>OY728163.1:14555321-15156155 GCA_963277665.1 Viscum album
TAATTGTGTATTTGTTCATTCATAGGCAGAGAGGTTGACACGGTTTCCACACTGTTTGGTAAACCATGTGGATGAATCCTATGGACTGTGATTGAATTTTAATTGTGATTTAACTATTCTACCATCCCCCTATATTTCTATATTTCAAACCCCAACCCCTTCTTCGGTTTTGGCACACCAGAGGGTTCTAAAAACCCTCTTTCCATGTCTTCCCTTCATCCATGGATACTCCTCTCTCCAATCCGAGGTAATTTCTTAGGGTTTCAACCCATTTTCACCTTCTCTTTTCCCCCATCTTATTTCTATGTTTCCAATGGGGTTTTCTCCATTGGAATGAACCCAAATGTCTAGGGTCTGGTTCTGGGTGATTTTATTTTGATTTAGGGAATGTGCATCATTCATGGGGACCTATTCTCCCTCTCGTCGAAGTTTTATCTCATTCTCACTTTGTTTGAGGTAGGAAAATCCAACTTTTCCTTTTTTGGAATGATCCTTTCACAATTAAATATTTTCAATTGCTTATTAAATTTCATTCTAAGCAATATTATATCCATGGTTATATGTAAATGATGTTTTTATGTTTATTTATTTTGTTATGAAATATCTTTCCATGGTGATTTATGTAAAATTGCAAGGTTTAAGGTTCCTAGGGTGTTTATTTTAAATGTTTTTATTATTATAAAGTTATATTGGGGATTGATATGAAATTTTTAGCATGACAAAAGTGGTGATGGTATTTTATTTTTTGTGATCCTGGTTTTGTGTGTATGGGATGGTGATGTTGTGGCATATTTAAAGTGTTAAAATGTATTTTAAAGGGGTTTATGGTTTAAGGGGGGATGGTGATGTCCTTTTAGTAACATAACCTGTTGGATTGGGTTTCAATATAAGTGGTGAATTTACAATAATGGATTTCAACTTCCATCTTGGATTTGGGTGTGCCACTTGATGATGTCACATCTATGGGTGAACTATGTGTACAAATGCATGTGATCTCAAATGACGGTGGCACTTAATAAATGATGATCTCTTTAGTCCTAGATTTCTTAAATGGTTTTTAGCCTTTAAATAAACTCAATTTCCTTATTTTATTCCTAAATAATGTTTTAAAAGATAATTTTTAATGTCATTCTTCAAGTGTTTTGGAAATCATTGTTTTTCATGTGTTCATTAATGATTGGTCACTTGGCTTTGAAGCGTGTTTTGGGTGTGTGTTTGGATCTTAAGGGCCCGTATGGCATTGTAAAAGTGAAAGTGGTTTTTGTGTGATATTTTAGTAATGTTTTTGGACACATTGAGTAAAAGGCCTATTTGGAATGTCCAATTAAAGGATTTATTTTGTTCAAATCTCTAGAAAGTATCATGGTTTGGTAATGTGTGAGTGCCTGGTTGGCAACCAAATATGTTTTATGAAATTTTTTATGAAAATTTTTGAATGATTAATGGTATAGTAGCCCAGTTGGAACCTTATTTTATGAAATTTATTTCCATA
The DNA here is from genome assembly GCA_963277665.1 of Viscum album. Classification (NCBI taxonomy): domain Eukaryota; kingdom Viridiplantae; phylum Streptophyta; class Magnoliopsida; order Santalales; family Viscaceae; genus Viscum; species Viscum album. Next base: position 14,556,814 of record OY728163.1, read on the forward strand.
TACATGGGGAAACATTATAAGAGGGATTTAACTTATAGATTATCATATATTAGTGTTTGGGTTTGGGGTTAGCAAGGGATGTGGTGACAGACGAGCTGAGTCATGTGTGCGTTGGCCTCCAACATAAATAGTATTATTATTACAACTAGGTGTTCTTGAGAATCATTTAGATGATAGAGTGACAGATTCTTACTATCCCTAATTATATGGTTTGGTTCCCTTTGTAGATAGAGAGGCCAAGTGGTATTTTCACTAGTTTTTTTCGTGAAGTCGATCGGTGGGTTATACACTATGGGGCATCACTATACGTCGATAGGTGGTTCTAAACCGAGTATGTCCAAGGGTTTTCTAGGGATGTTTAGGATCACCTAGGGTTATTATTCAAATTGCCTGTTTACTTTCTTCTATATTATCTTCTATCACGTAATTTTCACCAGTTCTTTTATAATTTCCCTAGTCATCCATGGTATTTGCGTGGTTTTGTTTTCAATTGGTTCCTTTATTTCTACTAATTCAGTTGTATCATGTATTTTCACCAACTATTTATTTTTTAGTGTTCAGTTTTTCTTTCTCGAGGCTTATTTGATTCAATTTATTATTTCTGTCCTGGGTGGGTTCTGTCATCCTTAAATCATTCTCAAGTGTATGTTTATATGACCAACAATAGTTACCATCCTGGGGGGGGGGTCGAGATAGCCCTTTGAGACATGACGTGGACTGGCTCATGTGACCAGTTTAGGTTTGACCAAGGTTGGTTCATGACACTATAGGTATCTAGCCATAGGCCTCATGAGAAAAGAACCTTCACACAAAAAATGATTTTCTAGAAGAATTTGATATGATATCAGCTACAGTGAGAGGTATCATCTTTGTTTTATCTTTTATAGTAACTTCTCTAATTGATTTAGATTACCTAAACTCATTTATATCTACTTATTTTGTCAATATGTTAATACTTTCGATGGAACTCATGTCATTTGTTATGGTGCTAGTGAAACCTCTTGGAAGGAGGAAGGAGTAGGGGGTTCATTTTTCTGTGTGTTCTATATCATTTTTCATCTTGTAATTTGCCTAGGATTTTATGGTTCTCAATCTTGATCAATTTCCCTTCATCATCGTGATGGATTTGATTATTTCACATCATGTTAAGATATGTTGTAATGACAAACATGTGTTGTTATCTAGTACTGATGGTATTTTTCAAGTGTCTTACAGAGAGTGGGATATGAGGACTTACCATGTATGACCTTTATGTACATATCTTATGATTCTGTTGTCTTCCATTGCAGTTGTTCCCAATTAAGTTTCCTCTTCTGCTAAACATCCTACCATTGATAGTGTAATCACTAATGTCAATCCTAATAAAATATTTTTTCTTCCACTAGAATGGGTAGTAGAGTTTATCATCAATTTGGTGTTGGGTACTCAACTGATCTTGATTCCCTCTTATTTAATGGAACCTACTAAGCTGAGAGAGTGTAAGATCTGGTTTGGTGATTTGGGGGAGAAAGGTTTCGTTTACCCTAGTGATTTGCAATGGCCATCACCCATGCTCTTTGACAATAAATTTGATGGTCCACAATATGTGTGCATGGACTATCGAAGTATGAATCAGGTGACTATTACTAATAAGTACCCATTCCCCAGTCTAGATTTCTTGTTTGATCAATTTAAGGGGTTGAAGTGGTTTCCAAAAAAATGATATTCGGTTGGTTTATCAACAACTCAAAGATTGGGAATCTGATATTCTGAAGACCTTTTTTTGGAGTATTTATGTCCATTAAAAATAGATTTCAATGACCTGTTTCTAACTGAAGCTCATGTAATTTTTATATATTTGAAAAATTAAATATTCCATCATATCTCAACACTTTTTTTTGTAATTTATTATTATATCCTAGTTTATTCACAATTGTGTAATGAGAATGAGCAGCATATGTATCAAGTTTTTGAGATCCTTAGGATTTAATAAATTAATACAAATCGATGAAATTAAATTTTATATAACTATAATGTGATGTTCTTGGGGTACATGATTTTTAGACAAAGACTTTAGTTTTTCTGAAAAGATGTGAAGGATTTATTTTTATGGTAATAACCACAAAACATCTTTGAGATATGAAGATTTATATGTCTTGTTGCATAATATAAGTGTTTCATTAAGGATTTCTCCAAGTTGGAATCACCATTGAAACCTCTTACAAATAAATGTGTGAAATTAATTTGGGATAATAAATGTAATATTTCTTTTGATGAGTTCAAATGACTTATGATATCAACTCCTATTTTGATCTTGCCTATGCCCCATAAGGGATGTGTGGTTACTATGATTATTCTAGTGTTGTTTTGGGTTTTGTGGTTATATCAGATGATCGGTTTCTGGTTTTTGCATCTTGTAATCTTTATTCTCATGAGAAGAATTACCTCGTTCATTATTTACAGTTCATTGTAATATTTCATACTCTTAAATATTGACGACACTATCTATTTTGGAGTGGTTCAAAATTTTTTATGATAATCAAATAATGTGGTATATCTTTTCTAAGAATGATATAAATATTAGACATAGATGATGTGTTGAGTTTCATGAGGCATTAGACTTCAATGTTGTCAACACCCCAAAAAATTGTAACATTGTTGATGATAGTTTTGATATGAATATTCTAGAATGGGATATTCTAGAATAAAAAGATAAGTGAATCATTATTTTTATTTTCACTCAATTTTATCTCAATAAATAGAATGATGATTCAGGTATGGTTATGATTAGTGTATATTTATCAACCTCTCTCCATGAGTCTATTCTATAATACTAATAGTAGGATTAAGAGTTTAGAAGAATAATGTATACCATATATGTTGGGATGAACATTTCAAGTTGGTCTCTCCATTATGATGGTATTATTTACTATGAGAATTTGTTTTTCATCCAATCGTTATTGGGGAATTAAATGTTGCGTGATTTTCGTTGTACTTTTTGGGTTGTTAAATCCTGAACTATAATGTCATATTATGATATGATGTAGTCTTTCTAGTGGTCTCCTTCTAATATTATCCAACCTCTTCTGTTTCCAGTTTTTCAATGGTAAATGGTTTTTGAAAAATTTAATTCATGCATTTATTTTATAGTATTTTAATATCTATATTTTTTTATTTTAATGAATAATATTTCTAATTTTGAAACATATTAGGTTGTTTAATGTTTTGTGATAGGAGAAAAAACTATTGAAAAATTAACCAAATTGTATGAAGAATAGATAAAATTGACACTTTTCGGCACTTCGCATCGCTCACGGAATGACACTGGGGTTTTGTAATGAATCATGGGGACCTTCTAAGACCACAAACTGATGCGACCAAGGAAATATGATAACTGGGAGTAGAAAAAGTAATTATATGTCTTGAATCATCATTAAATGATGAGTAGAATCATTTCATGACATTTCATGAACCGGGAAGCCATGTCTTGAATTTCCATGTCGTGAATCTATTACATGTCATGAGCCACAACAACACATTGTGACATGAGTCAATGGTCAATGTCTTCGAATAAGATTTGTGTAGTTCCAAAAATCATGGAACCGTCTTTACATTAGGATTACAGTATGTGTAATCACATTACACATCATTTAATGGGGTGGGAAGATCCCATCCAAATCCTATTAATAGAGGGCTCTCATGCATCCTTGGAGGGACATTTAGATTCAGTTAAAGACCAACACTTTAAGTAAGGATTATTTTTCAAGTTATTTCTATGTGATTTCATTTTATTTTCTCCTAACCTCTAAACCACTCATCTCTAGGATGAGGGGGTAATCCCACCATGTGATAGGGTGATGAAACTAGAAGTTGGATGGTGCGTTGGATTAATTTCATTATTTTATTCATTTATTTGGGTTCTCACAATTCTATATTCATTTTCCCAAACCATTCATTTTATTTTATCATGATCATTGATAACATAATTAAATAGGAACTTTTAAATTTTTCAATTGATAACCATAAAATGATGCCTGATCATTTTTGAATTTGGGGGAAATTATATTTGAAAATTGTATCAAGACAAACTTGATTTGGTAAAATCCTAAATTATCATACCAAGAGAAATAAGATATTACTATGTTAAGGAGGGGATACACTGACCATTGGATCCTCCCCATCTCAAATCTAACACCAATCATGAATCAACTTATTTTCTAAGGATCCAATTGCACCTTAAATCTGATATAACATTACCCCAACACATTTTCAAAATATGATTACCACCCAATCAATGTGTTTCACTTTTTTCTGATAAATATTTTTCTAAAATCAATAAAACCATTCATTTATCCCCTTTTTCTCACAATTAATAAAAATTAATATTTTGAAATTGTAATCAAACTAATTTCACAATATCTAGGGGTTCGACCTCGAACGTACTTAATCAAATGTTTCAATTAATCTAGTATCACAGTATTAGATTTATAATTTTTTTTATATCACCATACTGAATTAATGATACCCCATAGGGATATCAGTTTCTGTGGACTTTATTTTTGGATTACCAAAGACTCCCTAGAGGAAGAATGCTATCAACATTATCATTGATTTATTGAAGAAGTCAAATAATTTCATTCCAATCAAGGAAACCATTAAATATAAATATCTAGATATTTTTTACATTAAATATATTGTGATGATTAATTGGGTTACATCGATAATTTTTTTAAATCGGGTTTCTAGGTTAATATCTTGGTTCTATAACATTGTTTAAGAATTGATGGGGAATCAGGCCAGATTGAGTAAAACATACTATCCATAGATGGGTGATCATATAAATCGTGTTACTATTATCCTAAAATATATTATTTTTTTGTACATGTTGGATATTTTTGGAACATGGGATATCTATCTGGTACGGAATGAGTTTCTTTAAAAAAAATAGTTACCAGTCATCGATTTGAATCGAACCTATTATGGCTTTGTATGATCACCCATGCAGATCACTTATTTTTTAGGTATAGGTGGGAAAGGTCTCTCTTGTGGGGCTGAATATAATGTAGAAAAAATCTATAAGTATTTATGATATAACTAGACACTTTTTCAAAGCTCAGAGTTATAAGAAAACATATGCGGATCATTGAGACCTCCTTTAGATTTTACAACTGTTGATCAGGTTTTCTTAAAATATTCTCCTCGGTTGGGTCACTGTTGGATTGGATGATAGGAGATGTTAGCTTCTATATATATTGTTCATTTTTCGGTCATTGATTGACTTGATCGGGTTTCTTATTAATTGTAACTTCTAGATCAGTTGATATGTATTAGTGATTTCTTACACATATCTCAACTAAGGAAGTATCATCCAGATCCCCCCATCTTCTGGTCTGGGAGGATATTTATTTGGAGCTATATTTTTTTTTGGAGTAACTATTGGATATTTTTTATTTTCAAATGAATTTATTTCATAGGAATTATATTATTTTGGTAAAGGTGTTTCTATGTCATGAATTATATTCTCACAATACTTGTGAGCAATAATCATCAGTGAGGGATTAGTGGCATCACCTCTTTAGGGATCACCCTTCTTCTGTATGAATTTATAGATAAAAACATCATTTGGGGGGATATTTCAACATAATAGTTGAGATACACTATATTTTATAAGTTTAATAGATTTTAATTTGGGTTAATATGGAATCAAAGGAGTTTTAAGAGTTTTCAATTGGGTTAGTGTTGGGAAAATTCTACATAACTAGTTCACACTATGAACTGGATCCATGACGTAAGTTTCATTTGGGGTAGTATCCCTGAACTCCCAGTTTAAGGCCTAAAAAATGTCCATGACATGAAATGAATTCACATCGGGAATTCATAATTTATTTTTTTATAATAATGTAAAACCCTATTAAATATACATTAAATTTGGTAGATTAAAAACACGAATAACTAGTTTATGAAGTTAATCCCTTATGGCCATTGGGTTTTTATCACTTATCATTTAATTCCTTCTCCATTCAATATGATATCTCTCCCTTTAAACCTAGAGATTCTCTAGGAGTTTTTCTTGATTTTATCCCATCTATACTTATTTCTTTGTCATTGGATCTCTGTCTAGGTAGTTTATCTTCCTTTGGTATGTGTGTTTCATTCTACCCTCATTTCATTCATTTATATTAATTTTGGAAGTGTTTTGGGGATTCTCTTGTAGTATCTTGGTCGGGATTTGATCTCTCTCAATCATTTGCATATTATATCATGTTTTTTCCATTGAATGTTGGTTGTTGTGTTGGTTGTGGTGTGGAGTTCAAGATTATTTAGGTATGTTTTGATATGAATTCTCTTATGAAAATTTTGTTAATGTAAAATGACTCTAATATGTGAGAATTGATTATTGGACCCCCATTTGTTTATTTCTTGTTCCTTTCACTTCTTGGTGTGAGGATCTCATCACGGTTGGTCTGTGACCCAAGCATGATGTAGGTGGTTATGTCTCTATATTTTGTTAATTGAACTACAATTTATCTTGGTTATATGAATTGTATTATAGATGAATAGTATTGATTCTTGATTGATAGATTGTTTTGTAAATAGTTTTCTGATAAAATATGGGATTCCTCGTATTTTGGTAAAACAATTGTTTGTTTCAATGAATTTTTAAATGATTTTGGAAATGGGATTTCAATGATCGTTTTTGAGGAAAATGATTGTTTGAAAATTTTATTTTGAAATATGATAATCCCTTTGAAATGATTTGATAAGTGCATCCCATGGGATCCTTGGGTATATAGTATGAGGGTGTAGTATCTGGCTTCATCCATTTATTTTTTTAGAGGTTCACTTTATGGTTTGTTCATTATTCCCAAAATTGAGAAGCATGGGTTTAATGACAAGATATACATTACTGGGGGATTACTTTTAGGGTTATTCCTCTATTATATGGACTTTATGCAAGGATTATGGGGACTTGATGTGTACAGTATTCTATGTTTCTGATATGTGAAATATAGTAGCCTAACCTTAACTAATCATAGGAATATTTATCATTTTGTTTTGTATTGTATTGTTTTGTCTTTGATATGCGTATATTTGACCAATGTAAATGGTTTTCTGGATTTATACATTTAATGTTTTTAACTTTATTTGTTTTGGAACAATGGAAAAAGGGGAATTATTTTCCATGATTTTGATACAAAACTATGTAACTATTTATCATTCCATATTTTTTGTAAATTTGGAAAATTGGGTTTTTTATACATAGAATAGATATTAAACACTTAGGTGGGATCCTATAGAGCTTGTTTATAAAACACCTTACACATTCCTTCAAGGATGTGTAGACCTTGGATTTACTTTTATTATAGGAAAATTTAAGGTTCCAAAGTGACGCAACAAGGTTTTTTTGTACTGGTTATGGGTAGATAGTGTTGCCTTCTCCCTGTTTAGTTGTCTTTGGTAGTTGTTGGATATATAACTTGGAGTTTTATCCTTCTATTTTTGAGTTGTATCACTATCATTTTCATTATTTTGTTATGGAATATTCCTTTTAGTTTTACTTCTGAATATATATTCCTTATATCACATTTCATGTTTGGTGAAGTAATTCTCTCTATTTTTGTTCAATGCCCATGTGATAGTTTCTAGCCCTTGAGTATAGGGAACACTGTTCGGGTTAGTAGTGAATCTATTCATGTGCTGGTTAATAGGGTATACCAGGTTGGTTTGTTACAACTATCATCCATGTCCTCTCATTCATGGAGGAATATTTAGAGAACAATTAGATATAAATAGATCCCAGTGATGAGAAGTCCACTACCTTTTATGAAATCTAAAAGGGTATGTTTCAATCTTGTAATTCCATTTTAACTGAAGAATTTTGGTACTACTTACCTAAATTCCATGTACAATATCTACAATCCCCTATTTGGGATTATCACATAATAATATAAGATGGTCTAGTGGTTAAGTCTCAGTAATTAATGGAGTTTTTTTATCCAAAAATAGTTTTCAATAAAAAATGAAACACAGCATAAATATGATTCCCCTAAAATGTGATTTTGTTTTTAACATATAGAAAATTTATCTACTTCATGGTATGCCATCACAACATAAACTTTCACCCCTAAAAGAGTAATGATATCCAAAATATTATATATTCTAAAACATTAATGAATTAAGGGGATTCTGATGATGTATTTCTAGTATAGGAACCTCATAGACAACTTTACCAGAAAGTCATTGTCCTTTAAAATGTTAATAAAGAAAGGATTTACTCATCAATTGGAAGATAGTTTTTAGAAATATTTTAAAGACCGAAAGAAATACCTCTTTAATATACTGTATCTAATTTCACTAATAGAAGGGATGATGGAAATTTTTTACATGTCACCACTTAAAACAACCCTTGAATCCCTCCACAATAAAATGAATAATGTAGGAAATGAGAACTTTCAATACTAACTCATCAAAAAACATTGATACTAAGACCAGATATTACAATATCGATAAGTGATACCTTATATTAATTTTCAAGATTAAAATTTAAACACTACCTACAAAATAAAAAGTTATATTTATCTTCTGACATTGTTCTGATTAAATATATCTTATGTCATCCAATTCTAATTGGACATTTAGTATGGTTCTAAGTCATCGTATATCAATTTGACATTGAAGTTGTGACTTATAAGGTAGTCAAAGAACAAGAATTGTATTATTTCCTCACAAAAAAACCCTACATAAAAAATATATTGATAGTTATAGAGATTTTGGATGAAGTCGTTTTCTCAATTCATGGAACCAAAAAATGGAGAAATATTTTAAGGGTGATTCTAGGATACTAATAGGAAGAAGGATAGAGAATTTGAATTTCTAAAAATTGAACTAAACAAATTCTCTCATATCACCGGTGATGGCGATTCTTCCCAAGTACTTCCTAATTCCAAGGGGATGCACCAACAATGATATACAATAGCATGACATCTTTATAGATGTAAAGATAAATGTACATATACAAGTGGTCTTATTAATCAATTTATTTGATTCATTATTTATGATCATGAATATTAATGGTGAATATTCCACTAAGAAGGAATAAATAATTAACCTCCTTGATTATGTATTAGGGTCGATGGAGGAATTCCTCTTTGACATAAAAATGTATTATATTCGATGTTTATATAATACTCATACCAATTTATTTTTTAATTTAATCACATCAATAGAAAATCCAAACAAATATGATATAGTCATTTCCATAAAATACCATGGGGTGATTTATCCATTCATCAAAAAAGAAATGGAAGAAATTAATTAGATCAATACCACCCCATTGTATGGTATATCGATTTCATTGATAATTGATACCATAATTGGATGGATTCTCCTGGTATAAAACTACTTTAAAAGTGGAATTATTCTATAGCACAAATATAATATCTAATATCATTATATAAATTTAGTAAATTTCATCCTTTATTTTTTAATGAACTCCCAAAAATAACAATACAAATGAATATTTGATGAAATCCGAATCAAGTTCATTAAAGTAAAATATACCATCACTATCCTCTAGAATTTCCATGTTAGTGCCTGAAAATACCATCAATAAGGAACTAATACCTCCAATAAAATAAAGAGTCTTGGATAATTATTTCCATTGACGATAGAATAATCCATGGAGGTCACTAGAAAGATAAATTCTTTCAAGATATATTCTAATAATCCCCTGACATATTTTATACTTCCATAATACTCTTGTATATTTAACATCATTGAAATAAATGTAATAGGTCCATATCCCCCTACTATATCCTTGAAATTCGAGTGCATCCTAACAACCAAAAACTTCTTATATATATTGTTCAAGGATATATCCTTCATGTATGTTGAAAAAAATTCCATTATCAATTCCATGAAGTCAAACAATATTACCCTATTTAATTCTCCTCACACAATGTTAACTAAAAATTTCACCAATTTATACCCTTATAAATTTAAAATCTTGTGTCAAGAATAGAATATTCCTTCCAACCACCTATCCTACTGCCATGAAGTTGTGAATAGATACATAGATAATTTCAAAAAAAAAACAAATAACATTTATAAGATGATGGAAAAAGATATGAAATAATTTCAAGATGAAATTAGGAATTCCAAGTTGTATTAGTATTCCACAACTCACATTGGCACACATGAGACCCTATATTCTCATGTATATGGGATTTGTCCCTATTAAATACCAACTACCATCACTTGAAATATCCATTATGAAATCATTTCTCTTAAGATAATTAGTCATATATCTAATATGATGATCAAAATTTAACAGATGATAATAGTTTTCACCAATTACATAACCTTGAGGTATAAAAATAGAGTTTCGTGAGAATTGAATAAAAAGGGTTTTATCCACCCTTTTCTCTAGGGGATTGGATCTAGATCAGTCAAATCCCATAATACCTAGGAAGAAGCCTCTAAATCATGGATATAAATTAAGAATAACATATTCCAGAAAAAGGTCTACTCAATTTAAGTATTCTCCTTTATCACAATTTATGGAGATCATATCAACTAGTCACCAATATAATATTTCTCATGAAATATTTTTTCTTAATTTCACATGTGATTCATTATATTTTGTATTACAAGTCCTATGAATACATGGACACATACTTGTCACATGACTTACAACTACCAAACAATATCCTTCCCCTGTGACATTAATCTATATGGGATGGGTCCTCATTGTATGACCAAAGCCTTACAACACCTGAGTCCGCATTGCATTACCATAAACTAAACAACACCCGAGTCCTGGACATATGATGTTAAATTTAATTGCATATGGTCCACCACACATGACCTCTCAAAAAAATTGGGATAGTATTTTTGTTGACCTATTCTCCTTACATGAGATCCATAATGATGTATTAATTCATAGTGCATGTTCCTTTCTTCTATTTATTGATATTCACTAAGATAAAATTATATCACATATATCATAACAATGTGTTCCTTTATATTTGTTAATATAAGATAGGTAGTGATGTTTGGTATCACATATCCTGATACCAATTAAAAATAAAAATCAAATCCATGATTTTTATTGATGTTATTCCCCTTTATTTCAAAACATTTTTTCCTCAATGTATTCATAATTGATATGAAAATATTTTATTCTATGAATGATTTGGATAGGTATAATATCTATTATATAAAATTCCCAGATGAAAAAAATAAAATTCTCAATGTTTCGTCCGTCATAAAAGGCCTTACAAGATCTTAGAGATGTCTATATAATTTTTTTACATGATATATAGATACATTTATAAGTCCAACTAGTTTATGGTGTTGGATCTGGTTCCCTATAAATAAATTCTATGTACTTTATAAGTACTCCTATTCATGGATTTTATAGTTAATAATTTTTATCACATCATGGTTATTCTCTAATATAACATTAAATTTTATTAATGTATTCAATGTAAATATACCACAAGAATGTCATAGTAGTTCCACACAATGATATGATATAATAATATTTATGATAATATTTTTAAATATAAATTCTATAGTTGGAAGATACCAATTTATTGTATAAAATGATATATTCAATTACAGATGGATACTTACTGGACTTTGAGAAATTATCTCATTGATTAAAAATATGGTAATATGAATAAAGTTGATTATGAGAACATGTCCCTCTAATAGAAAATCCCCATTTATATGAGTAATCGGATGTTCTTATATGTGGGTGTGTGTAATGGTCTTTAGAGTTTAATATTATTATCAATGCACACCAAGATTCATGTTCTTTGATGTTGTTGGGAAAACATACCTTAAGGTGTCTTCTTTGTATTTTTGGGTGTGATTGTGTTTGTTAAAAAATCCAGATGATCGTGAATGAGTTTGGTTGATGTTGCCGAAGCAGGTTCTTAAGGTGGCATAGTTTCCCAATGTTCGTAAAATTTTTGGACCTCAAGATCAGGAGATGATTTTTTTTCAAAGGAATGATTTCAAATAATAAGTTAATAGTACATGTATAGTGATTGAAATTGGTGAAGAAATTATCGACATAAGGATTTTAGCATTGCAGAGCTATGGAGATAGCAAAGAGAGGTACACAGAAAATGTAGGGAACACGGTTTGTCGGAAGGATTGTGGTTCATAGGAAATAAAGTACTTCAAAGAAGGCTTAAATTTTGTGGGATGTATCATCACTTGTGTAAATTAGGTAAAGATTTTTTTAGCTGAAAAGGGTATCATTCATGGAATTAATCATCCACCGTATAGGATGAAGTCACTATATGGACTGTAGAGGGAAAAATAGTTCGTGGGAGAAGCACCGTCTGCAGTCTAAGTTGTAATGCATAGATTATTTGAGTAAAATGGATTAGTGGATTTTTTGGATCTATTTTTCAATAAAAGGACTACTAGTCCAAAAATTACGTAGAGTGGGTATTATTAAAATACATCCTTGCATTGGTATGAATTTCGCTAAGTCCAAAGTGGTTTTCTAGAAAACAATTCTACAAAGGAGTAGAGTTTGTAAGGGTGGATCCCAATAGGGGTAAATTGTTTTATTGGAACAATTCATGAAAGGAGGATTGTGGGGTACTATATACTGAAAAGAATAAGGGTCCACAAAGGATAGGTGGTCCATAGATCATCATCAATTCAAAAAATTTGAGGTGGTCAATAAAGGAAAGGACATCTTCAAAGGAATAATATATCCGCGAAGCATGGAAGGTCTATAGAGAAACATTTTTCCATGAATTAATCATGAAACATTGTGAAGAGAAATTTGGAGAAGGATCAAGGCAACCCATAGAGGACTCAACAAATTTTTTGGAGTAACTATTTTTGAAAGTAATTTCCACAATCTAACAGTTCACAGAGAATTTTTTTTCATCTACATGTGAAAATGGGACATAAACATAGTATCTACCAATAGATGATGATGCATTTATTCATAAACATGAATGGACCAACAAGTAAATAAACAGTGATTGGATACCTTCCAAGAGCTGTGAGTAGAGGAAGAGGAAGACAGTGATCCCTTCCACCAGCAGTGAGCCACAGAAAGATACATAGGGAGTGACACTTGGGAATGCAGTGTGTAGACCCTAAATCTTGTAAAGGCAGTGAGCTGGGGAATAAAAGTGATCCAGCCTAATGATCAATATTTTCCATTAAACATAGTGTATTTGGAATAATCATCACTTTTCCATTATATTATCCCCATATTTAGCCTAGTGAGTGTGAACCAACTAAAAATCTATTTTCCTTGTGCAATCTTTGTTTCCATTCTTTTAGTACATTATCATCAGATAAAATTGGAAAGGATATGATCTAAATTAACCATAATAAGCATAATATGTGATTATTGTAATAAATATTTCAAGATCTAGTGGGGTAAGAAGAAGTTTGAAAATAATATACAGACATTGATTCACCCCCCCCCCCCTCTTAGGGAACCTTGACCCCTTTTGGAACTAACAGATGTATTGAAGAATGTTATAGTGACATATGCTCAAGGTGAGGTATGATATGATGGGTGAGTCTTGACTGATATTTATTAATAAATAAGTAGATAAAGGATGATTACCATTATAATTTAGTGAATATTGATATTTTATGATAATTTATAGGAATGGAACTTCTAAAATAATTCAATGTGTATAGATTTCTATTGAAAAGATCATCTCTAAAAAATAAAATAATCTGATATTGAGAATATTTTTTGATGACACTAGCATTAAACATGCTTGATTTGAGATTTCATGATAAAGAGATTATATTATGTAGTATATGTTCGTCATAATTTTTATATTATTGAGGCATTTACTTCTTTCTTTATGGGTTCCATAGCGTGTTACTAGACATTAATCTTGTACTTTAGTCATTATTTCTTAATTACACTAAGAAAAAGCGTTGAGGGTCATAGAATAACTGTATATATAACCCCAATTAATTAATATAAAAATTTCATTTGTTGAATAAATTTTATTCTCATTTTTTTAATAGTTTTTCATGTTTGGACTGATCAAAAATATTCAATCACCAATTATTCAAGACAATAAATATGAGTTGAATATTTAATAAATATTAATTATCAATTTTTAGTAAATATATTATTTATCTTTTTATCAGTGATTAATGAAATTATATTTATTTATTTAAATAAAATTTTATTATTTAGGTTTTGATAAACATTGCACTGGATAGAAGAATCGATTTTAATGGTCTGGTGAGAATTGAAATAATTAATATTATTTGAATAAATGATAATAGATTTTTGGAAGAAATTTTATTTACCTTTTTCAAGTCTATCATTTGTAAAATAAATAATATTAATAAAATTATTATTATTTAGAAATGGTCTTTCCCAAGTATTAAGTAAATAATAAGGGCCCACGTGAAATTATTGTCTTCTAGCCCTATTTGCATTTAATCAGAATTATATATTTCGGAATTACAATCATTGGTGTGAAAATTTAAATTTTATAGAGAATTTACCCTAATGACCATAGATCTATTTCCATAGAATACTCTCAATAATGAAGAGTCATTATCCTCCTCCCACTGTCAAATCACAATAAAACAAGAATATTCCTTTCAAACTCAAAGTATTTATTGTTTTGATCATTAATGAATTATGAAAGTAATATAATCTTCTATGATAGTAAATTTTATTTCTATGGTGATTTTTTGGAGGTTTTTGGTCCACAAGTGGATTATTGCTGGATAGATTTTTCCCTTGAATCCTCTCACTGTATTAACAGTTTTATAAGAAGTGGTCTACCAAATATTAAATTAAGAAAGAATTTCAACATAAGCTGGTTCTTTATCTATGTAAATTAATTATATGTTTTAAGTGATTATCATGTCTTCTTGATTTCAACATCTATTTCAATTAATATTCGAATTAATTTTATTGGTTTTGACATTTTTCATCATCTAAATCTCAAATTATTCATTTATTATGAAAATAATATGAGTGTTCTACTTCATAATGTGGTCTTATGCTGTGAACAAAACCTTAAAATAGTTTAAAAGTGAATTGATAATAAATTATAATTAATTATTGATTGTTTATTGATCTACACATTTATTTTTAGTTTTTTATTTATGTTTTAATAATTTTTTAATAAAAAAATCGAATATATTATTACTCATATAATCAAAATGGAATAATTATAAATAAAGAACATCTGAATAACCCATCTGATGGTTCTAAGGATTCTATACTGATTGAATAATAGTAAACTGAGTGTATCTGGAATGTACATGTCGTGTACCTGTGTTCACCATAACTAGATGATCCATGAGAAATTTGGGTTTCTATGTAGTTATTAACACATAGAGTGTGTTAAATATGAATTGTTTGTTGACAATATTAATATCAAAAAGGTTTTATAGAGTATAAATTATTTAACTTTCCAATTCACTATGTATACCAAATGTTTTTATGGTGGAAACCACAGAGTCAAAGATATGTAATTTTTTTATTTCATGATGCATGTGATTGAAAACCATGTAACTTAGTGGTCACATAGTGTATAACTCTTTTACATGTTATGCACCTCATTAAAATTTTTATTATCTTACAATCCCATTCCATATGCATGTATCATAAAAAATTGAAAATTGATATACGTGGTTTGTAGTTGAACTTTACACACCATATAACTTTACTATTTACACAAAAGGTAAAATTAAGTAACTATTACATTTATTTCTCATTATCATTTGTATTTCTATTATTTATTAATAGTACATGACATCTAATAGGTTTTATATTTATTTAATACTTAAAAAAAATCAGTGAAATATTTGAAACTACATAATATTTATACTGTCTATATACAAACCACTCTATGCGCATTAAAATCATTACAAACTACTTAAATCACATTTTTTAATAATATATTAATTAATTATACACATTGTGAAACTATGTGATGTAACTTATATTAGATATTTCATAAGTGAGGAAAGTATATTACCATAATACACACCAGGTATTTCTGACTGGCACTTGATGTGTTCCCCCTGTGCGCACTTTTTACTTCGTTAATTTTAAATAATATTAAATTATTTGATTTGTTTGAAATTATAAAGGATGGGAATATCAAGGATATTTCTGATGGAGATTAAGATAAATAAATTGATTAATTAATCAATATAATTAGTTAATTTAATCGTTTTTATCTTAATTAACAATAATTTAAATGAATAATAGTTAATTAAATTTATTATATTTTATTTTGTGTGGATGATCATGAGATTAGATCAACCTTTGTATGTGATGTTTTAGTAATCATTTATTATTTCATGGTTTATGTGATAATTTATTAAAATAAATCGATAACATCTATATCATGCTTCCTCATTATGTAAATTCATGGGTGATCATTGTTTCCTTTATATAACCCCCCCAACCACTTATGTGGTTACCTGAACATGCATGACAGTAATTATTATGTAATGGATGGAACTCTTAGATGAGTTTTAGTGGTTTGTGTTTGGAATTGAGTTGAAACTAGTCCAGGAGAGACATAGGAGAATTGGTTGAATGGTGCAACTCAAACCAGGCTTGATTTGAGGGGTTTATTCCCAATGGTCATGGGTTTCTTTGTCATATGCTAAATAAACCAACCATTATTAAATATCATTATCAAAACACTTTATTATTATTTTTACTTATTTTTCATAGTTTAATATTTCAAGATTCTTTATTATGATCAGTAAATAAATTTATTACCATGACTTCGAAATGGAATTAAAATAAATTGGTCTATGTTTAAATTTTATTTTGGGAATGGTTAATCACTTAAGGAAAATCGACATTATATTAGTAGGTATGTGATGAGATAAAATTGAAATTTTTTGCATTGATATAGAAAATACCATCAAAATTAAAATATAAATTCAGTATAGGATTCCATTTCCTGATTTATAATGAAAACACCAGATCTTAGTGTTTGATCAATCCTTCATTGAAACACTAACATTTAATGGGGAGTTTAATCAATACTTTTATTTGATTTAGAAAAATTCACACAAAGAAATGTATCCCTCACTAGATATGGTATAATTTATGGAGGTAATAATTCAGGGAATCCAAGACCAATCTTTCAGGATATGGGAGTCTAATTAATCAATTAAGTATCTTCAAGTAGATGAATAGAGAAATGATCAGCTTACCTAAATATCTTCATGTAATTGACCAGGCCCTCTATTGGGTTTTGAGAATGGAAATATGGGTCCATTACACTAGTATTATACACATGAAAAGATATTTTTAATCTAATGGTGAGGGATATCAGATCTTAGAAAATAGTGGGAGATTAATAAATAATATTTATTTTCTAATTTGGTAATAAAAATTAAGTACTAAAAATGTAATATTATTTATTTTAGAAATCGAAATCCACACAACATAGTATATATCTCTATAATAAATATTAGATAAGGATAACCTTTTCACAGGTTATAATTTCTAGTAATGGTAAAATAACTTTCACATTATACTATGCAATGAGAAGAAATTATACATACTAGACACACAAATTCCTAAAGTGCATGGAAATGATTCCATTGAGGGTAAATTGTCCCTCTACATGAAACATTTGGATTATTACATGGATGTATAATGATTCATGCTATCAACAATGAATAGTGAGTTTTTAATGTGACATGAGCATATGGATGAATATATCCCCATGTCCCACATTGATGAGCTTTATCAAGAGAATAACTGTTAAGAATGACATGAATCTCTAATGAACTATTCACATGAAATATTTTAGAGTCATTTTCACATATACCACATGTATCAAGGTGATTTTCTATTTAGAGATATTGGACTTCTTGGGCTTCAATATCCATGATATGTTTTGAAATGAACAACTTCAATCCTCACAAACTAAGAACATATGATGTTTCATTATTAACTATAATATGTAAAATAGTGATTAGACTCTCTCAGAACTCATTAACTTATTTCTCCACGTCTTTAAGGATACAAGGTGTGAGAAACCTGTCATATTTATGGTGAATAAATTAAATAATAAGGAAAGTGGAAATAAGACTCACTCCAAATATATGGTTTCTAATAATCATCCTTCCAAGAAGAGGAAGATCCTGAGATAAATGAGGCAAACAAACCTAATATGTTTTATAGGTGGAAATATAGTCTATTTTAAAAAGAACTAAAACTAGTTAAATATTTAAGGGGAAAATTTCAGTGAGGTCATTATCAAGTATAATCTTTCCAAATATACTAATTGGGTAATATATATAGCTTGTGGTACTCAAATTTGTACCAATTCAATAACCAGTAGATTCAAAAATATTTCTAGAGGATAGGTGGATCTCTGATAATCCAATAGAGCATAAATTACTACCTTGGATACTGGAGAATACCAACTTCCATTTCAAATAGAGATTATCTTAGTTTTGAAAAATATTTATCATGTACACATTTTTACCAAGAACCCAATTTCTATATCCATCTTATATTAATATGGTTCCATTTCAAAATCTAAAAAAAAATATTTTTATAAAGAATGTATATGTTTTCCTATAGTTCATTTAAATAATAGTCTTTACAGATTATATATTGAAAAAAATTTATTTTAAAGTGATAAGGAAACAATTTCCCATGACTCATATCACACCCAACCATGGAATCACCAACTTTTTATGTAAATGAAAAGTGATTTATAAAGATCTATAAAGTTGGATATTTGGACTCTATTAAAATAAGTCTACTTGATATATTTATCACTTATTTAAAAGTAAATATAACTTAGACATATTTTTTTTGCATGGATGAAAGGGAAATAGATATTCTATAATTGTTACACAAAGATGTGGGTGGAACTTTTCAAGTATAAGATATAGATAGGTAAGAATACTTAATTACAAAAACTAATGACTTATGTAGATATGGATATGTATAGTTAATAAGGTATAAGTATAAAAAAATTATTATTTCAAAGAATTCAATAATGAAGTGGATAATAATGTTTTAAAGAAGATAAGGATAATTTTATCTGATTAGGATAGCGAGTATCTTACCCAAGAGTTCAAAAATTATTTATGGTATTTTGGGATTCTATATCAATTAAATCCTAATTATACACCATAGTGGAATGGTGTTAGTGAAATGAGGACCCATGAATTACTTGAAATGGTATAGTCAATGATGAATAATTTATATCATTTATTATCCTTTTGGGGATATAAATCATATTTTGAATCATACACACTAAATTAGGTTCCAACGAAAGTAGCATACAGAATGCCATAGAAGTTAATGTATGCAAGGAAATGTATTTTTTTAACATATATATATATATATGGATGTGAGGAATTTATTATTGAAACCTCTTGAAACAAACTATAACACCAATACATGGATTTTACAATTATATGATATCCCAATGATACAAGGGGATACTATCTATACAACCCTTAGAAAATAAGGTATTCATCAAAATACATGCTATTTTTCTTGAGTGAAATCAAATCATCAGGAAAGATAGTGGGAAAATATTTAATATAAGGAAGTTTATGATCAATATACACAACATATGGTGCATAAAAAACATCATATTCCCCCTTTTATGTGGTTGTACCTAAAAAAAATTACTGCATAGGAAAACTACAGAGGTAATATAACTATAATGATATGTCTTTCTAGTCATCGAGGATAGTAACCCATTATAGGTGAATAAGAATGATCCCCTTTCCTAGAAGGAGCTAGTAGGTAACTCAAAAGCTACAAGATAGAAATAATCAATGAATTCATAGATTTATTTTATATTTCATATCCAAGTATGGGTATAGTTGATTAGCCTATTGATGTAAAGAATATTTCGTGAAAATGGCTATACAAGAGAGAACTATACATATAAGGTAAATAGAGTACCTACAAATCCTAGAAAGTGGATAGAGGAGTTAATAAAATTCAAGTATATTTCTATGAAAAACACTTTGTCTATAGTTATCATGTTTAATTACATTAGAATTATACTTTTTATAGTGGTCATTCATAACTATGTCATTTGGAATATGGATGTAAAAAATATTTTCTTATTGGGAAACATTAGGAAGATTTCTATATTAAATAAAAAAGGGTTTTTAACTCAATGAAATTCCAATCACGTATGAATTTTATATAGATTCATTTATGGATTGAAGAAATAATCTTGGTCCAAGAACATTCGGTATGATGAATCCATACAAAAATCGATTTCATAATGATTGAATATGATCCACATATTTACAATCAGTTTAGTAGTACTATAGTTACATTCCTAGTTTTATATATTGATGACATATTACTTATTATAAACAACACCCCAGTCTTACATTCAATTAAGGATTAGATAAAAGTGCTTCTATATGAAGTAATTTGGTGAATTTTCCTACATTCTCTAGAACAGTATCTTTGAAGACAGGTGAAAGAGGTTGCGTAGACTAAGTCAGGGTATATACAATTTCCAGATGATGAAGATATTATATATAGAATAATAAAACCTATTATAGGCTCTAATATCACATGGTATAAATCATTCTAGTAATATTTTTCGCTAGACACAATATAAAAGATAGAAGATGATTACGATTCCATAAAAATTTGAGATATCTTCTATCATGTGTGTTATGTTATAAGATATAAACTTTTAATTTCATTTATGTCATGTGTAGTACACTACACCATGATTAGATTGTGTTGTATGCAACATCGTATTAGCTTGCAGTATTGGCAGTGGTATTCTTGTCTTGTGTTGCACACAATTTCATGTTCTTTTGATAAAATTCTTTTCACTCAACACTAAGTATAGATTTTGTTCAATGAATAAATGAAGTAATTTTGGATTATGTTATAAACAACACCAAAGTAGTCTTAAACTACACACAACACTTAATTGGATTTCATTACATGCAAAAGTGACCATCCTCAATAGCTTTGCTTTGTACCTGATTCTGTGTTTCAGTAAACAATGATATATTATTAAAATATTATTATTTAATGGGATAAAAACTAGCTATTGTGAATAGTATTAAAAAAAATTTAATTTTATATAACATTAAAATTTAACTTATATATTTTCTAGATAATTATATAAGACAAAATCAATTTTTCAGATAAAATAAGTATTTTTCAAAAAATAGAGTTTTACCACCTTTTGATTACTCACCTATTTTAAATCTAGTTTTTGAAACATTTATAAGTTAAATTTAAAAAAATAAACTTTTTTCTTTAGAATAGGGACATAAAAAATCACTTTTTTTAATTTTTGGTATTTATATGATAAAATACAAATTTTAATGAATAGTGAAACATAGTGCATTTCAATTCAAATTTTCATTTTCATATAATTTATTTATATAGTTAGATTGTAATTTTAATTGTTTTTTACTTGTAATTTGATAAAAGTTTTATCATTTAATCTAATTTTGGTCATTTTATGTAATTTCACTTGTATATAAGACGCAAACATAGGTCAATATTTTGATACTTATTACTTCTTAAAACCCCTTTTTTTGTTTTTGAAAATGTGAATTTTTTTTAAATTAATTACTAAAACTTTTGTGTATTCAATTTGGAATAATATATTCCATATTTTGAATCAAAAGATCTAAATTCTGTGAATATTTACCTTTTATTATTGAATATTATGAATAAAAATTTCAGTAATTATTTTTTTTACCATGGTTAAAGGTTAAATATGGTAAATAAGGGTAAAAAATATTATTATTATAATATTAAGAAAGATTAACACAAGTCCAAATCCTTTGGGATGAGATATATTCTAATCCATGGGCATCATTGTGTCAATTTTGGGACCCCGTGGAACCACATGGATGTGAAAATGACATTTTATAAGAATTAATTTAATGTAAAGATAAATATGACATAAACTGGTATCTTCTTAATAAAACAATTTTAATATAATGATACACATAAGTTAAATTAGTCAATAAATAGTCATCATAAAGATAAAAATATTTCATAAATCATGTTATTTTATTTATAATTTTAGATAATATATAAATAGATTTATTTATCAATCAATGATGATGTAGTGATTACCTTATTAATGAATGGTTTAAATAAATGAGATTATAAATATTAAAATAAATTTATTTTGAATATTTTTATTCCATGCACAGATTTTATGAAGGATTATGAATTTTTATATTTTAATTAATGATGTTTTTTTGAAGGAATAATGTTCTTATGAATTTGTAAAATGTCATGATATGAATTGTAGAAAAATTGACATAAATTTTTTTTAAAACAAAATATTATTTTATAAAATGATATAATAGTACTAAAAATATAAGATTCTTAAAAATGACTTAGATAATTTTTAACATGTCTTTTATGAACCACTTGAGGTGTTTTCAGACATTTTATAGTAACTATATTAACCATATAGTATGAATATACAAGAAGACATGGTAAGAGTTAATTTTGTTAACAAAGGGTTAAATCTAAAAGACAAGGTTAAATATGAGACCTAAACATGTATAAAATATATTTTTTAAGGATATACAACAATAATCATCTTATATTTAAATTAAATTAGTTTTTTACCTTTTTAAATAGAAAATAATTTTATAATAAAAAAATATTTCAATACCTTACTAAAGTGCCCCCCTCCTCTCTTATAAAAAGGCATATCCTCCCACATTTCCTCACACCACCTTGAGCCATCTATCTCAAAAATACACTGACCAATTTTCCCATAATTATTCATATTTAACTTTTTGAGGTCCTAGTTTTCCAAAACATCCATCCCTAGTGTCCCTAAGAACAGATCCAAAGGAAATCCAATGAAGAAGTGGCAATTCCATTACTAATTCAATTCATTTTCTTTTCTTCTTCTACATACTATTTCAATGTTTATTCCAAACTAAATTAATAACTCAAATATATTATAGATTATTAGGAGTTATTATAATTAATGTACAACCTTATATATCATTTTATCCATCTAGGAATAACAATATCCCCATGCACGTGTGCGTACGACGTACCGTCTCTACACTGTGGTGTAATTTGTTATTCAAAAATAAATTATTAGGATGGGTATAATGATGAGTATAATGAATTTAAATATTTAATATGACAAGATAAATTATTCTTTATAATCAATATATCTTCTAATTACATACCATTTTACCTTCAATAGAATGATATCATCGCTCGTCCATACATACATCTTACCGTTTCCACAATGCGGTGAGATTCATTCTCCACGTTAAGAATTCATAAATTATTATTAAATTTATATTATTTGTGAAAATAATAATTGTTAATATAATTTAATGAATAAAATACATCCTAATTATAACCAACATTACTTAAATATAAAAATAAGAATGGGAAAACGAAGCAGTTAACACCTGAAATAAGGGTAATATTGAAATACTATTAACAAAATGATATAATAGAATCATATATAATATCATAAATATAGATATGGTCTGGGAATAATTTAATAACATTATTTAACCATTATATAAGTGTTTAAAACACCCTCAACTAATGAAAATTAAATGGTATGTGATTATTTTATCTCAATTTTATTTCTATGATACGTATGCCTTATATATCATCTAATTGTTTTTGTGTGGTGTTTATATTACCCATGAATGATTTTATTATTCTTATTTTTAGGGTGATGAAATTCACATATTCATATAATTTTCATTATTTTATGAGGCATACAATTTTACTGATCATATATTGGTAAGGGGTAATTTTACAATCTCATTTTATCCGAGATTTTTTATTCGTAAGTATTTACTGGGGATATATTTTTCTTCCATGTCCATGTTTTAGAAAACCATTTTAATAAAATGTTTACTATTCATCTATGTATTTTTAAATTCATTTTTAAAAATTTCTAACTTTTAGTACATGGTATGGAATGAACCTTTCTTTTTTTACCATATAAATTACTTTTTTACATTTCTAGCAAAAGTATGAGGAGAATTTTCTTAACACATACAGAATGAATAGATTTTTATGGTTTCATGATTCATTATTTATAGGAATCATCCCCAATACTATTTTGAGTTTATTTTCAACAAAATTATTTTCATTTAAAAAAATTTTGTATTTTGAGAAAAGAAATAATTTTTGAAGAAGAAAGGATATTTTCTTCAAGAATTAAGTTCAAGTGTTTCATCAAAATTATTTTCAATCCTAGGTGGCAATCTTAAATATGGTTATTTTTCTATCCTAATTATTAATATGATTTTATTTTGTTGATGATCAAATGATGTTTTATCTATATCATGTTATGATTGAATGATGTTTAAGAAACAGATTTTATTTCATTAGTTATGCTATGGTGAATGTTTTTTTATGGTTTGTGGAACACGTAAGAATAATTTGATTATGAGATGGTTGGGACCTACATACCCTCCAATGCAATGGGTAAAGATTTATATATTATGACATAGACATTATTGGAATGGAAAGTAAATCCAGTTCAGTAATATAGGGTTGGAACGACAAGTAAATCCGGTTCAGTAATACAAGGAAAGAATGGAAAGTAAACCCAGTTTAGTAAATTACATTGTCCACTATGATGGTCTTGGAAGCAATTTCTTTACTACTATAGAAATCATATTGTCTGATTATTTATTTCCTATGATTATATTTTTTTTCTAGTGCTATTTTATCATGGTTAATGTTCCTTTATGATATATACCTTACGAACTTCCAAGATTTATTTCATGAATCAAGATTATGATGTTTAAACTTTATTTTTATATTTTTACATTAATATGTTTATCGTTAAATATACTGGGAATTTGAGCTCACCATTTTTATTTTTCAGTTTCCCTAGGATATAAGTAATGGTTTTAGGTAAGAAAAAAGGTTAAGATATTTTTTGAAGATGTTAAATATCTTTCAACATGTTAGAAGATGATGTTATGAGTTTCCAAAGACTCTAAACTAAGGTGGTATTTGGGAGTCTATTGGTCTCATTTATTTAGTATTCTGCAAAGGAAATGTAAGTCCCATGTATGTCAATCTGGGGTCACTAAAGTTGGTATCAGAGAAACGTTTTAGTTAAAATTTGAAAGTATGATGTGAAAACTTTAGTGAGATCCCTAGATATATTTCGTTGTTATGTCTAGGGATTTCCTAAGGATAAGTCAAGTATTCGTTACAATCCAAGAATTTTTGTGATAATCATGACAAACCTAGGGCTAAACCAAAGTTATCATATATTAAAATATTTTAAGTAATTTTCCTAAATTTTGTGTTTCAAATATTTGATATGTTTTTCTCACACTTTTCTTTCTAATATTATTTAATAGATAGAACAACATAGAACATAGTAAACCATTGAATTTTTCATGTATTAAAACTATGAAAATTATGAAGATCAATTTTCTATGTGGAAATATCATGAAGAGAATCATAAAGATGGTGAGATTATTGGTCATATTGTTGAAGATAAAGATATTTTCAATGACATTTGAAAGGTATGTGATGTTCTTCAAGTATAGTTTACATTAAACCTAAGAAAATTTATATTGAGAAACTTTTGGACCTGATTCATATTTTAGGAAATACGAAGATGATGGATCTTAATTATTGGTTTAAGAATAATGATTGATGATTGAGGTGTATAAGTTTCATATTTCAAGTATTATGTGATATGAATCATAAAATATATAAATATTTTTAGTATAATTATTTATTAATGTATTGGAAAGGATAGGTTGAGTAGTTATATAGACACAAAAAATTGATTCATGGGTGAGGTGATATATTTGGATTTGAATAAGCAAACTAGATGATGTTAGTTTCATGGGAACTAATTATAGAGTTATTGAAAAGTGGGTTATGCTATCATAGAAGAAGTATACAAATTTTTGGGACATAAAGAAATATATCCATTATGTTTTGGAATAATGAAACGTGAATGTTTTACTTAAGGATATATGATAACTCAAGTTGTTACCATGACTCAAGAGAATTCATGAAGTCATTCCAATGTCTGGAATGTGACCAAAAAGATATATCTTATGATATATGGGAGATAAATGATTGTATTCACATGCATTTTATATGTCCTTTCTTAAATTTGTTTTTTATAGTGTGTTTGGAAAGAAATATTTTGGATATTCCTAATGGTTGGAATGGATTAACAAATATATTTTATATTATTTCTGGAATGTTATAATAGTATAGTATTAGAAAAAGAAAAACTCATAGGATGGGTAAAAACCCATCACGACAGACAAGGTTGTGAGAATATAACCCACAACTGAAGTACAAGAGGCCTTTATCAATTACCAATTTCCTACAAGATTTCCATGGTAATTATACATTAGTTTTTTATTTATGTTGTATGATAGATAAAGTATAAGTCCATTTTTTGAACCATATATGAATAATATCACCATATATGGACATATGCATATTCGATGACATGTTCTAAACTTATTTTTGATATATATGGAATGATATATCATTCTATTGCATGATCCAATAACACATCATGAAGGACATATTCAACTTCCATTCATTAAATAAGAGACTAAATGGAAATTGTATAGGGGACGATCAATGGTGTGATTTTACTAAAATCAAGTATGTATTTCTTATTATACAAAAATTCATCAAATTTAAGAAACATATCATGAAAAAAAATGTTATCCTAGTACCTTCTTATCTGATAAATCATATGGTCCCTTAAATCATCAAAGATTTATGGCTTTATGGTAGTTAGCTTTCTCCAAACCATATTCTCTATCACTATCCATTAGAACTTGATGGTTAGATTTCTCTTCCATATCCATGTTTTCACTTCTCACATATGTTCTGCTATGTGGAAACCTATTGATGAGTTAATTTGGGAAACCATTATGTTTCTAAATTTCCTTTTTAAAATAATGTTTTAATATTATTTTTTTCGATGTGGGTTTCCATGAAAGAAACATTCATATGGAAAACAATTTATATCCCCGATTAATTTCGAGGATGAAATTTTATTTTAAGGGGGTAGAATGTAACACTATGATATTTTATGAGATATATTATTTTAATTTCATTGATGTCAGGTGTTTTACACTACCAAAATATTATCTTTCACTATATGCAACACCTTACTAGCTTTCAGTATACACAATAATATTCTTGGCTTTTGTTGCACTCAATTTCAATTTCTTTTGATTGAATTCATTTCATGAAACCCTGAGTATACATTTTGTTCAATTTATAAATTAAATATGTTTAGATTATTCTATATGCAACACCAAAGGAATATTGAACTATATGAAACACTGACTTGTCTTGCGTTACATGCAAGAGCGACCTTCTTCGATAACTTGTGTTGTATGTGATACTAAGTTTCACTAAACAATGATATATTATTAAAGTATTATTATTTAATGGGATATAAAATAGGAATTATGAATAATATTAACTAAATTTTTTATGTTATATAAAATTTAAATTCATCTTATATATTTCATAGAACATGATATAAGAACAAAATCAATTTTTCGGATAAAAGAAGTATTTTTCAAAAAAAATGTTGTTTTACCGCTTTTCTTAGTGCACCTATTTTAAATATAGTTTTTGACACTTTTATAAGTTAAATTTAAAAAAAATATTGTATTTTGAAAATAAAAAATTACTTATTCCTATATTTTGTATTTTTCGGATAAAATTCAAATTTTAATGAATAGTGAATAATACTGCATTTTTATTCAAAATTGTATTTTAATGTAATTTATTAATATAGTTAGATTTAACTTTTAGTTGGTTTAAATGTGTTATTGTATTATATTATTATCATTTAATCCAATTTTGGTCATTTTATGTAGTTTACCTTTTAAATTTGACATAAACAGATGTCAATATTTAGATAATTATTACTTCTTAAAAATATGGTTTTTGGTTTTGACAGTAGGAATTAATTTTAAATTTATACCTGAAACTTATATGTTTTTAATTTGGAAAAATTTATTCCATATATGTAATCTTAAGATACAAATTGATTTAATAGGTAACTTTTATTTTTCATTATTATAAATAGTAACTTCAGTAATAATTTTATTTACCATGGTTAAAGGGTAAATCTGGTAAATAAGGGGAAACAAATAATCTTATAATAATATTAAACAACCCAAAAACATTTCATAATCCTATTGGATGATATATTTCTTACCATTTGAATCCTTGGGTCATAAGAATTAATTTAATGTAAAGATAAGTACGACATAAACATGTATTTGCTTCATAAAACAATTTTAATATGGGGTTATGCGTAAGATGAATTTGACTACAAATAGTAATTGGAAAGATAATAGTATTTATTACATAATTAAATTTTATTTATAATTTTTATACAGCACATAAATAAATTTATTTAGGACACAATGATGATGTAGTGATGACCTTATTAATGGATAATTTAAATAAATGAAATTATAAATATTAAAATAAATTTATTTTGAAACGTTTTTTACCATAAACAAATTTTATGTATTTTTATGACCTATTATATTTTAATTAATTATATTTTTCCAAAATAATAATTTTTTTACATATTTTTAATATGTCATGATATGAGTAGTACAAAAATTGATATAAATGAGTTTAAAAAAATACTATTTTGCTAAATGATATAATATACCTAAAATATAATATTCTGACAAATGACTTAGATAATATTTAAAATTTCATTAATTAACCACTTGAGATTCTATTGTCATTTTATAGTAACTATATTAATCATATAGTATGAATATACATGAAGACATGGTAAGAGTTAAATTAGTAAATTTAGGGTTAAAGCTAAAAGGTAAGGTTAATTTTCCACCTAAACTTGGAAAAAACCTATTGGTTCTGTGTATTGTGAACAATAGTAATCTAATATTCGAATTAAATATTATTTGGACCTTTTGAAACCGAAAATAATTTTATAATAAAATAATATTTCAATACAATATTTAAGTGACCCTCCTCCTCTCTTATAAAAAGCAATATCCCCCCACATTTCCTAACTCAACCATGAGCCTTAAAGATCGACAAAACCCTTCCCAATTCTCTTATAAACATTAATATTTAACCTATTGAGGTCCTAGTTTTCCAAAAATTCCATCCATATTGTCTCGAATAAGAGATCTAAAAGAAATTCAATGATGAAGAAGTAACTGCTTTACCAATTCAATTCGATTTCTTTTGTTATTCTACTTAAAAATTCTATGTTGATTCTATACTATATTAATAAATCCATTATATTAAACATTATTTTATTTTATTATAATTATGGTAAAAACTTATACCTCCTTTTATCTATCCTAGTAATATTAATATCACCATGCGTGCGTACATACGACTTACCGTCTCCACGCTATGGTGTAATTTGTTGTTAAAAAATACTTTATTAAGATGGGTGTAATGATGAATATAATGGATTTAAATAATTAAAATAACATGATTAATGATTCTATATAACTAATATACCATCCAATTACATAACATTTAACCATCAAGATAATGATATTGTTGCTAATGTGTTCGTACGGTATACCATCTCCACGACGTGGTGAGATTCGTTATCCTCGTTAACAATTCAAGAATGATTATTAAAATTATATGATTAAGGAAAATAATAATTTTGAATATAATTTCATGAATAAAATACATCCTATTCATAATCAACATGACTTAAATGGCTAAACATAAATGGGAAAATGAAGCAGTTAACACACAAAATAATGGTAATATTGAAATACTATTAACAAAATGATATAATAGGATCATATATGAAATCATAAATATAGATATTGTCCTTGTATAAATTAATAAAATGATTTAAACATCATAAAAAAGTTAACCACACCCTCTACTAACGAAAATTACAAGGTAATGGATTATTTTGTCTCAATTTTATTTCTATGGAACATATGTCTTATACACCAACTAATTATTTCATGTGGTGTTTATGTTACCCATGAATGTTTTTATTATTCTTATTATGATGGTTATGAAATTTACATATCCATATTATTTTATTTATTTTATAAGGCATAAAATTTGACTGATTATTGATTGGTAAGAGATAATTTTACAATATAATTTTTATCTGATATTGTTTATTCATAAGTATTTATTGGGGATATATTTACCATCCATGTCCATATTTTCTAAAAACATTTTCATAAAATATTTACTGTTATTCTATGTATTTTTATAGTCATTTTTACCCATTTTATACTTTTACTATATCTTATGGAATAAATCTTTCTTCTGTTTACCATATGAGGTACTTCATGACTTTTCTGGAAAACGTACGATGTGAATATATTTTTTAACGTATACAACATGAATGGATTTTTACAGTTTCATGATGCCTTATTTACCTGAATATTCCTATAATATATTTCAATTTTATTTTCCAATAAATTATTTTTTTTAAAAAAATACCATTTTGATAAAAGAAAACATTTTGGAAGAAGAAAGGATATTTTCATTAAGAATTATGTTCAAGCATTTTATCAAAATTATTTTCCATATAAGATGACACTCTTAAATATGGTTATTTTCATATCCTGATTATTACTGTGATTTGATTTTGTTAATGATGGAATGAAATTTTATATGGACTATGTTATGATGTAATGATGTTTAAGAAAACCATTTTATTTCATGGGTTTTGATATGGTGAATATTGATTTTATGATTTATCGAACATGTAAGAATTATTTCCTTATGAAATGGGTGAAAACTATATCTCACTCTAATGAATTGGGTAATGATTTATATCTCATGAGATAGACATGACTGGAATGACAAGTAAATTAGGTTTAGTAATATAGGTCTAGAATAGAAAGTAAATCTGGTTCAGAAATACATGGTTGGAACAATATGTAAATTCAGTTTAGTAAATGACTTTGTCAAGTATGTTGGTCTTGGAATCAATGCCATGGATACTATGAAAATCATATTATGTGATTATTAATTTTCCAAAATTCTATGTTTTGTTCTAATGCAACTTTCTAATGTTTAATGTTCCATTATGATATATACCTTATGAACTTCCAAGATTTCTTTCATGACTTAAGATTCTGATGTTTAAACATCATGTTATTGTTTATTCATTCTTATGTTTATCGTTACCCTTACTGAGAAGTTTAGATCACCCTTTTTATGTTTCCTTTTTCCCAGGATATAAAGGAACATTTTAGGTAGGAAAAAGTGGGGAAGATCTTTTTGGAATTTTATGAAGATCTATCACCATGTTAAAAGGTGATGTTCCATGTTTCCAAAGACACTAAACTAATATGGTCTTTGGGTGTCTGTTTGTGTCAGATATTAAGTGTTGTGAATATGAAATGTAATTCCCATGTATGACAATATGGGGTCACTATATGAACAATGATTTATGTTTCATATACCTTGAGCATGGTAGGAATATTTCATGATGGTCCAGATCAATATAATTAGATGTTTATTAGGGTTATAATTAAGTATCTAAGGCATACAAAGGATTTTTTCCTGGTATATGGAGGATATAAGGATCTTGACAGAGAGGATATACTAATATTATTTTTCAAATAGAACTGAATGATTTTAAATCATATTTAGGATGTTTCTTCATTTGCAATTTTGGATTTATGATCTAGAAGATTTCAAAGCATATAGTTATCACTGATTCTATAGAAAAATATTAGTATACAATTGCATCTGATGTAGCTAAAGAACTGGGGTGAATATGTAACTTAATAAAAGATTTTAATGTAATGCCCAATATTAAGGATGGTATCACATTTTATTTTGAAAAAACTATAGTGGTGGCTCTCACAAAGGAGACATACCACATAAATGGATGGAGAACACCCTTTAAAAGAATTTTATTTTGAGGATTTTTTTTAAAATAGGTAAGGTTATGGTGAGAAGATTTTCCATGGAAGAGAATGTTGAAGACCCATTTACTAACACCTTATCTTTGTATAATCAAGAATCACATTAGAGTGATAGTAGACTGAATAATATTCAAAATTGGATCTAGTGAATGTGGAATTTTTTTAGAGATTGTACCCTATAACCAAATTCTATATAGTTTATGATTACCTATATTCATGGACTGGGAATATTAATAACATTCTAATCAGATCATGATTCTTCTTCTATATAACTTTTAATGTGATAAATTTCTTGAGGATAAATATTTCACTGAGAACATAGAAGTTCTAGGACATTATTCTTAAATATAAGTTATATAGATGGATGATATCATTTTATGGGACCCAAATTATGTAGGATATCATATGTGGATACTTTTACGACTTGGAAAAACTATCTTATGGGGTATTTTCTTGTTAATCTCAAGAAATGAGCTTGTGAGAATATGTCCCCCTAGATTGAAAAACATATTCAAATTTTTTATTAGAAATTACAATATGTGAATGTGTGTAATGGTTCATATACATTAATCTTATTAATAATTCATATCATGAGACATGTAATCGGATGTATTGATAAAAATTGTGATGAAATATTCTCATTGGGAGGTAGGATACATTGGGTGTGTCATGAGTCATATTGGATTGTTGAATAATGATAGATATGATTTTTTCAATCCCAATTTAGTAGATGTTAATATCTTATGACCTTTTATATGAATAAAACTCCCAAATTATGTCCATGACCATGGATTTCTATTTGGAAGTTAATTTCTTAAAATGAAAAGAAATATTCATCGATCATATAGGTTCATTGCACAAATATGAGTCCTTATTGATTATATATATCATGATAAATGAGTTATATTACATATTATTAATTCTTATGAGATTGTATGTCATTGAGAAATTAATTTTTTTTCTTTATTTATTCCTTGGAATGTTTCTAAAATCTAATTGTGGACTTTGTTAGGTGTTTCCTAAGGCCTTATAAAAGGGTCCTACAGGGCCACACAATATGTGTACTAAATACCTTAGTTAAATTCTATATGAATTTAAAATATTGAATAAATATTATTCTCACTCATGGTTTAATAAATATTCATGTTTTTATAAATGGAAAATATCTAGTCAACAATTATTCGGGACAATAAATGTGAGTTAAATATTACATAAAAAAATTTCTCTATTTTAGTGAAAATTATATTTATTTATTTATTGATGAGGAATATAGTAATATTAATTTATTCAAATAAATAAATATTGTTAAGGGATTAGTAAATATTAACGAGCACTGATGGAATGAGTTTAATGACCTGGTGGGAAACAATTTGTTAAATATAATTTGAATAAAGGATTATTTATTTATTCATGAAATAATATTTATCCATCTATGAGTCTAGATGATTTAATGTACATAATAATATTATTATTATTATTATTATTATTTAAACATGGGGATTCTTTAGGGATTGTAAAAATAATAAAGGCTCATCTATCATTTTTTATTATAACCCTAGATATATTTAAACATCATTATAACACTCACAACATTGATCATCATTGTACACATTGAATGTCTAGAAATAATCATGTCAAGCCCCAATGATCTCTTCCTCTAGAATTATCATAATAATGGATATATATTCTCCTCCTCCACCCTCCCAAATCTATATAGAAAATGCATAATATTTAAAAAACTTGAATTGATTCTTTTTTCGATCAAAAAAATATGATACAAAAATAGAATCATTCACACTAACACTTGAGGATCTATATATTGGGATTTGAGAGTTCTTGGTGTATGTATGGATCATCTCTATAGGGATTATACACTTAAATACTCTTGTTATAGTGATGGTATGATCAGAAATAGTCCATTAAATCTTTAATGAATAATAAATTTCCACACAAGCTAAACTAAACAAATAAGATAATAATAAATTCTATTTCATTATCTTGCCATCTTGGATTATAAATCAATGTTAATTAATATTTCAATTAATTTCATTGTTCATGAAATTCTCTATCATGTAAATCACATATCATTGACTAATTTTGATAAGAATTGAAGTATGATACTTCCCAATATGCACTTTTTTTATTCTAACAACCTTGACATGGAGCCTTATTTGAAATTAAATGGAGAGAAAAAATTCCCTTTCTGTCCAAAATGGTGTATTAATGTTTGGACACTTCCCAATCGTGTTATATTTCTCTCCATCACTAATTGATATTAGGACATAATCATTTATATCCCTACTATGTATAATATATATTTATATATGACCTCTCTTGAATATGATTATTTATCCTAGAACATATACTAGAAATGAACACCCATGTATGTAATATCCTTCACTATTTGAGAACATTATTTCTGTGAAGGAAAATCAAATACAGTTTCATTTAGCTATACCGATTTCATGATCCACCTAACTTATAAACAAAACAATTCCCCCATTATAAAAAATTGTATGTGTATTAATTCCCATGTCTTGGGATAAATAGTTATTCCTAGATAAAATATATTAATATGAGATGCAATTCAACCAATATCTTTTATATCCTTTTGTTTGGGTCCTATCTATTTATTTTAGGTCATTCCTAGTTCCCTCTAACACTATGAACTCAAAATAACAATTCCTGACTTGTCTCTTTTTATTTTTGGATATGTATTGCCACTCAAATTTTATATTGTGATCTTAATCAAAAATAATTTTTATTTTACTCTTGGTGCAAAGGATCTTTCCAATCTACATGGGATTCATAATCATCTATTCCATGTGATGTTAAACTATAATGTACAAGTCCTCATTGGGTAAACCTAAACTATTGAATACCTTTTCCCTCATCACATGATGTTTAACTGAATGAAATGTTTTTTACTATACATCACATTATAAGATTCCTGGAATAGCCTATTTATGATATATATTATTTTTAATGAAATCTTGATCCAAAAATGGGTCCCTGGTGCATTTTCTCATCTATCCAATAATTTTCACAAATTATCAAAAATTACACCATTCTATAATAATTGTGTGGGGCTTGATTTCCATACCTTGGTATACATATTGATGCCTAGATTTCATATCATAGGCTTATCCAAAAATCCTCCAATATCATACTACTTCTTGATGAATGGTATTTTCATTCATAGTGGGTCTTTCTATATAAGAAATTACATTGAGACAACTCTTTAGAAGAACTACATGTGGCTTGATTCATGTTATTTTAGGGTATATTGAGAGGCCAATAAATATTATTCCAGGGCTACCAAAAATCCTAATTAAGGCCCCTACTTAATCATAATGTTTCCTTTTCCTAATTCAGGTCAAATTCCCCTTCTGATGTTTGTTAATAAAATGAAGTAATTTCATCTTTCACATAGTCAATATTTGTGAAAATTCCCATATATATAGGTCTTTTTCGTGTGAACCTAAACTAAAAAAATACTTTCACCTTATCACAGGATGTTAAAATACACAATATATGGTCCACCTTGTATGACCTTAAACTGTTTGGAGTTTTCTTTTTTCATGATCTGAATACTCTACATGAGATCCAGATCCATGTAATGGTGCATAGGATATGGGATTCTACACTATGCTAAAATGATCATTCTTCTATAAAAATAATGTTGTGTCGGATCCCCTTGTTCATATTTTTCTATGAATTGGGGAATTCCCCACGATATAACTATGGGTCCTCTTCTAGATCTAATCTATTAAATGATAAAATACACTAATATCACATCTGAGAAAAATCAATAAAGATAATATCTCTTAAAATAACTCCATGTTGATCGATTCTCAATGCCCCAAAATATGTAGTTCCATTTGAACCATACACAACATATCCATCCTTAGATCATTACATATCCCCCTTTACAATCCCTAAATAGACTAATCATGTTTATTTCATGACTAGAACATTCTAACCACCTCTTCAATATTTCCTTCCATATATCACAACAAATTCCACATGTATTGTAAATCATCATAAACCTATAATGAAAATAAATAATGAGTGAATTCAACTCTAAGGGAAACTTTTTCTTGCTAATGATAATCGTTTCACTGTATTTATCTCTACTAATCAAAGGCATGTTTAGTCCTGATGATAATATCATTTAATATCTTTATGCACTAAAAATAGTGTCATATAACCTATCATTCAAATTTTTTTCCAAATTCATTCTTGGTATTCATTCCCCATCTCATATTATGAATCCATATTCTTAATGTCACAATTTACATTATCGTTATTACTCATTAAGTGGTGTTTGTATTATCTTATCCATTTACCCCCATATGGGTTGTCAAATTATACCCCCTAA
The DNA here is from genome assembly GCA_963277665.1 of Viscum album. NCBI lineage: Eukaryota > Viridiplantae > Streptophyta > Magnoliopsida > Santalales > Viscaceae > Viscum > Viscum album. The sequence continues at coordinate 14,593,112 of OY728163.1, forward strand.
CATTGGTCCAAGTAATATGACATTAATCTTTTTGAATCCCTCAAAAACAGTCTATACTAGAATTTATCATCTCATTCATATAAGATATTTCCTTACTCTTATTAGATATACCATCTCACTTTTTGGTCTAAATTGTGTTCCCTTAGACCCCAACAACTTATGTTCAAAGAACTATGACCTTCAAACTTGTTTCACATCTTCAATAGGTTGTCTATGGTAGAATTTTTATTTTTATTTATTTTTTCTCTTTCCTTACCCTAGCTAGATAGATCATCTCACCCAAATGGTTAATTCTCTATGAACTTAAACTATATGTATCTTTCCCTTAGGATTTCTAAATGTTTGATATTGGGATTCCACTCATGTTGGATCAACCGTACACTTACCAATAAGTAGAATACCTCATATTTTGGTTCAATTTTTATAGCCATAAACTCCATCAATTCTTTTCAATGTTATATGACATTAAAATCCATGAACTGTTTGTCCAACGTGTGCATCCAAAAATTAAATATCTTAATGTTCTAGATGGAATACCCTTAAACTATAAAAGATAAAGTATATTTATTATATGGCCCACTTTATAGACTTGGAAAAAGTTGATTTGTAATCTAGGGACCTAACAATATATGAAAAAGTAAGATCAATTTCATTTTATATCATTTTACACTGAATATTTGTTCAATACATGATTGAGTAATGTTTAGAATTATTATGTACTTATTGCATACCCTTCTGTCCATTTTATTTCATCATTACATAAGAGTTTTAATCTTTACAATGCTTTCATGGATATCCATAATGAGTGCATTCAGCTCCATCAAAAACCAATATGTGGTAATTATATCAGTGATACCATATTCATCTATTCCTACCAAATAAATATTTCACCCTAATGATAAACACCTATAATACCCCATACCCCATATAGTATTGTAGTCTAACTCTTCATTCGAATGTGGCCAATGACCATCCCTTGCATACACATTACATATCATCAAACCCTGATTAAAATATATTTAGTTATGATTAACACAATCCATTATCCAAATATTAAATTTTATTCTATACCCTTGATGTTACACATTTATACATCATACCCATGTTAATCGAAGTAATAGAATATCTTATTAATGAACCTTTGTTAGTACTTTTCATCAGACCCTAAACTGCATGATGTGATGGTCTAAGCACCCTAACCTCAAACTATATTTCCCTATCTATATAATGTTCTATACATGTATTAGACCCTCATTCATGTATATTTAACACATCACTCTTAAGTTATATGACATTTTTTATTTTTTTCAAAACTGACTGACCATAAATATTAGATCTATTGTTTAAGAAATATGTCCATAAACTATTTAAAACTACCCCTGAAAAGGTATTTGGTGGAATTAGGATCTCAAGAACATCAGCTTTATCTCACTCATGCTTTTAGGTAGACTACCTCACCTTGTGGTTAAAGATATCAAATATTAAATACAAACAAAATCTTTCTAGATTTCATGACCATAAACTACCTAATGAAAGAGACATCATAATATTTAGGTTACAACTCATAAAGGAAACTTGGATTTCTTGGAATGCACCATGACCAACCTATTAGAAATTTATAATTTTAAATGCAAAGGAAAAATGCACATTACTTTTTAAGTTTAAAACATGTAATGTTTATCCTGAGAAAAATATAATCTCTAACAAATTAATTCCCCCCCCCCCCCCCATAAGAGTCTTAAGAAAATTTTATTGTCATTGGAAAATAGATACAAAGCTTTTGGAATCCACCATATGATCCAAAAAATCAATTCATTCTCTCTAGGTCCCTCATACTAGGGAAAACTTAGAGAAAACTTTTGTTACTCCCATATTTCATTCCAAATTATCTTTTTGAAATTTACAAAGATATATTTTCTATGTATTTTAGAAACTTTTGAAGATGTAAATAGTCATTCTAAAATCCACCTTCAATTTCATCATCATGATGAGTCTTTCAACCCCCCATAACAAAATAGATCAACTTTTTATATAGTGATGGTATATGTGCCACCATATTTATACCACATACACCCATCTAAAAGCATACCTATAGAAATAAATGATATCTCATATATCAGTGTGATGACCTTCGTTGGTAGTGATGGTATATATTATATCATATCTGGCATGCCTATATCCATCTAAGTGAATATTATTTGGATGAAATCAATTTTTGATCCTTTATCTCACAAGAGTTAGTATAGTGTATGGCGATGGAATAAATGTTGTTAAATATTTATATCCTATATCTGTCTAAAGGAACATGTATAAAAGATAATGGATTTCGCTATATTTCAATTTGACTAAAACTGTTGAATAAATTGATTGAATTTTTTTCCATTCTCATTCAATGTTTAGTGGAATCTGTTATTATAATTTAATTAATTTAATATTTCATAGATTATCATAAATAAATTGTGGAAGGGGTGGGGGATTTGAATTTTTAACAATGATTTAAAATAATATTTATCATTAATTAACCAAAAAAGGAGAGTATCGTCCATAAATTAGAGTCTCTCCCTATCATTACAGAGAAAAGGAAACATGTAAATAAAAAATTGTGTTTCGGTAGATGAGTTAAATAAATTAGTTAATTCCCTATAGGAAGTGTTGATGGGCTTGTAGATGTTCTCTCATTTGGTAGCTTTACCATCAACCAATGAGCATGTCTATTTTATGTGGGTTTAAAATTCTCAATTTAGTTTCCTGATGGTCTCAAGATTTTTAGTCACCCTAAATAATTGATCACTCACCATCACCACATGACCCATGTATTTATAAAGCTTTATATTATAGGTTGACACTTAGTCGTTAAACTGAAACTCAATAGTAATGTGATGAATTCACACTTTGGTATCATGCTTCATGGACTATATTTTATGTTTGGAACTATCAAATGAGTAGAGGTATCATTCATGAATCATTAATTACTTCTATTCTACATAGACATATCAGGAAAGAGTGTGAATTTGTCGATAAACAAAATATCCCCACACCCATTCAATTAAATAGTTGACAAAGGATCTCTTCCTTATAATAGATCTCCTTCAATTGGGTACTAGGGATAATAACATGGACTTAAAGCCAATACCCCCATCAACATCATCCAATATTTGGTCGCATTTTCAATATTTCATCTCTAGTTAGCCACTACTATGTAAATGTATCCTAGAATTATTTTCAACATAGAAGAGCATGATCCCGCTGATGAAAAGAGTACAGATGGTTCTTTAGTAGCTATCACTCCCTAGTTATTTTCAATGACTAATTTAGTATAAGTATCCCCCACCAATGGATAACATTCTACAAAAATAATAGAATAAAATGTAGTAATATAAACAAAAATCTTGGTCACTAGTGTTATATTTACACTAATTTTCATATGAAGGGGGTATTAAGACGTCTATTATCCATGAGGTTTATTGTTTTTAGTCACAAAACCCTCTAATTCAGAAATATTTTCAAATATAGTCTTGAACAATCATCTTGGAGTTCTTAATGGCCTACTTACACATCAAAATTACAATCCCAGTATACTATTGGGGAAATTCTCTACTGATTCTGTTGTATAGTCCCATGATAGATTTATGGGAGTTTATGTGGATGGTAGTCTAACCTCAATATATATATATTCACATTAGAATTGAAAATATCTTGTGGATAATTTCAAGATCTAGTTAACTCATAAAACCAATGAACTGAAGTAGAGAGAATTTCATTAAACATCTGAACAGGTGTTAAAATTTGTGATGGGAATAGGGACCACATATGACTAGCTCGTCTACAAATATACTAGAAAACCATTCCATAAAGAAATAATTAATGATATTCCTGGGATCCACCACCATTATTGACCATAGCTCTTAAGGTAATTCCATATTGAATAAATGAAAAATGAAAATAGCTCCATACAATATTGGTTACCTCACATGTTCATAGATACATCAATTGATTACAAGTCATATTTAGTATCCTACGGGTAAATGGAGAATGGAGAATTTTGTTTCAATGTTCTGGTACTCTTAACACTAGAAGTTCCCTTCCACACCACTATATAGTAATCATAAAAATACAATTATTTTATATGGAGTCCTTTCTTCTTATATAAATCATGACATATGATATATTTGAGAAATAAAGAATGATGCCAAATTGATGGGGTGTCCATGTAATATCAATGATTCTATAAAAAATGTAGCGAACTGAACACCTAATTAGGAATATATGGTGAGTAAGAGCTAGACACTTAAGAACATGGCTAAAAACAATACCAATCAAAAGATCAGATCCATATAAATCAAGGTTCCATAGAGCCACATGTTATATTAGCCCATATCCAAGTTGGTTTAGTATGATACTTTATTGTACCAAATCTGTTGAGTGGGATAGCTTCTTAGGTTGTTTAAACCTATCCTCAATCCATTTGGGTAAAGGAATTTATTATTAAATTTCCCAAAAGTTAAATTCCAGAATAGATCATATTATCTTCTTTACCATGATCAATAAATTCCTCGCCATGGGAGTGATCTATTATGAATCTTACCAAATATTGAATAGGGGATGACATTAATTTTCCATCCTTAGAAGTATTGAGATTCACCCCAACTACTATTTATCCCATGAACTAATCCCTACCTCTCCCAATTGTAGGTGGAAAATGACTTTGCCTAATCACTAAGGACTAAATAGTTCTTGGAGCATTTTGGTTTTCCATTATGTCACGAATTGTGAGATCTATATTTCCTCATATAGATCGACTACATGAGTCCTCTAGGATAATTGTACACAAATAAAATCTAACTATAAGGTCCAATCCAATTCATCAGAGAAGCTTCTATTACGTTACATATGCATCTTCAGAATCCAACCTCTTTTAGAATTGTGTAGTTAAATAGAAATGATAGGTAAATGTGATGTTGATGTTGATAATGTGAATCATCTGTTCATAGAGTGATATGGAAGATATTGGACATTCCTTGACATATATCTTGAATAGGGTGACCTTTGGAAGAGAAATTTTCATGGTTATAATCTATGGAATATAAAAACATTCTAACGGAATATTATAATCATAGAAAAGATATATATGACTTCTTTAAGCTATATGTTATTAATTGGTAACATATTCTATAGTGGATAGTCTCGAATCATTAGTCTAAGAAAATTCATCATGAATTCATTTGTAGTAACAAAACAATATCAAGATTCATCAATAGTATACCTAAAAATGGTATCTCTCTCTTTAGTTAAGGTAAATCTGTCATAAAGATGAGAAAATAAAAAATCATTTATCTCTAAAAAAATAAATGGTGGTAGGTTTTTCATGTCACAAAAAAATCTACAAAAAATGGCCAAGTTAATGTTATTTATAGAACTTATGTGAGGAACACATAAGTGATAAATAGATTATGGTTCATGGAAGTTAGAATCTGAATGTTTATTACATTATTACATTTTTTCATGATTTATAATTCATTCAACAAATAGTACATAGTCAAAATGAGATCAGGATCACCATGGATATTTATCCACAAAAAAGTATAAAAATATTATTGTAAGGTAGAAAATAAAGGGGTCCATGAACTATTTATAAATTGGACTACATTTCCTATGTGGATCATGAGCCTCCTATGTTCACTACCAGGATCCAACACACACCATTAATTAGACTAAATGGAGAATTTTAATTCCTTATAATTATATCCACTTTGTGACAGTCAGAACAAATCTTAATTGGGGTAATTTTTTGAGGCCTATGAAAATATTGGAAGATATATGAAGTGATATCATTTTCAAAAATTAAAAAATTAAAAAAAAATTAAAATAGTTTCATGTATAATCTAATAGTTATGAACACATTCTTCATGGACTGACGGTGTTCATGGAAGTGATATGTATAAACTAAACGACTATGTATTAACCTTGTAAATTGCTTGAATTCATGGAAGTGAGGTAGGTTCCATTAATGACTATGGGGTTCCATCATGAGTTCCACCATTTAGCATATCCATTAATCCCCGTAATTGGTTGAAACCATCCACCTAATACATACATGACCATCTATTTTATAAAGTTAGTTCTCAAAAATTACTATTAAATACCTAACATGTAATTTGAGAAAAAAACTTTTACAGAGGACCAGAGGAATTTTTACCCACTTTAGAGATATATTTACCCTTTGGGAGATCATTATTAAAGAGGTTAGAAGTAAATTTGTGATTCAAATATTTAATAAGAGAATAAATATATAAAAAATAAAACACTACATGAGGGTCCATTCATGAACCTCTTCTATTAAGGGTACATCCATAGATCTCCTTCGTGAGGGTCCATCTGTGAGGTCTCATTAATTAAAATCCTTTATAAGGCACTATTTATGCGGTTTCATTCATGGATCTCCTTCACAAGCTTCCATCTAGGAAGCATCAAATCCTGACCATATTCATGAGGTTTTCTCTTTGAGGTCCCATTCCTGAACTTCCCCTAAGAGGTTCCACCTATGAGGTTCCACCTATGGGTTGTCCTCTTGAGGATCCTCTAAAAAGGGCTCATTCACAAGCTCTATACAAAAGGCCAATCCTATATAAGAATTTATTTTCATGTTTTAATTTCCTTATGACACTACACACTCCATATGTCATCATAGAAATCCCTCTGATCCACCCCCACTACATGTCTAAGGTCCTCTACTAGGTGTCTTACCAATCCAAGAACTTTCTTCTCAAATAATATAGTACCCTAAACTAGTTATATACTCATCCACCATCTAGACTAGTTTTGTTTGATTATGGAAACTACCAGATAGATGTATCCCCTATATCTTATTGATTTATTAGGCATTAATTTTTTTTAAAAAAAATTAGAATATAAATTTTTTTTCAAAACTAAAATTCCCCCCAAAATATAAATATATAAAACATTGTCACACAAATGGAACAGGTAACAAATATCACACATTATGGGTAAAGTCGTTACTCACTAACTAATTAAAAATACCTGAGATATATATATGAAAACATCTAGGAAGATACCATTGATAAGACCCATCCAACTATTACTTCAATGGCCCGAAGGCCTTCATTTTTTATTGATTTTGATAATTCACCTTTCCAGGGGGGGAGGTGGAACCCTTAAAAGACCTATAAGCATAAGTATTACATGTCATGTTGGCCTTAGATAAATTTAATGTTCGTAGGCTTCAAACATTTCATACAAACCATACTAACTATGTGGAACTGCTCCTCCCCAGCATCTTCATCGTAAGATCAGCTCTCCACCTTTGCATGGCTGTTCGGCTAAGATTTCCCATGCATGCACAAGCTTGTCATGATTGTAGGTTCCATACCGTCTCATTCTTGAAATCTATTCAGCTTCAGCAATGGGGAAATCTCCTTGCTCATCCTCCTTCTGATTTTTATTCTTTATAGGTTGTCTGGTTTGTTTCTGCACTTAAAGTGGCCCGAAGGCCTTGTGGTGGCCCTTGGCCTTACAGACCAAAAGGACTGGGTGGCCCGAAGGACTTAAAGGACTGGAGGACCAAATCGGTGGCCCGAAGGCCCAAATACTGGAATATTCCCGACTGTTATAGATCCAAACAGTCCCTACCACAGTACCTTCTACATTTCTGCATAGTTCCTGCTACATTACCTTCTATAGTACTACTACAGTGCTTCTACAGTACCCGAAAATTAGCCTCCTCCTGGATTTGATCTCGGGTTTCCTGGATTAACTTAAAAAGTCCTCACCAACTAGGATGAGGCTCATGTGCACCCCATCCAACTATTATTTTCTCTTATTTCATAAAGATAACATCTACTTAAATGACATTAAACTGCATGACAACATCTCTATAACATAATGTAAAAATTATCATGAAAACTAATTAGTCACATGATGTAAAAATATATGACAACATCCTTCTAAAATGGGGTAAAATTGTATTAAAATTTTCTATTCACTCATTTTAAAGCTATGAGAAACATCATTTCCACATAATACTAAACTACATGGTGTGGTCCAACCAAATATCTATAAACAATGGAAATAAAACTATGTGGTATTTGATTACTAATAAATATTTTATGAAATATATATCTATGAGGATTAAATACCACTTCTAAAATCATACCTTCATTGGGAAATATTGTCTATCAATACCATATCCACACTAGGTTATATTCTCCATGATATCTTCTTCAAGGTCTGTATAACTTATGAGAAGAATTAGAAAGGGACACCAATGATTAAGTCCTACACCAGCCTATTCTATTCACATTCCACCCAGTAGTCCACCCCACATGACTATTAAATATTTCAAATAGTTATTAGATTCATTACCATAAAAAAAATAAAAACTTTCATGTTTATGGTTTCATGACCTAAAAAGACACTAGGATGGTCCTATTAAATTGACCTTAAATAGTAAGACATATCAAATTAAGTGGCACCAAACTAGGTGGGTTCTGAATTACTCTATAGGGATACATAGGAAGCCCATTTCATAGAGATGATCTCAACTACAAAACACATATTTCTTCTTTAGATGGAAAAAAATTTAGATCACCCAACTATAGGGATTTATACTATAGCATCACTAACTAGAAATAGAAATATAAAAACAAATAAAGCATTAAGATGTTCACAAAAATGAATGTAAATGATCCATCACTTGAATAGTGGAAACCATTCTCACAAAGAGTTTTAGGAAAGATTCATGAACATGACCTAAATATATAATAGATACTCAGGGTATGCAATAGTTCCCCCTAAAGGTTGTGATGAGCCTAACCTCCCATCATCTCAACCAATGTGCACTAAAAGTGTCACTAGTAAAAACCAAATTTAACATTTACTTTAGAAATATGGTTTGTTATGAATCAAAATTAATGTGGTTTACACACACATCAGGAATATTCTCAAAGAAAATAATGAAATTATTTTTCATTAGATTTTTGATTTTACAAACTTTTATTCATCTTCTAGGAAGGGGACTGGGTCACATAAAATAGATATCATAAATTCATATTATATAGTGGAATACAGCTTCTTCTAATTTGTTTATTTAAAAATGGATTTACATAATATTTGGATTACTGATATGTAGAGACCCGTATCTTGACGTACATGGACATTACATTAATTTTGCGAAATACTTAGTACATAACAAAAACACACACACAAGGACCGTAATAGTTTAGTGTCTTTGGAAACTCGGAATATAATCTTCTAATCGTGGTGAAAGATCTTCAATATCTCCCATAAAGATCTTCCTTTTTTTACCTAAAACCTTTCTTTATATCCTAGGGAAAAGAAAACATAAAAGGGTGAGCTCAAATGCTCAGTAAGGGTAAAGAAAAGAAATATCAATCACATCATATTCATAAGAACATAACATTTTGGAAATCTTAACCTGAAAAAGAGATCATAATTTCATAACATGGAATAAATCATGGCAGTGAAATGTAATCACAATAATCATAACTTAAAACATGAAACTTTGTGGCATTCACACATAATCATAGAGAATCATTTCTTGTTAGTCAAGACTCATTTCCAAGACTATCTTAGTGGACAAAGTCCCTTTCTGAACCGAGTCACCCTCGTTTCAGTCCTGTTTCACTGAACCGGTATAACCTACCATTCCAGCCATGTTTATCTCATGAGATATAAAATATTTACCCAATGCGTTGGAGGGAGATATAGGTCCCACCCATCTCATAATGATACCATTCTTATGTGTGCCACAAAATCATAAATCATACATCATTTCATAACCCATGTAATAAAAATGGGAATCTTAAACATCATGACATCATAAAACAATTCATATACGATAAATGAATTCATAAAAATAATTCCATCACAACATAATCAAATCAATGTAATAATAGGGATAAAAACAGAACCCTTTATTATCTTAGATGGAAAATTATTTTGATAAAACACTTGAACTCCATTCTTGAGGAAAATATCATTTCTACTTCAAAAACATTTTCCTTTCTTAACATGTTTTACAATTTTAAACTAAAAGAAGTTGATTAAAAATAAACTTGAAAACTTGTAAAGGAAGCTTCTTGGAAATAATGTTTTAAAAATCCATTCATGCCGTATAAGTTAAAAAAACATTCTTCGTACTTTTGTCAGAAAAGTCAAAAAGTACCTCGTACGAAAAACGATAAAAGATTCCTTTCATATCCTTTAATAAAAACTCACCAAAGGGTAAAATTGGATTTAATTAATTGTAGGTGGATGGAAATAATATTACATATTTATGAAACATCGATTTGGATGATAAAATACACCCCAGTAAATATTAAAGTATAAACAATCTCGGATAAAAATGAGATTGTGATATTTCCCTTACCTTATGTCTGATTTGCTTCGTAAGTGTCCGAACCTCCTGTATAATGATTTAAATAATGTCATTGACTTATTAAAGAATCATATTCATTGTTATTATATCATATACGGTTCACTTATGACTTTATATTACCCATTCTTTTGTAAATTCATGTTAAAGTAGCGTTTTGGGTAAAATCGTCTCATTTGTCGTTCGTGTTTTAACTTGTAATTATTCATATGATTACTTAGATCATTATTACTTAATTATAGAATATAAAACATGATTTATATTTTATATATATTCAGAATAAACATATATATATTGGATCGATAAATGGAAAGAAATACACCGTTCATGGAGACGGTAGGCCGTACGTACGCATGAACACTGTTTTCTTTTCGTTATTGAATTGAGTGGAATTAAGTAGATGACATACATATATATACACATAAATCCAGTAGCTTTATAATTTCATATATTTCATTATTATTTCTTTATTATCATTCTTAAATGGTTAACATGGAGAATGAATCTCATCGCGTCGTGGAGACGGTAGTCCGTACGTACGCACAAGCGATGATATCATTTCCATAATTATTGAATTGAATTGGAGTAGATGATAAAATATATAAGAATCAATATTATGTTGTAATAACTATGTATAGTTATTCTTTACACCATTATACCCATCCATGTAAGGTGGTGGTGGAAAATAGATTTCACCACGGCGTGGAGACGGTATTCCGTACGTACGCACGCGCGGTGATTTCTTTTTTCGTAGGATGGATAGATGGTGAAATATGGTTGTTTCATACATATAATAAAATATCCGTATATGAGTGATACTGATGTTATTACTTCATAATGAATCAACCTATGAAGAAGAAGTGGAAGAAGAAATAAAGATGAAAGAATCGGTAACGGACATTACCTCTTCTTTGAAGTGCTTCTTTGAGACCTCCTTTTAGGGCACTAAAATAGGTCTTTGAAGAAGACCAGAACCTCTAGGATGATACTAGGGAAGTGGAGAAGAGATTTGGGCTGGGGTTGGCCGAGCTTGAATGCTCAAATTGGTGTGAGGTGGAGAGGGAGGAGGTGCCCTTTTATAAGGGAGGAGAGGGGCACCTTTGGAATAACTAAAAAAATTATTTTATTATAAAGTCAAGTTCGGTTTTAAATAGCTCGAGATTGATTTATTTGGTGGATAAGGTGGGTATGGGTCGCAATCCTCTCATCAAATAGAATTTAGACAAGTTTAGGTTCCTATTTTAACCTTATCATTTAGATTTAACATTAAGTTAAATAATTTTACTTTTACCGTGTCTTCTTGTGTTCTTACACTATAAGGATAATAAACTTACTATAAGAAGCCAAACGAACCCCAAATTGTTTATTATTAATATATATAACCTTATCTAAGTCATTGGACCGATCCTTAGATTTTTAGGAATAAAATAACAGTTAATAATATAATATTTGTTTAAAAACTATTTTTTGTCAATTTTGACACTATTTAGTAATTGATTTTTGTGAAAATCATAACAGAATGATAAGTTCGAAAAAAGTTAATTAAATCAATAATAACATGTCATATTAACCTATAAAATTAGTGGAATTCATAAAAATCCTCAAATTACATTTATTTTGGTGTTTATAACATCAATTATGTCAATACTTCAATAATAAAATAATTACTACATCATCATTGTGTCATAAATAAATTAAATTATTTAATGTCTAAAAATTACAAATAAACTACCATTACGTATGAAATCTTTTTAGCTTTTTAATGAATATTTATAGTCGAATTTATCTTATGTATAACCCCATATTAATAATTATTTACTTATAAAACATTGATTTTAACTATTTTAACCTTTCTTTAAATAAATTAATAATAAATGTTCTAATCTAATCCAAGTGGGCCTAAATGGTCATATTTTATTCCTAAGTTTGTTTCTGGTCGAATTACACTTATCCAATAGAATTAGGACATGTGTTAGGGTAATAATAATATCATCTTTACCCTTAATTACCCTATTTACTTTTAACCGTGGTAAAAAAAGTAAAAAGTTACTATTCACCAAAAATTATTTTCATCTCATTGAACCACATTTTAGTCCTTGATATTAACCGTGTCTCTCGGATTTTCGAAATTCCACTCACAGAAGCGGTAAAATTAAGTTTTATGAAAAATTCAGTTTTTTAACTACCACTTAGTGGTTTCACTATTCATCAAAAATTAAAAGTTTTCAGAAAAATACCAAAATTTCACCCTAGGCTAATTTCGATATTCCGAATCCAAAAATGAATTCCATTTTGAAAAATAAAATTTCAAAAAGTGGTTATTACTATTCATAACTGCTAGTTTTAATAATATTTTATTAGAATATTGTTGTTTAGTGAAACTCGTTATTGCGTACTACACACGCTATCGAGGAAGGTCACGATTGCGGATAATGAAAGGCAAATCAAGGATGCGTGTTGTGCAAGCTCCTTTTGGTGTAGCATACAACACAAGACATTAATGAAATTAAAAAGAATATTTTTCATAAAATCTCGGGGTGTTACATTCTACCCCCCTTAAAATGAATTTCGCCCTCGAAATTCGTCGGGGTTATAAATGGTTTACTATTCGAAAGTTTCATTAATAGAAACCCACATCGTAAAAAGGAATACCAAAACTAATCATTAAAAATGAAAGTATGAAACGTAAGGGTTACCAAAATAAACTAATCACTGGGTTTCCACATAGGTGAAAATATAGATATGGAAGAAAAATCTAACCATCATGTTCTAATGGAGAGTGGTAGAGAACATGGCTATGGAAAAGCCAACAATCACAAATCCATAAATTTGTGACGATCTAAGGTACCATCTGATTAATCAGATATAAGAGCACTAGGACAACATTTTTGGTTTTCAAGATCATTTCCCTAAAGTTGAAGAATTTGAATAAATACTTACTTTATTTTGGTACAATTTCACTGTTGTTCGTGCCTTGAACAGTTTCCACTTCATCTCTAAAATAAATGAAGTTGAATTTGTTATTCGTGAAGTGTTAGCAGATCATGTGATAGAATGACGGGTCATTCCATCTGTCTCAAACAAAAGGTTAGAAAAAGTTATTAAATATACATAAGTCATTCTATAGTGAGATTAATCATATATGGTACCTAAAATGGACTTATACTTCATATATCATACTGCTTAATATAATAAAACTAGTTTCTACTAAACAGGAACTTCCTGTAGGCCAGTGGTAGGCGATAAAGGCCAGTCGCACTTCGGTTGTGGGTTCGATTCCCATAGCCTTGTCCGACGCGATGGGCTGTCGCCTATCCTGCAGGTTGTCCTTTTTCTAAAGCTATATTACTATAATATCCCATCAATAATATCGAAAAACGTTTTATCCTAACTTATGTCCAACATAATCTATTCTAATCTTTAGGCTTATCTAAAATACTTTGGTCCAAGCTCATAGTATAAAGAAAATGATTACTTGAAATGTCACAGAATAATCACATGAATGCCATCATTTATCCCCCATATATCATAAGATATGTCAAATTACAAACATGTGAATACCTTAATCATGTATTCTCTTGAAGAATGAATACCCATTGAACCTTAGTGAAAACATGAATGCAGTTAAAAGTTAACACTTTCCACATACCAAAATCCTAAAAATTCTATATACTCAAACCATGATATCACTTAGTCCTTATATCAATCATGAGCTCATGAATACAATCAAACATCTCATTATCTTCTTATCCCTTCATTATGATCATATAATCTGTTTACCAAAAATGTCTCAATCACTTTTCATGCTTACCGGTACCATAAAATTATTGAAAACCACAATAGACCAAAACATAAATATTCCAATATTCCACGATACTATATACAACATTATTTTGGAATCCCATTACATAAAAACTTAATCATTCCACCACATCGTTTTCATATTCAACATCGCCAATAGTGATCTCATGTGACTTCCCTTTGTCCTTTTCCTTAAGTGGTTTCTCATGTTGATCATCACTAACCCTTGTATTAGGGAATTTATTAGCATAATTCCCCATTTCCTTGCACTTGATGCATTGAAGTTTTGGTGGTGCGTTCTCTGCAGTGTTTGCTTTATTCACATCATTAGAAACCCTTTTTCCATTACCTCGACACTCAGCTGATCGATGACCTTCTTTTCCACATTTAAAACATTTTCTAGTCCCTTTAAGAAAATCTCCACCATGTTTCTTTCCACACTTTGATCATAAGGAAACATTCATCTTCTTTTCACCATTATTCTGAGATTTCTCCTTGAACTCCATCTTTCGTTTCTTGTCAAAACCATGTGATGGATATGTAACACAAACTTCCATTTCTACCTTGATAGCACACCGCAAAATTTCTTCATACCTACTGAAGTTTCTTATAGCTAATGCCCTTCGAAGACTTGGTTTTAAGCCACTGAAAAATCGATCAACTTTACTTTCAGGTTGGATGATAATGCCAGATGCATACCTTGCAAGTCTTGTAAAATTCACTTCAAATATACCAACAGATTCATCATCCTTTTGCTTTAGTTCAAGAAACTCCTTCTCCATCTTTGTTCGAAGAATACGGGGGAAGTACTTACTGAAAAATAAGTTCTTGAACTCATCCCATTCCATGGACTCAATTTCATCCCTTTGCCTCGTATTCTTAATAAGATTCCACCATTGATCAGAATCACCTTCCAAACGATACACTGCTAAGATGACTTTATCATGTTCAGAACATTGAAGAACTAAAAATATCTTTTCAGTGGTACTGATCCATTGTTCAGAATCAAGTGGATCAGAATACCCACTGAAAGAAGGTGGACGTTGCCTCATGAAGGACTCTATAGAATATTATTCCCTTCTCTGCTCATTTGGAAGTCCAGAATTATTCATAGCTTGTGTAAGTATAGCAATAAGATTTTGCACTCCATCTCCCATAACATTTGTATGTTCAAGAGGACAATCATTGCATTGTCCATTGCATTGATCAACACGGTTCCTTCGGGTTCCATCCATCGTCTAAAACCCAAAAAGAATAGTGTGAGAGGCAAAAATCATGTTAGGGAAAACAACATAATAAAGGGGGAGTACCTTCAATATCTAACATCTTAGGTTTAATTCTTTGATTGTTAGCGTAATTCTAGTACTATAACCTATACGTATACTTAACCTTAGGGACATCCCTAGACATTCCTTAGAAATATCTCTAGGGATCTCACTAACGTTTTCGCATCCTAGTTTCCAAAGGTTGACGAAACCTTTCCTCTGATACCAACTGTAGAGACCCGTATCTTGACGTACATGGACATTACATTACTTTTGCGGAATACTTAGTACATAACAAAAACACACACACAAGGACCGTAATAGTTTAGTGTCTTTGGAAACTTGGAATATAATCTTCTAATCGTGGTGAAAGATCTTCAATATCTCCCATAAAGATCTTCCTTTTTTTACCTAAAACCTTTCTTTATATCCCGGGGAAAAGAAAACATAAAAGGGCGAGCTCAAATGCTCAGTAAGGGTAAACAAAAGAAATATCAATCACATCATATTCATAAGAACATAACATTTTGGAAATCTTAACCTACAAAAGAGATCATAATTTCATAACATGGAATAAATCATGGAAGTGAAATGTAATCACAATAATCATAACTTAAAACATGAAACTTCGTGGCATTCACATATAATCATAGAGAATCATTTCTTGTTAGTCAAGACTCATTGCCAAGACTATCTTAGTAGACAAAGTCCCTTTCTGAACTGAGTCACCCTCGTTTCAGTCCTGTTTCACTGAACCGGTATAACCTACCATTCCAGCCATGTCTATCTCATGAGATATAAGATCTTTACCCAATGCATTGGAGGGAGATATAGGTCCCACCCATCTCATAATGATACCATTCTTATGTGTGCCACAAAATCATAAATCATACATCATTACATAACCCATGTAATAAAAATGGGAATCCTAAACATCATGACATCATAAAACAATTCATATACGATAAAGGAATTCATAAAAATAATTCCATCAAAACATAATCAAATCAATGTAATAATAGGGATAAAAACAGAACCCTTTATTATCTTAGATGGAAAATAATTTTGATAAAACACTTGAACTCCATTCTTGAGTAAAATATCCTTTCTACTTCAAAAACATTTTCCTTTCTTAACATGTCTACAAATTTTAAACTAAAAGAAGTTGATTAAAAATAAACTTGAAAACTTTTAAAGGAAGCTTCATGGAAATAATGTTTTAAAATCCATTCATGCCGTATAAGTTAAAAAAACATTCTTCATACTTTTGTCGGAAAAGTCAAAAAGTACCTCGTACGAAAAACGACAAAAGATTCCTTTAATATCCTTTAATAAAAACTCACCGAAGGGTAAAATTGGATTTAAACAATTGTAGGTGGATGGAAATAATATTACAGATTTAGGAAACATCAATTTGGATGATAAAATACACCCTAGTAAATACTAAAGTATAAACAATCTCGGATAAAAATGAGATTGTGATATTTCCCTTACCTTATGTCTGATTTGCTTCAAAAGTGTCCGAACCTCCTGTATAATGATTTAAATAATGTCATTGAATTATTACAGAATTATATTCATTGTTATTATATCATATACAGTTCAATTATGACTTTATATTACCCGTTCTTTTGTAAATTCATGTTAAAGTAGCGTTTTGGGTAAAATCGTCTCATTTGTCGTTTGTGTTTTAACTTGTAATTATTCATATGATTACTTAGATCATTATTACTTAATTATAGAATATAAAACATGATTTATATATAATATATATTCAGAATATACATATATATAATAGATCGATAAATGGAAAGAAATACATCGTTCATGGAGACGGTAGGCCGTACGTACGCATGAACGCTGTTTTCTTTTCGTTATTGAATTGAGTGGAATCAAGTAGATGACATAAATATATATAAACATAAATCCAGTAGCTTTATAATTTCATATATTTCATTATTATTGCTTTATAATCATTCTTAAATGGTTAACATGGAGAATGAGTCTCATCGCGTCGTGGAGACGGTAGTCCGTACATACGCACGAGCGATGATATCATTTCCATAATTATTGAATTGAATTGGAGTGGATGATACAATATATCAAAATCAATATGATGTTCTAATAACTATGTATAGTTATTCTTTACACCATTATACCCATCCATGTAAGGTGGTGGTGGAAAATAGATTACACCACGACGTGGAGACGGTATTCTGTACGTACGCACGCGCGCTGATTTCTTTTTCCGTAGGATGGATAGATGGTGAAATAGGGTTGTTTCATACTTATAATAACCTATAAGTATATTAGTGATACTGATGTTATTACTTCATAATGAAACAACCTAACAAGAAGAAGTGGAAGAAGAAATAAAGATGAAAGAATCGGTAACGGACATTACCTCTTCTTTGAAGTGCTTCTTTGAGACCTCCTTTTAGGGCAGTAAAATGGTTCTTTAAAGAAGACCAGAACCTCTAGGATGATACTAGGGAAGTGGAGAAGAGATTTTGGCATGGGTTGTCCGAGCTTGAATGCTCAAATTGGTGTGAGGAGGAGAGGGAGGAGGTGCCCTTTTATAAGGGAGGAGAGGGGCACCTTTGGAATAACTAAAATTATTATTTTATTATAAAGTCAAGTTCGGTTTTAAATAGCTCCAAATTGATTTATTTCGTGGCTAAGGTGGGGATGGGTCTAAATCCTCTCATCCAATAGAATTTAGACAAGTTTAGGTTCCTATTTTAACCTTATCATTTAGATTTAACATTAAGTTAAATAATTTTACTTTTACCGTGTCTTCTTGTGTTCAAACACTATAAGGTTAATAAACATACTATAAGAAGCCAAAAGAACCCCAAATTGTTTATTATTAATATATATAACCTTAGCTAAGTCATTTGGACGATCCTTAGATTTTTAGGAATAAAATAACAATTAATAATATAATATTTTTTTTAAAAACTATTTTTTGTCAATTTTGACACTATTTAGTAATTGATTTTTGTAAAAATCATAACAGAATGATAAGTTCGAAAAAAGTTAATTAAATCAATAATAACATGTCATATTAACCTAGAAAATTAGTGTAATTCATAAAAAGTCTCAAATTACATTTATTTTGGTGTTTATAACATCAATTATGTCAATATTTCATTAATAAAATAATTACTGCATCATCATTGTGTGATAAATAAATTAAAATATTTAATGTCTAAAAATTAAAAATAAAATACCTTTATGTAGGAAATCGTTTTAGCTTTCTAATGAATATTTATAGTCGAATTTATCTTATGTATAACCCCATATTAATAATTATTTACTTATTAAACCTTGATTTTAACTATTTTAACCCTTCTTTAAATAAATTAATAATAAATGTTCTAATCTAATCCAAGTGGGCCTAAATGGTCATATTTTATTCCTAAGTTTGTTTTTGGTCGAATTACACTTATCCAATAGAATTAGGACATTTTTTAGGGTAATAATAATATCATCTTTACCCTTAATTACCCTATTTTACTTTTAACCGTGGTAAAAAAAAGTAAAAAGTTACTATTCACCATAAATTATTTTCATTTCATTGAACCACATTTTAGTTCTTGATATTAACCGTGTCTCTCGAATTTTAGAAATTCCAGTCACAGAAGCGGTAAAATTATGTTTTATGAAAAATTCAGTTTTTTAACTACCACTTAGTGGTTTCACTATTCATCAAAAATTAAAAGTTTTCAGAAAAATACCAAAATTTCACCCTAGGCTAATTTCGTTATTCCAAATCCAAAAATGAAGTCCATTTTGAAAAATAAAATTTCAAAAAGTGGTTATTACTATTCATAACAGCTAGTTTTAATAATATTTTAATAGCATATTGTTGTTTAGTGAAACTCGTTATTGCGTACTACACACGCTATCGAGGAAGGTCGCGATTGCGTGTAATGCAAGGAAAATCAAGGATGCGTGTTGTGCAAGATTCTTTTGGTGTAGCATACAACACAAGACATTAATGAAATTAAAAAGAATATTTTTCATAAAATCTCAGGGTGTTACATGATATTATGAAATGTTTTGTAGATTTTACTTATAAAATTTATATAAATTGGAAGTAATCAAGGATTTTAAATCATCCATGGGTTTTCATAAATGAGACCCTATCTCTATTTATTTATTTATCATTATAATCCATTTTTTATAAAATATTATTTATTATCCTATTTTAATGGTTTATATAGACTAAATAATACTTTTTAAACATTGGGGGATATTATAAACCTTGTTCCATGAAAATTGTGCTATATAAAACCAAAACCAAGTGTATACAAAGTCAATAATGTATAAATTACACTGAAGATGTATATTTTCATTGTATTTGATAATTTTTTTTATTAATATCATTAGGAATAGAAAACATATACATCCCTCTATGGTGAATCCACATTTTGATCTAAATCATTAGATTTCTAGGAAGTACCCTCCTTATCAACAAGATATGGTAGTACCTTGGATAGAAAATGATAAAGGGGGAGATGGATATGGTAGGGAGAATTGATTGGATGTAAGGGAAGACAGGAACACACCAAGAAAATAGTTATTGAATCATTCATTTGTACCATGGGGATAGTACCCAAGATTCACAAGAAATTAAGCATAATTTTGTAACATATATGTAAATTTCATGTGGGGACAACATTTGTAACATATAACTAATACAACCCCATACATTTTATCTTATCAAATTATTTTTCAAGGATATATTATTTGAATAATTATGAACATTGACACTTATATTTCCACTAAAAATTCATAATTATAAGTTTTTATGAAAATTATATAATATGGTGCCTTTAAGAACACTTTCATACGAAAAGGCCATGTCATACTCTATTTATTTTTATAGAAAACTCCCATATGATATCATTATATAATCATAGGATATATAACCAAAGGTTTATATTATTCCAGATGTATTTGATACCTTATGACATACTCATATCAAACATTATGATATAGCCAAAAATGTATCATATGATTTAAATTGGATTTAGGTCATATCTCTATCAATATCCCACTTTCAGTAAAGATTTATAGACTTTGTTTAATTTCAATTTATATTTTATTATATTTAATAACTTATGAAACCATATATAGAACTCCTTTTGGATGTTCCAAAAAACGTTTTTTGGTCGTCAAATTCATAGTGAATCATCTCATTTGAAATACCTTATGAACATCAACCCAAAACAATTATGAATTAATTAAAAAACACTTTAAGGTAGCTCTCTAAGTTTTGTAAAAAATTAGCATCATTCAATCAATAAAGAATGCGACCTCAAGGTCCATTATAGTGTTAAAAAAATGAATTATTTTATTAATATATTGAAGAAAAGTGATGCCTCTAAATGAAGAATCAATGCTACTCAATCTATAAAGGGATCTGGTGTGATCTCAATCGAACACATGTATCTTTAATCTATCACCCCTTAGATATATCATATAACTACATGAATTTTCATATGATACCCTTATTTAAGTCATATACTGAAAATGGGAAGTTGACAATGGTAATATTGTATATCTTAATCATATATTCTTGATTCTCCAATTATAAATTGACCAGATTGATGAATAAACTTTGTTTTGTTTACCCTTATAGATGTGCACATCACATTCCATTGTAAAATAGATAACCACATATTATGTATTAACTAGTTATGGTATTATACTCCTTTAGTATATCTTAATTGAGGGGATATATGTTATACACTTTGTATAATATAACAAATATCATCTTGGTTAAGATTCAACTAACGACCATATCATCAACATACCCTACCACCACCTAATTAGCTAATCCCTAAGTAGTGAATATGAATGGTATCATAGTAATAATGTTCCCATTCATTTATCCTTCCAATATTATGTTATTGGATATCCCAATTATAAAACAAGCACCCCTAATATACCAAAGGTAAATTGAATGAAAATTTATGTGGTCTACTTGTGGGGTTATCCAACACAAAAAACTCCACTTTTATCTCAGGAACATATTTATTACCCCTATATTAAATCAAACCCATGGTAAATTACTGAAATAGACATTGGTGTGAAGAAATCAATTTATTTCCTAAGATAAATTTGGTGGAGGTGGTTGACCTAGTTAATATCCTACCTAGAATTACATATATAAATATGTTTCCATATATTGATTAGTTAAAGGGAAAGGGGTTTATTTTGAGTTTGGTATTTTCATAAAAAAATTAAAAAAAATAAATTAGACACATGCGATTATATTATAGAAGATTGATCATGTAATTGTTCTATTTCCTTATGCAATATTAACACAGCCTTAAAAAAATTCTTATTTCCCTGATAATTGAAAAATGAATGGTTCCTCGATATATTTATAAAAACCCCTTTATTGATGATATAAATTTGGTATTATTAGAATAGTGTCACTACATCGAAAATTCCATGTCCAGTATATAAGAAATTTATTGAACCACTATCATCATTCTATGCAAACCCCTAATTGGGTTTTAGTGTTTCTTGGGATGCTGTATGTAATGTATGAGTCCCACCCATATGTAAGAAATTAATAGAATCTCACCACCTAACACATCCTACTATTTCAAAATAAGGATCAGGTGAAAAGATATGATAGATTCTCATGTTTGGCATTAACAATGAAAATGTTCAAAACATGAAATAATATATCAATAAAATCATAAAATATTCAACAAGACCTAAATAAATCAAAAGCAAAAGTCTATATTCAAATTAGTATGAAACCGTAAGAATTAAAAGGGGGTCTTATTTCCCTCCCCAATTACTCAATGTTTCAATCCTCCATTTCAATATAAGAAGAGAAAAAATGGGAAGGGAAATGAATTATAATTCATGTAAAATTATAAAATATAGGAATCAACATAAATAATAGGTTAGTAGCATCAGCTCTCGATAAACTCCCATATAAATGATGATTCCCACTCCATGATGGAGTTCTTGATTTAAAAGTCCTGAAGTTCCCTCTCTTTTGGCTAGTTAAAATCCTAGATATCCTCACACATTTCAAATATTCCAAAAAAATTGTTATTCACAGCTTCATATGTACATGTAATTGCCTCTACATGAAAATAAATATCTTTCTTTTTTATTTTCTTGATCAAAGTATTATGTATAATTTTAATCCATGTGGAATCTTCTGGTTGGTTTCATGCCTAGTAAAATAGAATCCAAAATCTATCCTAGATTTCGTAATAATGTTTTTACCATTTCCAAATTTATGTTCTTTGTAATTTCATCATAACCCTTTGTAAATAATTAGGATAGTTCTTTATATACTATGTTAAATCACTACAATTAGGGATGAATTTAAAATCATTGGAATTTCATGATTGGATACAGAATTCTTCACATGTGGTCTTACGCTTCACATCTAAAGATGAATACTTTCGTCTTTGGATGAGTGGATTGTGTTCTTTTTTTTTCTCCGTGATGGTATTTTAATGTCCCCTAATTTTAGCACTAATTTTGAGCCTCCAATCACTGAAATTTTGTTAGTGTTACTTAGTTTTACACATTATTTATAGGAACAAGATGCCCTATTTTATATTAATAGCTTAATTGGGAAACCCCTAAAACAAGACTCTGATTCACAAAATCACTCTCATCCGTCTATCACTGAATTTTATATAGATAAATTAATATCTAAGAATATTCCACCCCAAATATAGATTCAAAATGGTTACTATAGATTTTTACAAGTGTTTTTCTGTGAAAAAATAATAGGTTATTATAGTAAATGTTTTACAATTCGATGTTCCACAAAAGAATGTGGAAACATGACTTATATTTTACACACACACATATGATAAAATTCCATTTGGGTTAAAAAAGGGTAAAATAATGGGATGGGTGATGCTTTATCTAGAAACAATAGGGATACTATTGATAAGGAATTTTAAAGGAATCTGGCTAAATCATATATGACTCATACCTATACTGAACCTTTCTTTATATTTTTGTTTTTGTTCATAATGAACAAGCTATTAATTAGAATAAGTATAATCTCGAAAAATCTGATAAATATGAATTCGATATCCTTGGAGCTATTCAATCCTCACAAGAGGAGTACCAGGGTGTCCTCTTTGATTATGATGAATATTTTCAAGATTATTATGATAAATATTGTCATATTGATGAAGGTTACTTGATATTGTGTTCTAGGAAATCTAAATAAACAATTCTTGACTTAGATGGATTCATTAATTTGAATACCAAGAATATTTAGAAACTTATAGATTATTCTAATCTCAATAGAGTAAATGATAACAGATTCTTAGAGGCCACTAAAAATGAATAAAAATATATTCCGTCGCAACCCATGGATATTGAGCATATTATTTTGTCCTCTGGTGAAGATGATATAGAAGATATCTATAATGAGGAGGATTTTGACCACAGGATGAGATATTCACATCATGCTGAGGATGAATTAGGGGAATAACTAAACAATTGTCATGACTAACAGTATGAAATGATATTCCGAAAAGTCAAGGATGGTTATTTCACTATATAGGTTTAACTTAAAATTAGAAATAAATTGTCACTAAGATATAGATAGAATCTAAATTAAATCCTGATTCTAACCTTAGGTAAATTCTATTTAAATGATTTCCTATTTTTTATAATATTTGAATCTTTATTTGTTGGAAATATTCTTTTTGGGGGTTTGAATTTCTTCAAGATTTCTTTTTTTGGTCATGAAGATCTTTAATAATTACCATTTTATCATTCCTCTAAGGCTTCTCAAGGAATAATTTTTATTTCTAGGGATATTTATATCTCAATAAAGATCATGCCTCATCACACATAGGCTAATTTCAATAAAATTAAGATGTTTTATTTCATGGGTTTTTAAAAAATAATGATTATTAATGATGGTCTAAGTCTATTTAGAATTATCTACATGAATTTATTTTAATCTTTATTTCACTTTGGATGGGTGGTTTCAATTCATTATTTTTAAAGATATCGTGTCTAGATTCTGTTAATCTTATGAATTATTTCATTCATGATAAGTTTTAAAATTTGATTGAAGCAGTTTGGCATTGATGAATTTAATGTTTGTTGCATACTTTTTGAGGATGATGATTTGATTTTCCTTTATCATAGTCTGTGTTGGGACTTTATATGGAACCATGTATGGGGATTCCATGTTTTATATAATTTCATAAATGCTTTAATATGTTTAATAATCTAATGGTTGTTCATTTATTCAGTGCATGGATCAAAATGATGCTTTGGATTTTGGATTATTTAGAGAATTTTTATGACTATTATAAGGATCCTTTTTACTCTGTTTAAGTTTACACTACATCAAGAGTTAAATTTATCTAAAGGAGGATTCTGTTTACTTATTGAATCAATTATGTTTTGAATTGAGTTCATTTCTAGAATAAGTCCTTTAGGTTCATTGTAAAAGATACACTATCTGATGATAGATAATTAGTTATTGTGAATTAATTGATATCTATCTAGTGAACATGTAGTGTGTGGATCCGACAATCCAATTTTTTGATATGATAAAATTTATACCTTCTACTACTCTAGTGAAATTATCTATGGAATTTGGGTTTGGTTATCATATTTTTTATAATAATTAAGGTTTATTATATAGGGATGGATGAAACTTTGAGAAATAGTGTGGTATCTTAGATTTCATGTAATTTTTTAACATTCAACTTCCTATTTATTCATTTCTATAAGATACTGATATCAAATCATGAGGATTTTGGAATGTCTTTCAAGGTGTTGGTTGAAGTAGGATTTTGAAAACTATATATAGAAAGTCCATTTTCTAATGCATGAACATGTGGAGAAATTATCCATATATGAAGTTGCATCCCTTCTTGTAGAATATTATTGTATAAAATATAAATAATTATTTCATAATAGAAACATTATTAGCAGATTTTCCAAGTAATAAGATTTGTGATGTTTTATTTTTTTTTTGTTTTTATTATCTTTTTTTTTGGTTTTTGTTCTTTACACATCATGTTATCACTATATACCGTTTATTTTTTATTTAATAAATCTGGGCATGAGAAAGACTAAATGCTCATGATTCATTTCATTATATCTTAAAAATAACATCTAATAACCTTAAAACAACATAAAAAATCAAATAATTTATTGTAGGAATTTCTCTAGTAACTTTAAAGGTAAATAAAACAATTATAGATCATATTTTTATCCATTTTCACAATTAATCCCATATGATACAATAAACTAAATAAGTGAAAATTTATCTCAAAATTATTAAATAGTTGAATTAAAATCCTCAAAACCCAAGAAAAAGTGTATGAAAATATTTTCTTTTCAATTCCCCCACACTTTTATATTGGACTCCCAAACAAGTAAGCTTCAAAAATATTACCAAAGAGAAATTAAAATACTAATGATATTTAGTTCCCATTTCAACACCATGTTTCCCAAATTATAATTCCTCTTTAATTTTCATTGTCACATTTTATCCATTGTTTAAATTCTATTAAATCCCAATTCTACCAACACATTATGAATATTTACACCTAAATTACTATAATACTTCACTCAATGATGAAGTATAATTTTTCAAGAAATTGTTTTCACATTCAATTTTCAGACATGTTTCACCTTTTTGTTGATGAATTTCTCCATATCCAAAAAATGATTCAATTATTTATAAATATAATGATGTCTTTATATGGTTTATTCTATGGTTATAGTGTTGGAATTAGTTAAAATGTTAAACTTTTGTGGGCGAATGAGAGGTTCCAACTCTAATATGAATAAAAGTTCATGATTTTCAGTTTCCTCCAATAAAGGATTCCTCCCCAACGTCATATTCACCAACTCATCACTTTTTACTATATACAGACAACCAACTCCTTTTTAACAATTCATGGGTATCAATATTCCCTTCCACTATTCCCTTCAGTACATTTCATGTTTTTTAACTCTTAGAGCAAAATGGGGACTCTAACATTTCTTATTAAGGTTGTGAGATATTTATTACCCTATACTAGGGAGTACTCCTTTATATTTTATGTGTTTCGTGGTCTTTAGTTCAACTTTAGTATTTTTTTCTTAACCATATCCTTCCAAACAACTTATATTGAGATTATTTTAGCTCTATCTACCCTCCAAACTCCAATCCATTTTCTCAGTCAGTCTACCTTAGAGATATTTTATCATCATTGACATATTTCATCCTTATTCACCCTTTCGATAGAAATCATTCACCTTTATAGATACATGATTATCTTTAGAATCAAATTTTCATAGTGAAAATGTGGTAATTTTCTATTCCAAATCATGGTAGACTTCTATATTTAACTTTGGATGACATATAGTATATTTTTTCTTTCTTCCAACCATGATTTCAATCTAAAAAAATAGT
This sequence comes from Viscum album, assembly GCA_963277665.1. Taxonomy (NCBI): domain Eukaryota; kingdom Viridiplantae; phylum Streptophyta; class Magnoliopsida; order Santalales; family Viscaceae; genus Viscum; species Viscum album. The sequence goes on from OY728163.1 coordinate 14,620,029, forward strand.
GAGAAATGTGTAGAAAATTATTCTCTAAATTTATAATGATTTTTCCAAAAAGAGTTTCTAACTCCTTTTCTTCCCTCCCCCACACTTGAATTAAACTTAAGATAATGAAAAAAATTATAGATCAAGTAAAATGTAGATATTAACCTCGTAAGGTAGATTCCTATAAAATTCATTCATTGTTTTTAATAGCGATAAAGATTAATGTCAATATAGACTTGAAATGTACATTCAATTTAAAAAATGGTCTTGAAATAAAAATAATTCCTCAATAATTTTAGCACAAAGACCTTGAATTCTCTTATTTTTTAAATATATTAATCAAATACTTCCAGTTATTCATGCATTTTGTTGTTTTCTCATAAAAAGGGTATTTTAAAGAATATATGAATGTTGATTTAGAATCCTCCCAAGAAAGTGATTGAAAAATTTAGTAATGTATGTCATGTCATTAGTTTCAAATATAATTGTGGTTTTCATGAAATTAATTTACATATAATTTGAAAACAATATAATTTTAACATTCATCTAAAAAGAGGTAACGAGTGAAATTAGTCTTAAAAATTTCCCTAAACTCAAACTTTTTAAGGGTTTCTCAATTAGGATCATAGATTTCAAAAAATTATTTAAAATGAAAAACAAAACATAGTATTTTTTGAAAAATACATAGAAAAATGAAAATTTTAAAATTATTAAACTATAAGGATCCGCCCCCAATTAAATGATGTAGTTCCCTTAATGAATTTAAATTAATTTAACATGTAATATGATTTTAAATGGAATCACATTATGAAAAAAAATTAAGGAGAGGTGACAACATGTGGTTTTACATTTATATATAGGGATAAGGGGTGTAATATCCTCTATTGGTTTGTTGGGAAAATTTAGATGGTAATTCTTTAGTCGATATTCATTGATTGTGAATGGATTTTGGGTTCCTTCTTTAATAATCTACACATCATTAAAAGGGTATACATGAGTAACTATTGGTTGACCTTACCATATGGAATGAAACATACCTGTAATTAGCCTCAGTCTTGAATTGAATAACAAAACATGATCTCCATGCTATAATAATTTTATTCTAAATCAGATTTTAATTTTGTACTTGTGTACTTTCATTGTAAATATTTTAATTTTCAAAATCTTATCTCATAGATTCATCTAACTATAATATCTGTATCTTTTTTTAAATAATATATTTATCTAAGTCCAAATTCATCAATCATATAGACCAATTGGATTTTTGTTCCAAATCCATATGGAGATGGAAACTCCTACAATATATTAATCCGCAGATTCTCATTACCATAAGTGTCTTGTAATATGTTCTATAATCCCTTAAGTTTTCTTCCAACCTTTAACTCTGTTAATTCCTATTAAGTTTCATTATCGTCACCAATATCCATTAAAATTCATTGTTAGAAACTTCAAATTGACCTTTAGTCTATGGATGATGGGGTGTGATTGTTTTATGATGTATGATAAACTTTATTAATAAAACCTTCATTCTCTTGTTTCAAAATTCTGATCATTGATCACTAATGATGGATATGGGCACTCTAAACCTATAAAATAATTTATCACTAAAAAAATGAAAAATAGCCTTTGCATAATAATTTTTGTTTTCTATATCATCTGGCCATTTTGAGAAGTAATCCACAATAATAAGAATATAATAATTTCCACAAGAAATTGGAATGGGTCTCATAATATCTATTCTTCATAGTTAAAAAATTTAAGAGAATATGATTGGTGTTTGGGTCATTTATTTTCACTTCAAAATATTTCTAAAATTTTTGTATTTATGATATTTTTTATATAACCCATGATTATATTTAAACAATGTGGTCCAATAAATCAATGATTCCAAAGAATTCTTTAATTCACTATGAGGTCCAAAGTGGCTTCCATGAGATAGAGTATGAAAAAATTCAAAACAAACTCAATATAACATACCTGATAACATCATCTTATCAATTGATCATTTCACACATTAAAAATAAATAGATCCTCCGATATGTAAAATCTAGATTGAAATTTATTTTTTTTCATTTTCGTGGGTATTAAAAATGATAATAACTACCATTTTACTAAATAATTAACCACGTATACATACTAGGGTACTTTACCTTTAACTATATAGAGATTATCTCCTGATAGGAAGTCATTAACTGGGTCCTAATTTTGAAATTCTACTTTAGCTTTGTTTCATAGTCCATATAGTTGATCAACAACTTGATTTTAAACTCATTTCATGTCCATGGTCTAGAGAATAAACTAGGTAGAACTAACATCTATCGGACGAGACAAGGTTTTGAAACTTCTTTCATTATTAATTATCTAAGGGTTGTATTATCAAAAAACACATCGACTTTATTTCCATGAAAACATGATTATCTAAAAAAACAACTATAATGAAATAATTTTCAGTAGTTTCATAGTTGAGTTAGGTATTATCTAATTTACTCAAGTCATGAGAAATGAATTATGGCTTCCCATTCATTATATTAGAGAGAACTACCCCAACATCATGGTTGGAAGAAAAAAAATGTATGTTAAATGGATATTAAAAATTTATTTGTTTTATCCTTGGGGTTGTGATTAATATTTTCTTAAAGTCATAAATATTTTACCTACATTCCTTGATAAAATAAAAATTTGATTCTTTATAAAGTAATCAAGAAAATGGATGATAAATCATAGTAAATACCTTGATCAAATATCTATAGAAACCTATATTTCATAGAAAATATCTAACATGTTTACATAATTTGGTTAAGAAATCAAATTTCATACTTTAGGTTTTTATTTATCGAAACCAGAAACCTTTCATCTTAAGAATTTTTAAACTTTTCATTTTGATATGTCAAGATTTATTGACGATCGAACATGAATTTTTTATGGAAGAGGTTCACTGTTTCCCCTATTTTTGTATATTTAATGGTGTGAAAAATTTCTGAGAATTAATTCTTGTCATTATTTATTCAATATTTTTTATGTAGTTGATTTTTCAAGAAATTTTTGTTTTTTTGTTTTGATAGATTATCAAAATCTTTGATGAAAAATACTTCTGGTGAAAATCTTGGTCTACTTTAGAATAGAATTCTTTAGTAAGGATATGGAATGTCTGCTATAGATTGTATTAATAGCTCTTCCATGGGTTATTCTCTTTTTAGATTTTTCATTTTCAGTTTATTGATGATAGTGCAAGATCATTTCACCTTGTGAAAACCTTATTCAAATTTTATGTTTTAATATATATTTTATAAGTGTGAATTGGTTTTCCAATTCACACTTCATCCTATAATTAAACATTATTTACCATGTAACTCTAAAATATACCTGGAGCATTGAATAGATTGAATAGAATCTTCTTGTACGAAAAGGCGCTAATGGTCTTCATAAATGTTGTCTTTTACTGTCCCTTTGGTGCATTTGGCACCTGAAAATTTCCGAAAACCCCATCTAGAAAACAATAGTGATTGTAGATAGATAATCATTCTAGTATCTAATTAATAAATGGGATGAGAAATTTTCCCTTCCTAGTGTGTTGATTCATATTTTTTAGACAACGCACACTCACCAATTATTCTAAATTCTCACAATGATCAACTCATTTTTATCATTATTTTCAATGGTTTTTACAGTTTTCTTTGGAACTACTTGGATTGGAATGACCCATTGGGTGTTAGAAATTGGGTAAATTATGTTTTCTACCAATAAATTATCTCTCTCATTTTATCTAATTCCATTATGGTTGGGTCTATCCCTTATTGGGATGGCCAAAAAAGTTGAGAATTTTCTTTTAAGTGGTATCCTATGTGAGCAGATTTTTGGATTAGCTTCCTAATTGTCACTTAAACATATTTGTATGGATTGCATGTTGTATTTAAAAATAAAAATTAATCTATTTGTAATTAGTGGTTAGGTTTTTGGTATTGGTATCTATTATCTATCCTTTACATACAAATATTTTAAATAAATGGGCAGTGCATTGAATTTTAGATTTGGTGGTTGTTCGAGGGATAAAATCAGATTTGGGTATCTCCTTTTTATTGCTCAAATATATTACACAAAATATGAAATTTATTAATATTATTCATTAAATAAATAACTGAAACCCAAAAATAATTCATTGATTACTACTTTTTTATGACTAAAAATTGGCTCTTTATAATTTTGAATAGTGTCATTTTATATTGAGTTTTCAATCAATAAATTTATTCATGAAGTTAAAATTTCATGAAAAATACTTTATTTTTTATCAAGATAACCTTCTTCAAATTGAGAAACACTCATGACTGAATTTCCTACTGACGGGTGCCTCATAGAGTCAAAATAATGTTGATGTTTATTAAGTTGTATCCGAATTCCATTGTGGGATTTCTTTTATGTAGATTATTTTTTTTATTCAAGAATAGAATTTCTGAAATGGTGTATTAGTGACCTAGTACTCTTCATACTTTCATTTTTAACACATAAAAGTTTTTTTGGAAGATTATATCTTAGACATTCATAAGTACATATTTCAATAATCCTATTGAAAATATAGTGAATTGGTTTTCTGATTATACAAACACTTTTATGGGATTCAAATATTCTATATGAAAAGAGGTAAATATAGATTAATGTATAACATATATTAAATAATAAAGATCATATATAGAATTAGACAGATTCAAAGAGTTATTGATGAAGGGAATTGAAAGTGTCCATCAGTCTTGATATTTGGTGGGTAATAATTGTGTGATATAGGCTGACAAAGTTCTTCCCAAAATAATTCTATCTTTACCTTGAAGTATCCTTATTTTTGGGTAGAGTTATCTGATAAATTTAATATATTTTGGGATCATTTTTAGTTCTTCATGAAAGTTTATATTGATTTCAACTTTTCTATACTATTTCTAAAATTTCCCTTTAAAATATTTCTCTTGAATTTTTTTGGGGTAAATTGTTCTAGATGTTAATGGAAGTGAGAGATCCATATTCTTCCTTTGATTTTAATTCCATAGTGTTTCTAGTATCTTATTTCTTTGGATAGATATTCCTCTATCGTCTTTATTTTTTTCTACCTTGGGATGGTTTTCAGAACATTTCCTATAATTTACAAATTGGTTGCTATCAACATCCTCTACAACATTCTCTTCATGGTCAGACTGTGTTTCTTTAGGTTTTATATATCCATATCCTTCTTTCATAATAATAAAGGGGAATTTTTCAGCCCAGTTGTGGTTATGGGGTGAATCTATTTCTTTCGTGTAGCAGTTATCTGTTAAAAGTCTCCTTTTAGTTGAAACTTTTATTGGCTGGTAGTTTTCCAAGATTTTTGGATAAATTATCCATCATGATGCTCATCGGGTTTCTTTTTTATCTCATTTCATTCCTTAAATTATGAAATTTTGTACCTTCATGTTGTTGTACTAGGGTCTCGACACTAGTTGAGGGTTGTTTGTATCAATTATATTATAGAAAAGGGGGTTATTTTTGGTATGTAGGTTAATTATAGTTTTGTTTGTAAGGATTTTGAAATATTGGTGGATTTTGAAATTACTGATTTTGTAGAAAGGGGTGTTATTATGTGCATTGATTTTGGTAGGGTGGTTCGTCCCAGTTATACTGATTATTTTTTTACCCAAATCCATATTGAATCTAGTTGGGTTCCCTACATCCTTTATCATATTAAAATTATATTGTATGAAAGTTTATTATGAATCTATTAATACTATTCACTTTAGTACACTTGTTAGTGAAATATTTATGTGATTAGCCTAGACAATATACCTCAGTTTCTGCTTGCTGGTCACTAGCCTGCTTCAGATACATCTATCTCACAAGGATTTTTATCTCTAAATTTTTGTATTCTAATATAGTTTATGAATAAAAATTTTTAATTCATGAATAAACCTTATTCCAGTACCACATATGGGAAACTGATGGGAGATCTGTTGAATAATATCAATCAGGCATTTAGATTCTGTGTAATATCCCAAAGTTTTTAAAAGTATACCCTTGATTAAATATTTCACATAATATATTTTCCCTGGTTAATAAAATTTTCCCAGGAGTAAGGAGAGCATCAAGGTGTTCCATAATTTCAGGAGATTAAAAGAAGTAAAATCAGGCCAACCTGCGAAAGGTGCACAGTCAGTGCATGGTTAAGTAAATCATTCATCCATCCAAGGAAAATTGTGTAACCTGAGATAGTGGCATTATTAATGGTTGTTTAGTGGTTATTCAAACCATTCAGATCATTCCATTTAACTGTGAAACCATTTTCCCCTTATAGATTATAATGCGTATAGTTTTTCAAACTGTTCATACAAACCAAATGCTCCAATAAAAGTTATAAATTTATAGTTTTTCCATTGTGGGATCTTTATATCCCTGCTTGATTTTTCCCTCATATATCCTCTTATCAACCCTAAGGACGAACCAAATCATACCAATCTTACTTAGGGTAGTTCTTATTGTATTATTTACCATTTTTAGCACTGTTTGTTGCAGATCGTAGCCCCGGGTAAGTCTAACGCTTCTCTTGCTTCTCTTTTCTGGTTTTGGGTTTTTAATTTCTCTCATTTTCTTCCAAATACATAGAACACTCATTTTAGGTTTAATTTTGGTTGGGGACTAAAAAGTTCTTTGAATCCATATCTAATGTCATGATTAAGAGTTCTTTTATCATTGGATTCAAGGTGGCTGTTATATAAGTTATATCCCATAGTTTTATTATAGATTTGGGCATGTTTGTTGAGATTTGTCTTCCCTCTTATTGTAAATTTGTTACCTTGAGTAAGATTTGGTAAAATGGTTAAATAAATAATAATTTATATCCATCATGATCCTCACGGTTGGTTTTGAGGATGATTAAAATGATTTTGGGCCACCCATGGGGTGTGCTGACATTTATAATCCAAGAATTGGTAAATTTAACTGTAGAGTTGTTGTGTGATAATGTAGAGCCCATAGAGAACATGTTAATATATTTAGTTGATTTGAAAATGGAATATTTATATTTGTGAAGAGGTTTTTATAATGTCATCAGGGGTTGTTTTTCATGGATATAATGTGGGTTATTTAGGTGAATTGAGATTGTGTCAAATGGTTTATAAATTATTTTGAAATTTCTAAAAGGATTAGTATAAAAGAATTGATGAACTTGTTAAATTAGAAATAGATTGTGGGTTGAGAATTTTAAATGGGTTGCATAAGATAATTGATGAAGTTGTTTAATGCGTTAATACATGGGAATTATGGGCACACCTAATGGTTGAATGTAAAAAAGTAGTTGTGTTATGCGATATAAGGATTTTACATGAAATTCATAAGTGGAAAATTGCTTTGGAAATAATAAATGGGATAATATATAGTAATTAGTGAATATTGGATAATTTACCAAAATTATTTAATATACTTAATGGGTTAAGGATTATGATTAGGAATTTAGCTAAATATCAAAGTCTTATAAATGGAAAGTGTTCTAATTGGTTACTTAATAATATTAGTTTCCATGTTTTTTATATAGAATGTGATTGCTATTTGTATTTCTTATGTTGGGATGTGATATGGTATGTGTGTAGTTGATGGATAAATAATCATGTGAACATATATTGGTGGTGGGAAAACTGACTGAGGCTCCTCCCATGGGTTGGGTTAGACTGATTCTCTAGACCCACCTAGGATTTCATGGGTTAGGTTCTTGGACCAATGCACTATTACCCAAATCGTTGCATTCATTGAAACTATTTGGATTGTGGCTCCAAGGTAAGTGAGATTTGTTGATTGTTAAATTTATATCCCTAGTGAGATATTGACATGACTTTATTACTTACGTGTTGTGATGTAAATGTCTAACCCAGGTAAATCATGGTGAAAATGGTTCTAATAACAAAGTTGGCATAAATGATGGAATTTGTAAAAATGGGAATAATGGGTTAAATTATAGTTGGTTAACTAATGGAATTGAGTTGTACATTTTTTAATTTTCATCTACTCATTCTAGCATGAAATATCTATTTATACGAGATATTCTATAGACATCATCAGTGGTGAACTACTGAGTTGTACTCACACCCTGCTCAGGTCTTCGTTGGGTACCCTATAGGATTTCATGGTTGCAGGTCAGGACAAGGGAAAAGGCCTTATTCTTGAGAGTTCATTTGGGATTGGCACATGCATTATAGATAATATGTACTTGGAGGTAGGGACTTTTGGAAGTTTGTTTGTTGTCTTTACTTTGGGTTTTTTGTTCACTTGGGATTTTTTAGCATGACATAACATAGTTTACTATTGGCTATGGTTTGCACCCTATTTGGGAAGTGATTGGTCTTGTATGTTTATTGGTTTTGTCATATATTTCCGACTATGTATATTGTTATATGTTGTGTCTTATTCTGTTAAATAGTGTATATTCTCCCCATGTGGCTTTTTAGACCCTCATCGCTAGTCAGAGAGCGTTGGCATATAGGGAGGCATGCTTGAGTTCATCTGATGACTCAACTCGAGGCATAGGTTTAGTGGCTCCCATGTTAGGGACATTACAAATTGGTATTATAGAAGTTATTTTCAAGTGTATTTTTATTTGGAATGGATGATAGTTTTCTAGGATTTTTCGGGCCTTGGTAATGAGAACCTTTTTGAAAATATATAATCATGTATGAGGGAAAACCAAAGTCACCTAGGGTAGGAATTGTTGTTTTTTGATTTTTGTCATTACGGTTGAATGATGTTTCCCCATTAGGTGATTCACATGTTGTGTGATGTGACTAATTTATAATATTTTTCTCATGGTCAGAAGAGCATGATGTCGTGCATTTATGGATCATTTTAGCTACCTAAGGATATAGGTGGGGTGAATTATGATATAAACACACAGGATGTGTGTGTGAGACATGAAGGGTGGAATTCATTTTAATTTCTTTATATTTAAAGAGAAATGGTGTCTAATAATGATGATCAAAATGGGTAAAATATAAAAAATGTTAAGAATGAATAAAATAATTTGTTTAATGAAAGGTGTACATGAGTTAAATTGATGATTTTAATTAGTTGTGAAATGGGGAATGTGTCTATGAGAAAATATTTTTATTATAAAATATTAAATATTTTAGAAAGGTGTTTGAATAAAGACTTATGATTAAGTAATTTCGTTTAGCCCATGTTTTCCATTACTTTCAGTAGGGATAGAATAATGTAGTGTTCTATGTGTGCTTATGACCATGGAAATAATGTATGTGGTGTCGGTTTTTGATGACTAATAGTATAAGATCATTTTGCATCTATGGATTAAATCCTATCGACCATTCACTGAAGTGTTTTTTATGGAAATGATTTGGAATATGGTCATGAATATGGTAGGTACATTCAAATAATCAGGTGAGTAGGGAGTTTGAAATGTGATTTCTTGAGTTCAAAAGAGGAAAATTTAGTTACGAAAGGATGTCTAATGATGGAAATTTTGGAAGAATCATGTGTCAGTGGTTTAGGGAAGTGAGAGTTCCCATGTTTGATACCATAGATTTGGTTTGTGAGGCATTTCTATTTATGATATGGCATAAGATATATTCTTATGGAACCCTTTGTAGGGTTATAGTTGTTGTGTCATGACGCAATGTTCGGTAGTGAGAGTGTGGAAACTCTCCCAGGTCTTGACCATACAATGTGCATGTTGGACCTCAAGGATGGTTCCAAGGTTTTGGTGACCTTATGAGTAAGGACCATACGAGATTTTTTTGGATCCAAAAGAGGGTGTTTGGCTTGTTGTGATGATGTATGTGTATGGTTACCTTGGTGTGTAACAAAGAGTAAATTGTCTCTTATAGTGGTAGGAACTATGTGTATGAAAATGGGGGTGAGAGTCCCACTTGTGAATGTTGATTCATTCGTAGCTTGATGTGCATGGTTTGGAGAGAGGATCAGTGGATCATGTTTGTTTTGACTCTATTTTAGGGAGCTTCTATCATTCAACCCTCAAGGTGACTTATGATAGAAATCGGACGGGGTTTCTAGTACTTTTTGATGTGTGTTTTATCTGTGTATGTTTTAGAATTTGATAGTGGGATGTGGATAATGATTCCTAGTGTAGGTTTTTTATAGAGGAATTAGTGATAAGGTTTACAATTTGGTGATGTAACTTGATTTGTGGTTGTACGTTGAAAGTTTGGGTGAAATCAAGGGTTCCCTTATGGTTAGTTATCTCAGTGATGTGGGTGCAGTCAAATATGAATTGTGGGAGATCTTTATTAGTGTAATTGATGAATAATGAGTAACATTGAGTTTTGATAAATTGTATAGTTGTGCCCTGGATCCTTTAGAAGGACACTTGATTGCTTGTGGTAGGTTTTAAGGTTTGTTTTAAAGGGTTGTATCATATGGATTCTTGAACTATCTATATGAATGTTGAATAATAGTGGTCTCAATGTTGTTTTTAAGTGGATGGGACAAGGGTGAATGAATCATTGTTAGATGATTTTGTTTCGAAGGTGGAACCCGAGGTGAGAGTTTCCAAGTTGCTGAGCTAGTTTGTAAAAATGGTTTATTTATTGGGTAAGATGCTGAGAATACCTTAGGACAGATAAGGGTGACAGATTAAGAGGCACGGTTAGGTGAGTAAGTGGGTGTTGGTTTATGATTCAGTTATGGTGGGATGTTGGAAACTAAATTCAATGTAAGAGTGGTTGCAAAAAAGTGTGAACCCATGAGGGCACTGATGTGTTCCATATATGGGAAGTCACTGGTAATGTGTGATTTTTATTGGTATAAGAATTTTTTGTTCTATGTTGTCCAAGGCGGGAAGTGTATTTATGTGGGATATCCTTGGTTTGGTTTGTGTGGTGGACCATTTTTTTATGTTGTTAACTTTTAGGGGCCTAATGAAAGATCTTGAGTGGCGTGGTAAAAGTATTTCCACATAAAACGTTGGATCACAGCTTCTTAGAAGATGGTCATGGAGCAGTGGTGAGTCTTGGTTGGAAATTATGCCTGAGTAGTGGTGGTTAAGTGATGATGAGATGTGTTTGGTAGGGAATCCTGAGATCCTCAACAGTTCATTGTGACCCATAGTGGGATGTGACAAATATAATTGATAAGTTGTTGGTGGTGTTCTTTTAAAACTTCTTAGAATACCACAACTCTTGATGACCATTCCCAACTTCTTTACATCATCCCAAATGAATTGAAATTCACTGTATATACGCCAAGAGATTTGAATGTGTTTTGGTTGGAAGAGGGACATAATGGATTTTAAACTCATGGGGTGATATATATGGATCATGATGATGGTATGTACACCATAGATAGTGTTTGGTTTAGTCCTCATGATGGAATGGGTATCAAAAAAATGTTGGGGTTGCAGTTCAGGTAAAGGGAACTAAGTGGTGTTTGTTTTCTTGTTTGGGAAAAGGATAAACAACCATGTATATGTTTTTTGGTTTGTCTTTTAATCAAGTGTATGTTGGGTTGTTTTAATCCCTCATTGAGATAAATGGTAATGAAACTACTATGGTGGGGATTGATAAGTTATCCCTATATGTGGGGAGGATAAAATTATGATTATTTAGTGGCACTGGGATTCTAATGAGGAACCTGTGAGGTGCATATTGGGTCTCTGAGAGAGTTCAAGTGGGAATTGAATAGTGTGGTTAATTGAACCAAGTGGTATCCTTGGGCTCAAGGTAGTTCCAAATTAAATTTCAGATGCCTATGTTAAGGTTGTTGAAGGGGGTTGTAATCCATGACAATTATTTGTGGAAAGATATGATGGGTTCTATAACTCCAACAAAATCAGAAGTAAACTCATCTGAGTGTCTTTGGGTGGTATTTTAATGCCTTAAACTTAATGGAACCCTATCAATGTTATGTAGTTTCATTATAATGGTGAATATAATCATTCTAATATGATTCATTCGGGGATAACTTGACTCAGCTAAGAGTGGGGGAGAGATGTGGAAGGATGTAAATCACCTTTGGTGGTTGTTTTGGGGTGAGAAAAACATTTCAAATTTCATAATGTCTTTGAGTGAGAACCTATCCTCCTTTAGTTAGTGTATGATTGGTATGCTTTCCTTCTTAAGGAATGTTTATAGGGGTAGTGGATCCCAATGATGGTTTGGATGGAAGTGATTTTGTGATGAAGGAATCCTACCTTAGGTTAGGGAATGAACTCAGTATGTGCATTGGAGGATAATGATAGGATTTAAATCAGTAAGTTCAATGATGAGGTAAAAAGGGGAATCCATCCAGTTGTGGGAGATGGGTGTTCTGGGATAATCCATTCAAGGGTGGTCCGACTTGGGATGGTAAATTGGAATGGGTGTGGTGAGAGTGTCCCACCTCCGGTTTGATGTTGTAGAAGCAAGTGACTTCAAAAATGAAGCTTTACTCAAGTGATGTTAGGTTGATCTTACTCCTCTCATGTATGGTATATGGATGTCCTCTTAGAACGTTTTAATGGAAATTATAGAGTATGCTATAGGGATATGTACATATGGATGTTCAGGCATGGTATGTTTAGGACACCTTAGGTACTATGTGAAATTTTTGTTGAGATTAGGGTGGTCTATCGTTGATAGTGGGGGTGAGAAATAATAGAACATTGTGGAGAGAACCATAATAGGAAAGTGTTTGGTTGATAACATGAAAAGTGTTTGGGTTTTTTGGACTTGAGTGATTTCTTTTTGGGTGATTTAGCCCTGATATATTGTGTTGGCATGGGTTTAATCTATTGAGTGCCTAATATTTTTTGTTGCGATTGTATGTATAGTTTTGGAATCAGATCCCCGGGACTAGAGTGGGGGATCGACGTAATAAGGAAATGTGATTGGAAAGACCGTGTGTTTTTATTTGTTTTATACCTAGTTTTGGTCACCATTATATTTTTGAAAACATATTAAAATAATTCCATGTGCTTAGGGTCATGTGTTTAAAATAGGATTATACATATAGGGTGTTGATTGGTTCCTCCTTGGTGGTAAGATGTTTTGTATGAGATTTCTGTGTGCTGTGAATTAAGGATTATTGCCTATGTTTTAACTATTAAGTTATATAGGTCGATGTATGGTTGAAGTATAGGTTCCCTTTTCTAATTATCTGATTCATTTTGTGGTTTGTGGTGATCAATTCTTATGGGACATGACTTTCCTTTAGATCAAATTTTGTGGTAGCATTATAATGTTCAATGAAAAACTTGGAAATATGGAATATATAGTTGTTCCTAGTGGAATAATCTTTTTGTTTCAAAAGCTTAGTGATTCTTGGGAATTAGGATCAAGGATTATCCAATATAATTAGGGGTTTTTTAATATCCCAATCTTCATGAAGGTAAACCTATAACACCATAAGGTTTTTATGAACCTTTTTTCGATTAAATTAAATTACTATTTATGTCTTCTAATGAACTAAGTAAAACATTAATTTCACATAGATTATACTTGGTATACATTACACAGAACACAAAAATGATTTATATTTCATGAAACATCAACTTGGAATACGTTACACAGAACATCGACTTAGCGTTTGTTACATGCAACACTGTTGTTTCTATAAAACATCATTTTATTATTATAATTATTTAGATTAGATAACTATAACCTATCCATTAAAAATAGTAATATGAACAGTTATAACTAATTTTAAAATATTTTATATAATGTGTTTATTAAATATAATATTATTATAATGAAAAATATGATTTTTGGTAAAGTCCTTATATGTTTAAAAAATACTTTTTTCTCAAATGAATTTCTTTTAATGTCCTTTCTTGAAAAATAATAAAATTAATTTTGACACATTTAAAAATTTATATTCATAAAATAAACTTAATTTTTGAATTTATAATGTCTAAATTTTCTTAGGGTTAATTTTTGGTATTTTTCTAAGAAACATCATTATTTGATGAATATTGAAAAATACCAAATTTTAGTTCAAATTAGCTTTTTCGTCTAATTTATTTATAAGGATAAAAATATTTATTTGGTTTAAAATTTTAATTATATTATATTTTTATCATTTAATAAAATTTGGGTAATTGTAACCAATTTCACATTGAAATTGAATATAAAAACATAGCAAACCGCTGATCATTTTTACTTTAAAAACCCACATTGTTGACTAAACTACGGGAATAATTTTAAATTAATTTCATAAACAAATTTGATTGGAATTGTTAAAAATTGTTTCAATTTTTGGAATCTTAATAATTTATAATTTTTAATATGGTCAACTTAGTTTTTTACCATAACTATTAATGAAAGTGATTAAAATTAATTACATCGATTAAGGTAAAATTAATCTTAAATAAAGACTAAACCTTAATATTATGATCCAAATTTACATAGAAACTTTTAAATAAACCATTTTATAGAAATATTTATACACTATAATCCATTTTATCAACATTTTATCATTATTGTATCCACCTTCAATATGAAAAACATGGGTGGAATTCCCTCTTCAAATATTTACCAGAGTGCCACTCCTCCTTCCCTATAAAAGGCCACCACCCCTCCCTCTTCATAACACTTTTCAAACTAATTATATATGGCCAAAATATACCCTATACACTTCCCAAAATACCTCTACTACTTCTTGAATCTTTTTTTGGTATAAAGGCTTCGAAGGAATTATTTTGGAACAAACCAAAAGGAGTTACCCTCTTAAGAGGTAACACCTTCTCTCAAGCTCCTTTCTTTTCTTTTCCTTCTACACCAACTCCACAATATTTTTTACAATATTTTAGAAAAAAACATTTTTTCAATATAAAATTATATTTTTATATTAATTTTTTAACCTAAACTTACACACACCTCTATCTAATGCGTATTGGATATATTGTTTACATGTAAAGAGAACTATCGCCGCACTAAATGATGATTGTTCATTTTTTTACATTACCACCTATAATGGTGAAAAATATATGTTATATATTATATTTATTATTTATTTAGGCTTATTTATTAATTTTGAAACAAACACATATTTTTTTACTTTTTGTTTTGTGTAAATATGATAATTTCGTTTGAGGAACTGCAGACTACCACCCCATCAAAGTGACGTGATTCATCCACATATTACATGGAATGTATTAAATATAGGTTTATTGAAATAATATGATATATATATATATATAATTATAACTCTACTATAATATTATTAAATATATATGTACTTTTAGGTCAATTTCTCTCTTTCGTTCAATACGACAATAAAAATGGAAATAGGGTCATCCATACATGCAGCTTACAATCTCCATGAACGGTGTATTTGATTTCATAATTATATATTATATATATTATTATAATACTTATATAATGAATTTAAATTATATATAAATCATCTTTTACATTCATGAATCATGATATAAGTGTAATGAACAAATATATATCAAATTAAGATACATGTGAAGAACAAAGAGTATATTATCAGATGTGAAACCTTAACATAGGATGGTTAACAACCGGGTAACATAAGGTCATATTCAATCCATATATGGTACCCAATATAATAATATGGTTATTTATAATATTTATAATAAATGTATATTTATTATACAGGTTTTTTTAATGAGTACGATGAGATTCAAGATACATGGTAAGGGGATTTCATCTCACTTTTTACTTCTATCAGATTCATGCTTTATTCACTGCCCATTCCTTTTGTATGGTGTATATACATCCCATGAATGTATTGTATATCTATTATAGTTAATGTTTTTGGTATTCACATATCCATTTTATGATATTTCATTCATTTGATTTAAGTTTCAAAAGTTACCAAATTCGAAAAATAGTTTTTTCTCGATTTTCCTTCATTGAGACTCATGTTTTTTATACACCTAAATTATTTATGAGGAGTATATACTTATATTTTACATGTTATATCATAAATACCATTATTTTCATGATATTATAATCATTATTTAATTTATTTTTCTAAAATATAGTGTGTGATCCCAATTTACCTAGTGATAAGAGCTTATTGAAACAATCTCATCTCTTTCTATGATTATTTATGTTTATGCTTCCTTTGATGAAATCCTATGATCCATCTCTCAATACTACTCATGTGTTTCCTTATCCTCTATTTATTCATGATATATCTGTATATTATTACCATTTCCCACTCTTTGGTACTTAAAATAATGATTTTAGGTAAAATCCGACCACCATCTCTCCGAACGAAAATCTATTGTATTAAAAAAAAATGATTTAAAAAATGATTTCAAAGGATCATTGAAGACTGTTTTCAAGGAAAAAGGTTTTCAAATCACGTTTTATGGTATTCATTCCTTCCTTTATAATTTTTAAAATCTATTTTCAAAGTCAACATTTTTCAAAAAGGTGTTATGTTTTAAAAAGCGTTTTCAATGAAGAAAGGGTATTCTTGTCAAGAAATGTTTTTAAATGATATTTAAAAATTGTTTACAATCTAATATAACATTTGTTGGTGTTACTCATGCTTTTCTGGGGAAACAATTCAGTGTTTTCATTCATATTATTTCTCCTAATATATTGTGTTTTGATGTAATAATTATTTTGAAACTCATTTCTCTTTCATCAGTTATCCTTTTGATAAAATGATTATGAAACCTATATTTTTCACTTGTTATGATATGATTACATGTTTATAATACTCATTTCATTTCATGTGTTATGATGTGATTATTTATGATCTTGTGTAACATGTATGTATAATATCAATATGATATGTTTGGGACATATATCTCCCTCCAATGAATTGCGTAATGATTTATATCTCATGACATAGACCAAGATGGTATTGCGAATGAACCATGACTACTAAAACGACCATAGGAGTGAACCATGACTACCAATATGGAATAAGGAGTGAACTCATACTCCTATTATGGCCCTGGGAGTGAACCATTACTACCATGATGGTATGGGGAGTGAAAAAATAAATCCAAGATGGTCTGGGTACTGATGGAATGGCTACTATAGAAATCATATTATATATTCTTATGTGTCCACCCTTATTCCATTTTTTATTCCTATGTTATGCTTTCTTGGATTATGTTCTTTATTTACTTATGATTCACATCTTTTTAACTTACATGATTTATGACATGATTCATGTATATGATCCTTGATATGTATGGAATTTTATTATATTTTCATAATCATGTTCTCAAACCTTTACGCTCATGATTATTCATACATATCTCCCTTATTTAACCTTACTGAGAATTTGATCTGACCACTTTTTGTTTTTCCTTCCCTAGGATGTAATGATATGTATTATGTTTGATGTTTAAAATAAGGGTTCTGTTCAATAAGAATATACTGGGAGATAATATAACTCACTTATGTATCATTGTTTATGTTTCCATGTCTTCAAATACAGTAGACTATTATGATATTTTGGTTTTTATTTGTATAATGTTTTAAGTATTCTGAAAATGGTATGTAATGTTAACGTTTTAAAAGTGAGGTCCACAATATATTGGATCAGAGAAAAGTTTTAGTTAACCTTTGGAATATAGGATGAGAAAACCTTAGTGAGAACACTAAGGACATGTCTATATATATGTCTATGGATAAGAAAGAGTATATAAAAATGTCTTGCAATTTTGTTAATGGATAGACTGAGTGGTTTACTATAAATATATCCCTATTTGGAGTGGAAAATTGGATTTGGATCTAGTACAGATGTACCACAGTTTAAAAACTCTAACAAGATATTTCAGGCCTGACTCAGGGTAATCTGGTACACGACAACCTTTATTACTGCAAACCTAGTTTGAAACTAACAAGGGATATGCTGTTGAAATTATAAAACACTTCTGGAACAATCATGAAGTATTTAAATATAATTAGTTAATGAATAAAATATAATAAAACTAATGTGTGATATATTAAGGAAGGTTTCATGATTTATAATTCCTATAAGTGACTTTTCATGATTATGTGGTTCCTCGTTATGATAACAGTTTCTTACTCTATGATTTTTTTTGTTTTATTCAATGGATGGGTCCTTAAGGAAAACTATTAAAGATGATTGAGATGAAAAATAAAATGGTTTTCCTCCTGATTAATCGAATTCCATGGGATCTGGAATGTAAAACCTCATTGTTTTGCTTACATAGCTTTCTCAAGCTATGAATTGAATCATGGTGGACTTCCAAATGACCATAGGCAAGAACAAAATTTTGATGAGTCTTTCAAGAGGAAACATCCACCTAATTTCATATGGTATTCTACTCCACTTATTATTTAACAATAGATTAGTACTACTGAGAATATATTATCCAATCTCCAGTGTCTGGATCATGATAAAGTAATTCTAGTTGTCTATCAAGTAGAAGGTGAAGTCGACTAGTGGTGGAATCTAATCTAGAATACAAGGAAGCAATATGAAATTGAATACATGAATTAGTACGAGTTCAAGAACATATTTTTCGATAACCACTTTCCTTGAATTATTCTTAATATGATATAGAAATAGTTCCTTTAGTTCAAGAAAATGGTTGAAGAATCTATTGGTACCTATGAGGTTAATTTAATAATACTTGCATGATGCACTTCAGGAATTATCATAAAACACAAAATTAAAGTTGATAGGTTCATTAGTGGATTAAATCAATTTATTATAATGATTTTTACCATATGATACTTTATTATTAATGTGGATATTTGTTTTTGTAAAATTAAGGTTGAAATAGAGGTTGGAGTCACGTATCAATCTCAATATTTTGAAAAGAATATGAAGATGGAGTTTAAAGAAAAATCTAAAAATAATGAAGAAAAGAATATGATAATTCCTTAATTCTATAATTGTGGGAAGAAGAATGGAAGAAATTTCCTTAAGGGGCCTATAAGTGTTTTAAGTGTGTTAGGTAATTCCGTCAGGAATTTGACTACCAATGTTATGGGAAGAGGTTACCTAATGTTGTGAAAGGGGAAAACTATCATAGAATTCAGCTCTCATGATTTAATGCTACATGTGTGGGGATAATGGGAATTATTCTAACCACTACCCAAACCCAAGGGTTGGTGATGATTATTGACTTTAGAAACCTCTTAAGCCTAGGGTAGTGGGAAATATCATTCAGTTTATCTGTATGATGAGTGGTGTGATGATGACATGATAAAAGGTACACTTACCATCTACTCTAGAACTTCTGATGTCATATTTTATTCTGGATCTACCCACTATTTCTTATATAAATAGTTTTCTTAGGGAGTTTAGATTACACCAAAAAATAGATGTGGTATTATCAATGAAAATCCTTAATGGTATGATGACTGAATCTCAAGTCTATGATTCCTCTCCAATTGAAGTTTTTTGTAATGTGCTGCATGGAATGATTTTCATTCTTCCTTTGGTAGATTTTGATGTCATCTTGGGCATGGATTGGATTTATATTCATTAATCCCAAATAATTTTTTTGGGAAGGAAAGTTACTTTTGATATTTCAAAACCTCTTGTGATCATTATCCATTTGACGATAAGAATGAACTTCATGTGGATATTTCATCTAGTGTTTGGGACTTATTTCTATTCAAAAAGGTTGTCTATATCAAATGGTTGGGAAGAGAATCCGCATCTATGATATGCCTATTCTTCAGGATTTTGTGGATGTCAGTCTAGAATATTTTTCTAGCCTTCCACTAAAATATGAAGTTGTGTTCAAAATAGATCTCATATAGAGACCATATTGTTTTTTCTTATAAGACAATTTAGTTTTAATAGATATATATCTAGATCTAGACGCTGAGACAAAGTGAAATTCTAAGGCCTGGTGTGCCCAAAATAAATTATACAAAAAATAGTATGTGTTTTTATACTATGTACATCTTGAGAACATGATATCTCTCCATCAGTAGCTCAGATCAAAAATATGAGGCAACGGTTTTGGAAAAAATGTTGCATTTTCCCAAGGTAGGGTATATCTTTTGTCGGCATCGGAATTCTGTGAGAAAATCCACCCATGGGAATAACAATAAGAAAAATAATTAAATTTAATTATTTTATCTTGAATTCTAAAGAAAATAACGTCCGAACTATGAGTAGGAATGGAAATTATAGACTTATATGGATTTCAAAATGGGGTGTTTTCCTTAGGTACGACATAAAACAAGTGGACGTGAAGGATTCAGATTCTCTAACCATTGGAGAGCATGGTTAAGCGGATATGCTAACCCAAATTAAATAATATAAATATTTGTTTATGGGATTTTGATTAGGTTTAACCCTGAATCCATCCTCCACAGAAATCCTCTCTCCCTCCCCATTCTCCATCGAATCAAGAGAAAAACACTAATGGATCATCAGTGGATCGAAGCAGAATCGAGGTGAATGCATTAGTGACATCAAGCTGAATTAATCGAGGTAGGATCCTTCATATTTATTTCCATTTAACGTTTCTATTTGAGAATTCAATTCATTTTGTTTTTTAGATGCCCAAATTTTCTTAAAGCCTAAAGAGGGCATTTGGGTATAAAACAAATACATATTTTGACTCAAAAATAAATTTCGGGGGGGAATGAATGTGATGTGTAAAAAATAAAAAAGGAGTGTGAAAAACATATCTCTCGCGCAAAAAACTGCAGGAGCTGAATATGTTTTTTCACATGGGCACGGAAACATGCAAACATCCACCACTGGGTGCAGGAACTTGCGTGCAGCTGACACCTGGTGCAGAAACATGCACGCAGCCGACACCGAGCATGAATGTTTTCAAGCCGTTGACACCGGGACTGGATTTTTCCGCACTAACCAACTTATACACAGACCTGGTGACCCTGAGTGCCTATAAATATAAGGGAACCCGTTTTACTTCAAATAGCTATAGAATCTGAATTGTCTCCTCCATGTAAAATCATCTTCTTCTACGCAAAACATATGGCATTCAGGTATGGGATTTTCTACGACAGGTCTCCCAGCAGTCCGCCTTCACGTAAGACCACTTTAGCTTGACCCTCACCTAAGTCCCTAAAAGTAGGACCCCTTACACGCAATCCTTTCCACTTGCGGGAAAAATCACAGGCATTCCTTGCGCGAAACTCCTCCAACATGCGCGTAAAACCTTGTCCACCATTTGCGTGAAAACATCCACAATTACGCGCACAACCGACCATTTACATGTACCTGTTCCAATTGTGCACCAATTGTGCACAAACCTCTCCAATTGTGCACAGACCTCCGAGTCCGCACCCCCCCCAGCCTTTTCCGTGCAACTGCTCCATTTGTCCCAAATCCGTACACCTTGTGCATACTATTTCACATTGTTGTCCCTCTTCTGGATATCATCTTTGGGTGCTTTATATGCCCAATACGTCTATGTTATGCACCCTTCTCTCATACAACCCTCTAGGTTTGTATGAACTGACTTCAAAGTCCCTTGGGTGGTGCTTCCTGTTGCATTTCTTCACCTCATGATTCTTCTCATAGGCATGCTAACGACTATTGCTTCTTCGCATAACCATGAAAATGCGGATCCCTCAATGGATCACTCCATACCAACCCTTCACCATGGAATTGTTGATTCCTTCCCTTCCCCAAGGGAGGTTGGTTATTAGTTCTGTATGTCTTAGGGGTGTGGAGTAAACACACCTCGTCTGAGCTGTATGACGTTAAACTTCCAAGGACCATCGTCCTCAGCACATGACATTAAACTATGACCCCTCCCCATGCATCATACGTGGGGTGCCCCATCTCATACATTCTCTACGCCCACTGGTATCCACGAGAGTGAGATCATTCCTCATATAGATTGAGATCCCCTTTATTGGAGTGTCATATGTCCACGGGGAAAGGGGAACCATCTTGGTGTAAGCCCATGGCCTTTCTTGCGGGAGGCAGCATCACTGCTCCTTCTATTTTCTTCCTTTCCAAAGACCAGAGAGGGGGTATGGGCACTGGATCCCTCCATTATTCAGTTCCAAATCCCTCCCCTTTGGGATTTTTCACTACTGAGCCTCCACCATGGAGTATGTACTAATATATATATCTTGGGGATATTAACCACCCATAATCCCTTGTATCCATTTTGGGCCACTAACCATGTGTAAGCGCCACTCCACTTCCCACAGATGCACATTTCACGATGTGATCATCAGGTCTTTGCTGCCTCTTGTTACTCACAGTGAGCAAGACTCACACAGGCTTAGATTAAGCATCGACCATGGAATCCTCTACGGTACACCTTAGTGTGTAAGCTCCACACCCACCTAAACTATGTGGATTTTGATCCCTGACCCCTATAAAAGGTGCGTAGGTATCCTCCCAGAGGATTAAGCCCAACAACCATTAGTCTCGACCATCTTCACATTGGCTCACGAACACCCCTCTAGGACTACGTAGACTTTGATCCTTTCCATGGAACGGTATGTTGGAAGCCTCCCTGAGGATCAATCCCAAAAACCATTGGTTCTGACCCCCTCTACGTTGGTTCCCACCATTCCAAACTACATGGACTTTGATCCTTGCCAAGGTACGTTTTGTAAGAAGTCTCCCTGAGGTTCAAGCCCCACTCTCATTGGTCCCGACCATCTTCATGACATTCAACCCCTGTCCTACATGACATTAAATTGTACGCCCCTTTTATCCCTCATGACACTAAACACTCCCCCATCCAGTGGAATGTCTTTATCAATCCCCATACTGTGGTAACTCGTTGTAGTCCCCATCTAGTTGAAAGTTGTATTGCTCTCCGATCAACAGTATGTCGTTGTCATCCATTTGTTGGGACCCACGTCCTTGGTCCACCCTAGTGGTGTCGGACCAACCTTGGGCTACTAACCACGCGTAATCCCTAATATATCATTGGGTCGATGTCCTCTATACAATCCCCTATCACATACCCCATCCAAAACTATGTAGACTCTGATTTCATGCCATGAGGATACATAGGAGGTCTCTTCTAGGCTCAAGACCAACATCATCGCCGCCCTCGAGTTTACTCTATCTCATTCTCTATCCACTTAACATAACCATCCATTATCTATCATGATTCTTACCTGGGCTGCCACATCCTGGTGAGATCAGGTCAATTCACCTCTTCACTACTCATAGCGGCAACTAGGTAACTAACCACATGTTAGCCCCGACAGCAGTGTTCCCTCCAGGGGTTGCACCCATCCAATCCACTCTAGTAAGTGTTACGATTAGTCTGATCCATCTCTGCTAGACGTTAAACCTATGGTATACCATATGTTATACAAGGGAAGCTGATCAAAACCTCAGATACATGCCTATGGAATATAATTCCCCGCATTCAACATGGGATTCCTTGGGCTACCGTACCCTCGGGAAGCCCTATAATAATTGAAATAAACCCAAACGTGCTAGTGTTCTAGTTTCTAGATATTCTAGTGATGCCCATCGTGACTACTCCCTCGACTGAAGGTTGATGCCCTGACCGGACCCCTTGGAATATCCTGACAAAAACAGTTTAATTAACCAGCATCCATGAAGATATGGTGTCGGGAAGAGTTTCACAAACAATATCTTAATTGATAAGGGAGACTCAAACTATGTAATGAGTTCCAAGGAGGAATCCAAAGAAGGAGGAACCCACTTCCCATAATCACTTTTTTATCAAGGAGTAAACGTCCCTGAATAAGCGATAGATGCCGCCCGCCTTTGGAAAGCGGTAATGCGGGGAAAAAGCCAGTGCTCCCTCAACATCCTCAAACAGATGGATGTGTGTGCCCCGACGAAAGCATCAGAAACAGAAATGGTGAACCCGATGTGAATTTCCTCTCCTCAATGTGGAGATTAGTATTTTTGGAGACATCTGTTCACTAGCATGTCACCAGATCCAGTTATCGGGTGACAGGTCATGCCAAGAAAATTATGGGTCTGGCGTGAAACTCACCAGACATCAGTTCAGTTAAAATATTGGGCATCCCGGTCTTTTACATTGTCAGCATGGATTCTTCTTAACAACCATGGAGGATAGAATGGCACTGTGGAACTGGACATCTATTTCTTTGTTTCATCACTAATGGTTTACTCTCCCTAATTTCAAGAACCTTGTTGTTGTATCAAGAATCTGATCGGCACCCACCAACCGACGTAGGGGCAGCGCCAATGCGGCTATCCAGCATGGCTCCACCACTTCTGTGACAGCTTCCACACCCACAGTTGCTGGGTGCCCATGCCCCATATCCCCTTATGAATTCATTCAAAAAAGGTTAATTAATGTCCTCGTTCTCTAATACGAGGAGGAGGGGATTATCTTGACTCGAGATATGGCCCGCCAGGATTTAGAGGCATTTGTGCCTTATTGCCACTGCCTCCCCCATGGGCCGCGTAGGGAGCCACTTCTCCCCACTCCAACATACTACCATTTCAGGATCCACTCCCAATAATGATTTGATAACTCTCTCCCCTATGTCGATGTGGTTGGGGATGTCTAGGCCAGCTTAGATGGGATCCCATTTTAGGTACTCCCAATAAGGGCACCCACTAGGTTGCGCCAGCGCTGCCACCTAGTCCCATGGACTGAAAAGTAGGTAAGCCATGTGCCTACACCACCGACCCCAATTTTGTTGACTCGACGCCAGTGTCGGGCACAGGCTGAGGAGGATGCCCGCCAAGGGGAATCAACATCAACAATTATTATGGCCCGCTCCACCACCGACATGTATAATCATTCCCATGTGTATGCTAAGAAGGGAGGACTAATATACATGACCTAGATCGAGGCCCTAACCGCCCTAGAAGCAAGATGGGTTGACTCTTCTTGTCACCAGCACAAGGAGAACCTATTGCAGACTGACCCACGACAACGACACCCAGTACAGAGGTCCTCCCCATACCACCTCTGTGGAGAATGCGGGTCCTCCCCGCTTCTAAGCTCGAAAAAGATGTCTACCCGATGCCTCCATTAATCCAAACGAGGGTCCCCCCCCATGGTTTTTACACTCAACAGAGAAGCCTCTCATGCACTCATTATATCAGGGTATGGATTTTTCCTCCTGCTACAGGATGTTGGTGTCAGGACATTACACATCTAATCAATCTCCTATGTGGGGGCCCTCCCCATATTCTTACAGCAGCTGGCGAAGGTCTGCCTCTCCTCAACAATCATAGGAGTGAAGGTCAGCTTCACATCGCCATCACCCTGCATGGAGGTCCTACCCATGTTCGGCTGAACCAGTATGAGGACCCTCCTCACGTTGATGCTATTAGGGGAAAGAAGCCTGGAGGTCCTATTCATGCTCCTATTAGCTCCAGTGGAGGTCCTACCCTCTCCAGCATTTCCAAAGGAGGTACACCACATAGCCCCTTTAATATTCTTCCAGTTTCTCCTCACATCCCAGCTAACTCATGCAGAAATCCTCTCCGACCAAGAACTAGTGAGATGATGGTCCTCCTCGTTCTAGAAATGAACCCTCTCCTGAAAAACCATCCTGGGGCAGGAGGGCGGGTCATCCCCGCCATAAAAATAATTCTAAGAAGATTCAGACCGAGATTAAACTAGCCAGCTTCTCATATTCTAAGGCAGAATAAGACTCAGCAATAGAACCATCGCCTAGAACCTCTATGTCAATGGTTGGGGCAAGAAAAATGTGCATCAGCCTCATACTTCTAGAATGTGAGGTCCATCATATTCCTACCTCCCTTTGTAGGTATATAAAAAAAAATGAAAAACTTGTATTTCCTCATGGAACTGTCACACAATCACTACCATCATCACCAGAAGCACTCTCTATCTTGATAAGAGATCAAGGAGATTTATTCTGGGGACTAAAGGTGGAAGAGCAGCACTATGGTACATCTCTAGTATCCATAGTTCCAGCACTATAAATTGTGGTCACCGGCCTATCCTACCATGATGTGGTGGCGAAGTCACAACACTCTCATATGATAGCCTGAGATGGGGAGGTATGTCAGCTCACACGTTGTATTCCCCATCAGCCAGCCTTCTATCTCAGTGGTCCACTTCAGTACCACTACCGGCTCCCCATCCACTATTGTTTGAAGAGTGGGGAAATGAAGGGTCAGACCCTGAATCTACACCAAGGAT
Organism: Viscum album; assembly: GCA_963277665.1. Taxonomy (NCBI): domain Eukaryota; kingdom Viridiplantae; phylum Streptophyta; class Magnoliopsida; order Santalales; family Viscaceae; genus Viscum; species Viscum album. Next base: position 14,646,022 of record OY728163.1, read on the forward strand.
CTTGTGCAATATTCTCAACGCAGACCATTTCCTTGAGATGTTTTGTCCAGTTGTAACGCTGAATTTTAGTGCGCTGAAATCGCTCACCCTGGAAGTTGTCGATTATTTTTTCTAGACTCTCGGGGTGACTCATTTTCATATTCATCATCGACGAGTGAACTACCCCAAGAGTCAAGTGCACTTAGAAGACATCGGAAAACAATTTCGTTGGGTTGATTTGGCCACACTCCCTGTGGCCCAACACACTGAGTCACCACGTCTCCATAGGACCCTCCAACAATGATGTGTCCAGATCTTTAAAGTTATCTACAGGAAAATAAAGAGGCTTCTCCCCACGTGAAAATTGTTGGTTGGGGGTAGTATGTGTCCCTCCATTTTATTTCCATCTGGAGCCAACCTAATATGTTGGGTGACATAAAGGACATGCCTCTAGGCAGGGTTGTGGTTAACATGGCCGACCTTCTGAGGGTGAGAATGAGCTAGAGCTTCTTAGAGAGGACCTACCACCTATGAGAGTTTCAAACCTCTTGTATGTGTTGGGAAGGATTACTCGTCAAAAGATGGATCTACTGGGTCTTCCGGTGCCCACTAAGGCATTGGTCCTCATCCTGAATCCCAAAAAGCGTATGGATATCCTCGAAGCTATCATACCCTCCAACTCATCTGGCATAGTGCAGAATGCGGAAGACGATCCCGAAAAATCTGCATTACGTCAGCAACATTCGGAACACAAGTAGATGGTAGATGACCTCTTTGTTGAACATTATGTGGAGCGACGACCAGACTATGGTGATCCTTGGCCAGGGCAATAGGGGCTTGAAAAACTCTTGATTGGCGAATTGCCTCCAGGTGACACCGACCATCCTCCCCATGCAGATAGGGTTGAGTCTGGAGATTATGGAAAGAGGGCATGGTATGTGTAGCCAAATCCACTAGAGCGGTGAGACCATCTTCGGGACCCAGCTCACATTCCCAAAAATACTCCGCAAGTCGATCCACAAGATGCTCCATGAGATGCCAGGCCCAATTGTTGGGTTGAAGAACCCGCCAACGCATTGGTGGAAAGGGATACCTGGTAAGACTGGAACCCCCACCCAGATGATCCAATGGAGGCACTAATTTCCTAACTCGAAGCTTTAGAGACTTGATAGGTGGAAATCCCACCTGATGGAAATCCATATTGAGCGTGGGTGGATGATATGACAGCACCCCCGAGATTTGGAAATCCCACCTTTCCCCCTTCAATGGGACAGGGGACCCGCCGCAGCACCTGTCCCAAATTATCTCAAGATGTGGACCCATGGTGGGAACCCCAGTGTAGCAGGAGGCCTCCAATCCTTGATTCTTCATATAGACATTGAAGGGGCTTGAATTCGACTGGTACGACCATCTCCCCATCGGATTAGCAGCCTACTGGGAAGACCTCCGGAGGGAATTTCTCTACTAGTTCTATTCCACCACTTGGAAAAAGAGTATCATGAACCTCTTCAAGTTCAAGCAGAGGCCTAATGATAACTTTGTAGACTTTTTCACCTAGTGGTAAGGGCTCACATACTCCCTTCACATGCTGCAGACTCAGGCGAAACTACTGACAATGTGCGTAGGGAATTTCAAGATAGAACTGATACCCTCTTTGATCACCCATAACTATCACAGGGGATTTTGAGACATTTTTTATAAGGCCCAGCCCCTAGAATAAGCCTTGTAGTAAGCCATCCAGGCACGTTTATTGACTCCTAAAATCCCTGAGATAAGGGCAGCCAGGGCTGAGATCGCCACAGTGGCTAAAATAGAGGACCCCATGAAACAAGAGTTATTAGTAGTGGAGCCGCCTCCCAAGCCCCACAGTGGCCCTCCACCTCTGGCATAGCCTCCAACCTAGCAGCGCCCACCTCATAATTGACAAGTTCCCCCGTGCAATCTTTGGCCACTACCTAGGTGAGATAACCAGGCTCCACCTCCTCAGCAGGATCCTCCAACCCTATGTTAGGGTCAGGATCTAAGGGCCCCCTTCCCGGAAAGGAGGAACCAGACTTACTCGTTCAACATGGATCAAGTCCTTGGTTAATTTTGTAGTTCCTTGGATCATGGGATCGTACGTTTTCCTAAGTTCAGGAAGCCAGAAGAGGCAAGCCCCAGCGATCGCCCAAATTAATGACCCTACCACTAGATCATGGGGAACACCCTCAAACTATGCTATGTGTTTAAAGTCTGGATTCATGACTAGGTGGATAACAAAATTGTATGATTAGGCCCAGCTCTGGATGGGTGGCATGTGTCTTCGTAAAGTTAGATAGTAGCAGTGATAGGGAAGGTGAGTGGAATCAGGTGTCTAACCACAGGTCCTAGAAGTATGACTATTGGATCGCTCGTAAAACATTCTCTCATGCCTATGGTGTTATCAGTCCATGCTTTAATTGGTTAGATCCTTCAGAAGCCGCAGCTACTACTTCTACATCGTCGGCTCAACCGTTCCCTTCTTAGAATAGCAAATAGAGATGGTGCAAGGTAAAACAAAGTCCCCCGCAAATGGAATAGTCATCCCATACCCATGACAACTTCATGCGCCTGGAGATAGCCATTCCATCCAAAATCAGTCTAATAGTGGATAAATAATCAAGTGATAGTCAAGGGTATGCCTCGATTAATACCCTAGAGCAAGTGAACTTCTACATGATTCATGATGATGAGGAGCGCAAGGTGGATACTCCCAATGTCCCAAGCCATCTTCACCATCGATGGATCCACGACAATATGGTTCATCAGAGTGCCTTATTCATTACTTCTAGCAAGGCTGTTCATGCTACTAAAACCATTCTGCAGGCCTGGTGCAGAGCTTAGTACGCACTGCCTTCTCATCTGGTGTCATCATGCCCCCCTTCATAGTCATTTGAGTAGTTGGATCTAGCAAAGCCACCTCGACCACATCGTGATCAGCCACACTTTTCTCTATACTTGTCTTAGTCATCAGGTCCTCATCTGGTAGTCACTCTGGATGCTTTGACTAGTGAGCAGTGGGATATTCCAAGCACCAGTCAGCCACTGGTCCAGCCAACAGGGCCCACCATACATCTTGTCATAGAGTGACCTTCGGTAAGTAGAAGTTCCCTCCAAGCCTGAAAGTATGATGTTCTCAAACATATTTCTAGAATTCCAGCAAATCTATCCATCCTTGAGGCCCTTTTCCTATCATCATATATGTGTGAGGCCCTCTCCAAGGCTTTATGACGCCCCCTCTGGTTTGAGATGGAGGTAGCAGCCGCTGAATCCTTTCATGCTGAGGAAGTCGATAATGATGAATGCTTGACCATCATCTCGTTATCTAGAGAAGATTAAGGTTCTCCCATATAAGGGCACATTAACCCCCTATGCATCATTGGTCAGTTCAATGCCATGGAGGTTTGTTTCTGTCTTGTCGACATAGGCTCGGGAATCAACCCAATACTTACTCAGACACTGCAAAAATTGGGGTTGTTCGTGGATTATCTGAGACCCTCTGACCTAAGAATCCAAGGTTATGATAGGATGGAGCAGACACCAGTTGGAAAGATCCACTTGATGACCTAGTTCAGTCGTCTATTTTCTAGCACTGAGTTTATGGTTCTCTCCCAGGACACTACCTACAATTTGTTGATGGGCAGGCCATGGCTCCACCTTCATGTGGCGGTTCCCTTATTATATCACTAGTGCCTCAAGTACTCCCTTAATGGTTGAGTGGGAATGCTTCAAGGTGATGTGTCTCATATTTCCTCTTTTGAAGCCTTCTATCTGGATGCCAACTATTACAAGACCAAAGAAAATAAGATTTCGGCTAACAAGGTTGAGCATGCCATGACTATGACCGACTCGTGGACAAATCAAGATGATGCCTACATCTTTCCAATCCATCGATTGGAGGCTACAACTCCGGTCATGGGGAAATTATTTGTTATTTATGGAACTAGGAGAGAACAAATTCCCAATTCTAAGCGATGCTGGAAGATCACCCCATCATCCTACACAAATCAGGCCCAGGTGATCCCAAAGCCTCATACTCCCATTAGGTATCGAGATGTCTACCCCATTGCAACAACAATACATCATACTTGCTTGTTTTGTCGAGCTGAAATTAATAGTCTCAAGATGATGTTCCATAATTGTTTCTATATCATCAAGAAAGGCCCCTTGGGTTGAAGACTAGATGTGATCAAATCAACAGCCTTCATCGCTATGGTTCCAGAAGAAGAGGAGCTCCTGGGTGTTGTGTCTAATGCCGCTCCGGCTTGTACAAGACACCCATTGGGATCTATTGACTCAGAAGAAACACATCCCACTGATGATCTCTCCTCCGAAATTGAAGAAGAGGATTTAGATGATTCTCCCCCAACCTTTGAAGATTTCATCTCTACCACAGTCGATGAATTGGTGCAGGTGAACCTTGGTAGCGAGGGAGACCTAAAACCAACATTGATCAGTGCCTCCATGCCCCTCAATAAGCAACAACAGTACATATACTTCCTTAAACAACACCATGTTGTATTAAACTGTAGTTATTATAACATTCCAAGACTAGATCCTCAGATATCCATCCACCTCCTCGGTCACCCAGCAAATCATTGTGGGTTCTAGCAGCCTCCTAGGAAGATGCACCCTTCTCACGGGGCCATGGTTGAGGTAGAAGTTGATAAGATCATTAGAGAAAATATTGTTACAAAAGTCCAGTATCAAAAATGGATAACCAACATTGTACTAGTCCATATGGAAAAAAGATAGATCAGATTCTGCATCGACTTCCGGGATCTCAACAGTTAGTGTCTGAAGTATGATTTTCCCCCTCCTGTGATGGAATTGTTGATCGATTCTACAGCTGGCTTCCAGGCCCTCTGTTTCATGGAAGGGTACTCTGGGTATAACTAGATCCTAATGGACCCCTAGGATGAGGATTCTATGGCCTTCATGGTACTACAAGGTACTTTTTGTTACCAAGTAATGCCATTTGGTTTAAAGTATACAGGTTCCACCTATCAGCAGGCAATGCATAACATATTTAAACCGATCCTCGAAATGTTGGTGGAATGTTTTGTAGATGATCTGGTGTTCAATTCTCACAAGCACTAGGACCATCTCAAAGACCTTGAGAAAGTGTTCGGATTCCTCCATTCCTGTCATCTAATGATGAATCCATTGAAGTGCACCTTCATGGTCACCTCAGGAATGTTTCTTGGGTTATTTTTCAGATACAAGGGCATAGAGATCAACCCAAAGAAGATCAAGGTAATTATCCATATTTCTCTCCCAAGAAACCTCTGAGGGATTCAAGGTTTCCAAGGCCTCATGGCCTACATATTCTGATTAATTGTGAATTTGTCCGGCAAGTGTATGACCTTTTCTAGACTCATAAAGAAAAGGCACTATCTACAAGTGGGATGTTTAATGTCAGACTCCTTTCAAGGAAATCCAGAAGTACTATCTCCATCCTCTGGTCTTAATGCCACCCATCTCTAGAAATCCCCTGGTCATTTACATGACCAACCTGGAATGGTCTCTTGGCACCCTTCTCTCCCAGAAAGAAATGAGGGGATAGAGAATAGTCTCTACTATCTCAGTTGCATGCTCCTCGATACGGAGACCAGATACTCCGTTATGAAGAAGAGTTTCCCTGTGCTAGTATTCAAAGTACAGAAATTGAGGTATTACATGCAGCACCATAAGGTACATCTAGTTTCCTAAGTAGATCTGCTGAATTACATCATGTACCACCCCATGTTGACAGGTCATCTAGCTCGGTTGGAAGTGATTCTCTGAAATTTCGACATTAGGTTTGTCCCTCGGAAGTCTATTAATGGGATAGTGTTGGAAGACTTCCTTCCTGCCCATCTTGCTACTGCGGACCATTCCTTGGATCTCAATTTCATTGATGAAGAGATTCTCTCGGTGGACTAAGCCATGTCGTTCTGGAAAATTCACTTCAATGGTGGTTCCCAGAGCACCATCGGCAGAAGGCTCAATGACCCCAGAGTCAACAGAGTAGGATTGGGTATTGTCTTTATTACACCAGGATAGTCCATTCTTCCATATTCATTCCTATTCATAGAAGGCTTCTCCAACAATGAGTCAGAGTATAAGGCTATCATTACTGGCCTCGAGCTGGCCCACGAGATTAACTTCCCACATTTTCATGTGAAAGGGGACTCTGAACTAGTCATCAAGTAGATCAACGGTGACTATGTCATCAAAAAGCAAGAGATCGTACCATTTTTGGAATGCACTCTCTAGCTAATGGACCAGTTCTCATCTCATCCAGAAGTCACTCATGTACCTTGATCTCAGAATGGTTGAGATGATGCCCTTGACATCTTTGCTTCATCACTTGTAGATCCCAATAGGATGATCTGATTATCCATGGGGCACACCAGAGATTCATTGCACCTGTCACTCCAGATGACGCGGAGAGCCCATAGGTAATCTACCTTACCGTCGGTGCCTCCACGTTAGGACCCCCAGGTCCCCCAAATGCAGTGATTGAAGTGAATCCATACTAGATAACCTCCTTTTTCGAGCACCTCCAAAATGGTAATCTCCTTGCAGATCAGGCTGAGGGTGAGCGAATTCGACGTCGTGTATTACAGTTCACCCTCCAGGATGGTCCATGTTGTGAGAGGATCCTCTACAAGCATGGTTTTATGGGGTTCTCCTCCATTTCATCTAAGGAGTCAAGATTTTACAATTCAAGAAGGAGGTTCATGCAGGTTCCTGTGGGGATCATCAGATTGGGCCGAAACTATCTCACCAGATCCAGAGATTGGGGTATTTTTTCCCTCTATGATCCATGACTGCATTGAGTTCTCAAAAAGGTTCCATGCATTCCAAATTCGTCCCAAATTTATGCATCGGCCGCCATAGCCTCTCCACCCTACCATGTACTCTTGGACATTTGCAGTATGGGGACCCGAGGTCATCAGACCATATCCACCGGCGACATCTCGCCATTGTCAGTTCATCCTGACTACTACATATTTCTTCTCCAAGTGGGAAGAGTCAGTTCCACTCAAGGAGGCCAAGTCCTATTTCATCGTTGACTTTGTTATCTCCAAAATCATCTACCGATTTAGAGTCCCTCATGCCATTCGAACTGATAACGGCACAAACTTCCGGGTAGCTGAACTGAAGAAACTTTACACTAAGTACAACATCTGTTCTAACCATACCTCCCATTATCATGTGAAAGAAAATGGATAGATTATGGCTTTCAAAAAAACCCTCTCTAACATTCTGGAAGAAAATGGTTGGTCAGAAGAAGAAGAGTTGGTCGGACAAGCTCCCCAACGTCCTATGAGCTTAACGGATGACGACTCGTAATTCAACCCAGGTGACCCCATATTCCATGGTGTATAGAACTGAGGTTGTACTGCCCATCTAGATTCAGTTTCCCTCATTGTTCAAAACTGTATATGATCAAGAAGCACCAGATAAAAAAGATGAAATACGTCTATCTGAGTTGGAAATGCTCGATGAGAACAGGCTTCATGCCCTGCAGAATCTCGAAAGGCATCAGAGCAAGACAGCTAGATCTTTCAACAATAATGATCGCCTCTTCTCCTTACAAGGTCACTTGGTGTTGGCCCTAAGAACACCAATGATACCTGGTAGGAATCCACCCAAGTTGGAGCCCAAATAGGAAGGGCCTTAATTGTTCACAATGTTTACTCCAATGTCGCATACTCCCTGGTTACCATGGATTGTGAGCATATAACTCCTCCCACCAATTCCAAGTTTTTAAAGAAATAATTTTCCTGAGTTTTATGGTCCTACACGTTCTTAAAATGTCTATTCCTACACAAACTTAAAATTTTTAGTCCTATATGTCCTTAAACTCTCTGATCCTACGCGACCATAAACTGTCTGGTCCTACATGACTTTAAACTATCTGGTCCTACCCTACCATAAACAATATGGTCCTATAAGACATTAAACTATCATTTCCTACATGACCATAAACATTATGGTCCAACACAACCATAAAATGTCTGGTCCAACATGACCTTAAACTACCTGGTCCTACACGACCTTAAATTTTCTGGTCCTACATGACCTTAAACTATCTGGTCCCGCATGACCTTAAACTGTATGGTCCTGCACAACCCAAAACTGCTTTAGGTTCCTACATGACTTTAAACTATCCTGTCCTAAATGACCTTTAAATATTTGGTCCTACATGACCTTAAACATTAAAATATCCCACAGGATGTTAAATTTTATGTCGTCATACATGACATTAAACTGTATACTGTCCCGCATGATGTTAAACTATGTGTTCTCCTGCGAGATGTTAAACCGTAAGAACTACGTATTTATTGATTCCCATCCTCATGGGATATGTAGAAATGCTCGGATGCTTCATCTTGATTCTAGCCCCAAGTATCCTCTTTGACTATCCCCCATGGGCATAGTTCTCTTGGAGGATTCCACATGCTGTCGTGTAGGCTTCTTTGGCCCACTCATGTCAGGATTACGATTATCGCCCCCTGTTCCCTTCCTCGTTCTTCTCCCCTTCCACGTCCTCTCTACATGACGCTAAACTACATGGACTTCAGAACTATGTATGGCTTGATTCCCATCCTTATGAGATATGTAGGAACGCCACTACATTTTTTCCGTAGGCCCAGCTCCAAACTTCGGTACCTCCCATTGGGTCGAAGCACACGGTGTCATGCAGGCTTTTTCCCTCATTCACATTTATCTCATCATGACCGTACCTTCTGTCCCTCCCCCTGAAGATATCCCTCTCTTATACTGTCCAACTTTACTTAATATTTCATGGGCACATTTATGCATCCCAAAATCCCTGTTCTTGGGACTCCATTATTTTTCCCATCTGAAGGGACCGTCAAATTCCATGTATATTCGGCCCAAGGTCTCTCCTACCATTACGGGCCAACATCCTTGATGGTTTTGAACAAAAAATTGATACAAGTCCCATATTGCGAATACAGTCAGCAGTTGATGCTCATTTTTTGTTCCCATTTTAGGTCACGTGATATTGATGATGTGTTTCAAACCTTGTCAATAGTTATACTTTGTCGTTGTCACCACCCCCATACATCCAAAATATTTGGTGTAGTGGATCATTTTTCCCACTATCTCATCAAGATTCGATCTGCCTATGGCCGGAGTGTGATTCCAGCTGCCGGACCCTTATCTGATGAGAAGAGCCTAGTCTTACACCATGTTTCCCACACCGATCATTGATCACGTGGGTTTAAAAGCTGAGGTAAGGCAATACCCGCATGAAAGTTCATATGGTTACAATTGGCCGCGATACCTAGCATCAGGTCCCTCGACCCTTTCGCCCCCCTGGTCTGAGTTCTCATATAGGAATGTGTGGTGTGGTATGGACTCACATCCTTTTTCACTTTGGGATTTTTTTTTCTACACCACACATACCCCTTTGAGACATCCCTCCTTCGTTTATCATTCTTTCCGTGCACACAGGCCCTACCATGCTTCAAGAGCCCCATCATTTGGGTTTTCCATCATCCTCTAAATCCAAAATTACCCACGAATGGCATGGCTAGTCGGCCCAAGGGATATCCTACCATTACAGTCCAATTCCCATGAATATTTCAAACAAAAAAATTGACACGAGTCCCATATTGCGTACGTGATCAACAGTTTACGCTCAATAAATTTCCCTCAACCTACGATCACACAAATATAGATACTCTGTAGCGAACATGGTCAATAGATTTCCCCTATCACCATTTCCACTTTGTGGTCTTCCATAGGCATGATGATTCATCCTCCACTCAGTTTTCCCATGCAAATGACATTAAACTAGGCATCTACAATTTCATCCCTAAGGCCTTAAACTAAGATCACCACCGTCCCTGCTGCATGACGATAAACTGTACAACATCCTTCAGGAAGTATGTATGGCTTGATTCGCATCCTTATGGGATACGTAGGACCACCCGAACGTCTAGTATATGGTTTTATCCCCATCCCTTAGAAACCTCCCAATAATCTTGGACCCTTGGCCTACATTATTCCAGGTCAGGGGTATATGGTGTGGTATGGGCTTATGTCCCAATTCACGTCAGGTTTATAACAACCATGCCACAAACCTCTCTCCCCTGAGCACCCTTCATTCCCTTTACCTACACTCACCTTTTAATGTTGTATACTCTTAATTTGGGTCCCTTGAACCTCTTCGGTGATTCACCAATGTGCCCAGGAGTACTCTAGTTTAGATCTAGGTGTGTCGGATTCTACCTGGACATGATTTCACCAATTTTTATGTTTTTTCCCATTCATTTGGGTCTCATTATCTTTGACATCCCAAGGGACCCCCAAATTCCATGGATGCTCGGCCCAAGGGCTCTCCAACCATTACAGGCTAACGTCTTTAAGGGTTTTGAACAAAAAAATTGATACAAGTCCCATGTTGTGAATAAGGTCAGTGGTTGACGCTCAGTTGTTTTTTCCATTTTATGTCACAATATATGGATGTTTTGTTTCAAACACGATCAATAGTTATCTTCCATCATCACACCAACAACTACAATTCTTAAATGTTAGTTACATGATTCACATCATTTTTCACCCCATCATGTCCAAGTAGAGTTTCTACACTCTTGGTACTATCCCTCAATGTGCAGTTGAATGTTAGAAGGACAAAGCCATGGTAGGGTGTCATTTAGGTCTCCACACCGACTTCTCATTAATGTGTATCCATGTTTTGAAAAGACATATTCCACCCTTTTTTCCCACACTGAGTGTGACTCACATTGACTTAGAGAACGGATCAAGTTCTGCGCTCACTTGGAAAAGTTTCCTTCTTCGAAGTCCGAGCTCTAAGAACATAAAATAAGATCTCCTTATACGTCATCTTCTATAGCTACGTCTGGATTGATTCCCATCTTCATGGGATATGTAGAAACACCCGGACATATATTATTTGGGTCTAGATCAACTGAGATCTAGTCTCTCCTACCCCATATTCTCTAACCTTTTATTTTCCCTTGGCCTGAGGTTTCCTTATTGGAATCGTGCGGGGTGTGTTGTGGACCTCATCCTCATTCACGTCGAGTATGCTTTATCATGATATGAAAATTACATCTTGAACCTTGTCTCTCCAATATATTTCTGATCCATATGACTTTAAACTATACTTCCTAGTCCCACGTGACAAAAACATATTACGTCTATACTGCACGAAATTAAAGTGCATGGTTGGTCCCATCACATGACCCTAAACTAAGATATTATCTTCCAGGCCGCATGATGAAAAACGACACTGCATTGTAGAGTCCTCACTTGAGGGGACATCATTTTTGGTATCGATCACGCACCTTACCATTTTTCAATGACTACATACGGCTTTATTCTTGTGGTGATTCCTCGGCTTTCTATCCTAGGTCATTCACTTCACAAAAAAACATACATTCATTCTAAAGGACGAACAAGATCTATCAAGTGCCTCTTCATTTAGTGTGTGGACTAGACCTACATGACCTTATCATCCCTATAACTGATACCGTGTTGTTCCACCCCTAGAACTATGTGTGGCTTGATTCTCATTCTCATGGGATACATATGAACGCCCGTGCACTTTGCCTTGGGCCCAGCCTAACTTTCGTTTTCGGTCCCTCGACCTAAACCCTCCCTAAGAAACACATAGTGATCTAGATTCTAGGTCATCATTCATGTTGGGTTTTATAATTACTTCACCTTGTCTCTCCCACATTCTCTATAATCCCTAATCTAAGCTCTATGACCATATAATAAAATCACTATTCATCCTTTCCGTAAGATGTTAAACTGCATGACACCTTTCAGAACTATGTACGACATGATTCCCATCCTCATGTGATACCTAGGAATGCCCAGGAATTTTTCCTTCAGGCCCGTCCCAAATAATAGTGAATCCTATTCCCCCACTTTTTCATCCCCTTGTCCCGAACTCGTTCGGGGAACCCTATAACAGAAGCTCTACGCTGAACAAGCTTGGGATTCCCCATGAGAATTATGGGATTCCTCTATTTCATCATCAGATAGATCATGTCTATAAGTAGGAATGATCCTTGATCAGACCGGTAAGTCCACTTAATGAGTTTCCACCATGGTGGCATAATTTCATGAGTGTTGGACTCCATTAAAACATTCCACCACTCCACCTTCTGCTCTTTTTGTGCCCTTTATTCGGACCCTCATCCCCTTTCACGTCAAAAGAAACCCTCTAACAGTAAGGAGGCTCGCCCTATGGCCCACCTACTATTCCGAGTCAGCATTACATGATATTATTGAATTACATTCTGAGTCAGGCCTCATGTTTCGAACATGGTCAGCAGTCATTCCTCGTCTGTTATCCCCATATCAGGCTAATACAATAAGGATATTGTATTTCGAATATATTAAATAGTTATACTTTATTGTCATTTCACCCCCATAATTTTATGAATTTTGGTTATAGTGATTCAAAATTTCTACTCCCATAGGTTTGAATTGATTCTAACACCCCTGGAGTTACCCCTCTCGTGCACTAGAGAATATAGGGGGAGTGATTGTTCGACTATTCTGAGGACTTTATTCTTCAGTCAGGTCTTCCCCTATCTTTTCAGAAGCCTAGATGGTTCGTTTCTACCTCAGGTTTCTGAATTATGGTTCGAACTCCTACATTCAAATGAATTAATAGTGTGATCATCCCTTGTTTCTCACATCGGGCATGACCCACATGAGTTTAGGATGGATTGCTATTTATTTCAGGATTGTGGTTAGAATGCATTAAACCATAAAAAAAGTAAAGAATATATTCATACATGTAGTTCAGAACAAGTGGAAGTAAAGAGAAATTATTTTATGAGTTCATCCAAGAAAGGACCCTTAAGGATCAGCATTTTGGATGAATTGCTCTAGTGTTACAAACCTCCGTTTTGTGGCCTCCAACATTGCTTTCTTCCCCCCAAGATCCTACTCTTCATCAGCAGCCGTAGAGAGCAGCTCATTGGCCCTAACATGTACTTGTTCCTATTCATTTTGAAGATTAGTAACTTAGTGGATCGCCTCCACTATCTTCTCTAGGGAATCCGCCAACTGGTCCCTCAATTGTTCAATAAGCTCGGAGTAGTTTCTGATGAATGATTCCTTTTCCATCGCTATCTCTTCAAGGCGTCGGACCTCCTGCCCAACCTTCGGGAATTCTTGGGTATTCCATGACTCTTTCGGGTGCTTGGAAATGTCAGAGTGTTGGTTGTTCTCTCGTATATTCTCAGCCTTGTAGTCACAGATTGTTAGATGAAGATGGTGACCATAAATCCCTCAAGTACGGAGAAAGTGCAACTAGGTGAGGATTTATCCCATCTGTTTTATCCATTCTGATTGTGGATGACTGAGGAAACATTTGATGCACTTCCACCCCTTATTCCGCCTCATATGGCTCTCATAGAATACTTCTGAATCAGATTCATCCATCTCCTCGAGGTCTACAGGGTGATAGTTGGGTAAAGTAGCAAAGATATCAGCTGCAAGGTCTTCTTTTGGTACTCCTTCCAAAGGATTAGGCTCCTCAATATGTGGGAGGAAATCCTATCTCGCATCATCCTTGACAACATCGCCTCCAAAAACTTCAGACCTTGCTGTAGAATTGAAATCTCTAGTATCCACAGCTCCTTGCTCACCAAGTGCCCGGGCTGGCTCGGCTTGAGAAGTGGGTCCCGAGTGGGTTGGTGCGTTCTACCTTGACGCATCTGCGGATGGCCAGGATTTGGCAACCTGACGAGCCTCCAAGACTGTGATTATTGAACAAATGATGAACACCCGAATCAGTTGAGCTCTCCGATGATAAATATAGGTGTAAATGTGATGAAACTTTCTATATCCCAAAGAATCATCCTCCAACATTTCTGTTACTGCAGGAGCTGTCACTATAGGGGATCCTTCATTGCTTGTTAGATCAATGATAGGTGTCTGCTCCCCACCTTATTATACTAGCACATCTTCCTCCCATCCAGATGGAGATCCTTCGCTGGCTCCAATATACTTCTGATCAGGATAAATAAATATATTTATGATTTTGAATGATGAAGGAAGAAAGGCTATGACGATGATTGAGGCATACCTCGGATAACTTAGCTATTTCCATGTTAGAGATAGCAAACTTTTCTCTCTCTCGAGGACTCCTGAGGTGGGATGTCTCCTGAGAACCCCCACCCCCAAGCTTATCTTCGACTTCCCCTATTCCTTCTTCCATTTATTCCCCTTCTTCTTATCTTGACTCACTATCCTATGTCTCTTCATCGCTGTTGTCATTCTCAGACGACATCATTTCCGGATCATGCTCCTGGCCAAGAAGCACCTTCACTAGGAATGGTGGTTATTCACACCAACCCCACTGGTGTGTGTATTTGTCCACATATGTCAAATATTCATGTCGATGAATAAAGTTCACCTTGTCATAAATCCAAATATGTTCAAACTCTTTCATCTAGATTCTGACTCACACTATCCTTTTCCAAAGGGTTTTGGTGCCCATCGACTGCCACAGGGTCAACCAGGCTGACCAAAATGCCGGGAAGATTGCATAATCATATGGTTGAAGAAAGTACCTTATATGATTCTTGGGAAGCTCCATGACTACTTCTCAAGGTTGTTCATGAGCCCCTCTACCCTTGAACGTCAATGGCACAACCACACCAGGTGACCTTCCCACTACTATAGTCCCAGCATGCCCTCACCCAGTTGCCCGACTTGCTCCCGACCATTCCTCCCCAACAGCTACTTGTCTGTTCTCTCACTACCCAGGTTCTACACTTGCCACCTTGAGCTGTCAAAATTACTTCTGTAGAAGCCCTTCAGAGAATTCCACTGACCAATGTTCAATGTATTTTATTGAAAGTCCAACATCAACTATGGTGGGGGGGGGAAGTAATGACTTCGCCAGAGCCATATGTTTTAAGAATAAACCAAATTTGGTGAATAACACAGGTATTCCCCTGCTCTCAGACCTCTGTATACACTTTATTTGGAATCCTCTTGGGGCATTCAAACTGCTTGTCAAATCTTGATGGCACGCAAGGCTCTCAAAGAATATTCTCATCGACCAGGGCCACAAGCACCCCACCTCTGATGATCTAGAAGTATTCCCTGTGATCTAGGGAGAATTTTACATTGCCTATTATCTAGAAGATGGGGTAGGGAATGGAATAAATGTAAAATTGGCACGATTTATGATCCGGATCCTTACCCCCTCTTCGTTGAGTGTCAATGGCATGACCCCAAAAATGTTCAAAAAGGAGGGTCATGGATCATTACAAGGCGGATGAATGGTGTTTGGAAAGGTGTATCTTCCATAGTGAGCCATGATCCATCCATAATGTTTTTTGACAGGGTCGCAGATCCTCCTTCTTGAACCCCATCTCGAAAGACGCCCAAGAATTGTATACAAACGGGGCAATATGGGGACCCCCATGTTAGACCTTTGATTAGTGTCCATAATAAAACTTCTCACTAATTTTTTTGGACGAACTCACATCCTTCTGTCCATCCCTGGCAGGAGCCACCAGCTCAGGAAGGTTGCAAGAAATCATGAATACCAAATGTTTGGGTCTCGGCATTCATTCACACTAAAACTCTGGGATTGATAGTCGCCCTCCACCACGATCCTTCAGGATGATCCGCTCTTGCTTCTCTAGCACATGGTAGGACACCATCTCCCTCACCCAGGCATCTTTTTTTTCAAGTGTTTCTGTAGAAATGGGCTAAACCATTTTTTATAGGCAATCTTATTTAGAAATTCCATGACTACCAGCCTCTCTGTGGCCAACTTTAGCAGATTCCATGACAGGATAGGAGTCCATGATCTATCACCCCAGATGTTCCCTATCATAAGGAATCCGTCAAAATGGTCCCTATCCAAGGGGATTCCTCCGATGCAATAAACATCCCAAAGGATGATACCAACCTCCCCATGGTGGAGATGGGAGGGGTTGATATCCGGGGACCATCGGGTGAATAGCTTCTGCCCATGTTCATGCTGGCGGTAGAAATGGAACTGTGATGTCCACAGCTCCTCGAACAACCCAATGTGTCATAGTTTGTCCCCAAACTGATCACACGTTTATCATACCCAATATCTCTAGGCCCACTCCCTTGTGAAATTTTTTCTTGACCTCAAGTCTCAATCATGTAGCAAGCTTTTAGTCACATCGGTGATACCCTTTCGAAAAGTACATGCGTAATGAGCTGGAGAATCCTTGGTGACTGGGTCATTTCCCAAGATGGTCCTAGTCCTAGGGTTCAGCAAGTAAACATCCATGTGCCTGGTTTCTCATGTAGGACGGTCATTGTTAGTAATGTTATATCGGGGGAGATAATCCTCACGGGTCAACCATGATCGTGATGTATCAACTTCGAGTCACAGTATGGGTAACTCCTCTAAAATACTGAATTCCCACATCGATAGGTTTTCAGACAGCACATACTCTTTCTGGGTTGGGTTCAACATGTCGAAGAGATATTGGTTGTTGGATACAACCTTTCAGGCACCATAAACTTGAGGTTTCACAACCATCTCGGCCCTTCTAGTGGCATATTCATCTTCTATCTCTACATCAGCCTGATTAGCATCCATCTTCTTCCGATAAGGTCTGAGGAGATCACAAGAAAAGACTGGCATGGTGCACAAAACATTAGAAATCAGTGTGAAACATTAAGGTAGAGATGTGAAAAAAACTGGCTCTGTGTGTAAAATCATGACCAAACTCAAAGAATTACGTGCAACGGAATTTATATTATGTGCAAAACAAGAGAGAGTTTTCATTCATGAGATCTTAGGACATGTCATGCGAGAAAATCCGTACGGTCTTTGGACCCGTGAGGGTTTTTATAGGCATGGAGTGGGGTTTATGCACGTGTAAAAAGTGTGTTACGCACAACTTCCTGGTTTTATTTGAAACTTAAGTGTTTAGCACGCACCGACCTCAGGAGATGTGACATCTCAGTGTTTCCCTTGAAATCTGACCATCGCATGACCTCGCTGGTCTGATTCTAAGGGGGGAATTTTTAGACACTGAAATGTGCTTAAAGCTTAACAAGGTAATTTTCATATGAAATGAAGACATATTTCGACTCGGAAATCAATTATGGGGGGAACGGAAGTGATGCATGAAAAATCAAAATGGCGCACAAAAAACATCTCTCTCGCAGGAAAACCCGTGGGATATGAAGAATTTTTTTTTGCGTGGGAATGGAAACTTGCACGCAGTCACAACCAGGCATGGGAACTTGTGCGCAAAGGATACCGAGCATGGAAACTTGTAGGATACCAACACCGGGCACAGAATATTTTTCACCACTGACACCAGGACCCTATTTTTCCATGTCAGCCAACTTCCGTGTGGACCTAGTGACCCCTGGTGCCTATAAATAGGAGGTATCCCCTTCAACTTTTGATGGGTGAATAATCATATTCATCTCTTCTACGTAAAATCCACTTCTCTTGTATGAAAAATATGAAGTTCAGGTACGGGAATTTCCACGACAGGTCTCCCAAGGGTCCGTCTTCATGTTGGACCACTCGGGATTGACACCCCCCAGACTCTAAAAGTAGAACCCCTTGCGTTCAATCCCTTCCAATTGCACACAAAACCACATGAATTACTTGAACACAACTCCTCCGACTTACTTGCAAAAACTCACCAACCTTTTGCACACAAACATCCACAATTGAGCGCACACCCAGCATTTTATGCGCAGCTATTCCAATAGTGCAACAATTGTGTGGAAACCTATCATATTACACAAAAACCTCTAGGTATGCTCCCCCCCGGCCTTTTCTGCGTAGCTGCTCCATTCGCACGCAAGTCTTCCTCCTTGTTCGTACTCTTTCTATTTGATTTACCTCTTCCAGACATCATCTTTGGCCGCTTCTTACACCTAAAACATCTACAAGAAAAATCCTTCTACCATAAGACCCTCCGGGTTTTTACAAAGTGAAATTAAATTCCCTTGGTGGTTCTTCTAATTGCATTGCTTTACCTCATTCTTCTTCGCATAGTCACTCTAACGGCTATTGCTTCTTCGTATAGCCACGCTAACGTATACCCATAAATGTATCACTCTATAACACCCCTTCTCTATGGTGTTGCTGATGCCTTCCCTTCCCCAAGGGTGGGAGGGTATTAGTTATGCAAGTCGAGCTACAGGATGTTAAACTTCCAAGCACCATGTTCCTTATCACATGAAGATAAACTGTGACCCCTCCCCGTGCATCATACACAAAGTGCCCCATCTCGGAAATTCTCTATTCCAACTGGTCTCTTCAGCAGAGAGATCATTCCTCATATGGAATGAGATCATTTTTATTGGAGCGACATCTTTCTGTGGAGAAAGGGCGACCATCTTGGTGTAATCCCCTAGCCTTTCTTGCGGGTGGAAGCATCTATGCTCCTCCTATATTCTTCCTGGCCAAAGACCACATAGGTGGGAAGGGAACTGGATCCCTCCAGTCATCGGTGCCAAATCCCTATCCCTTTGGGCTTTGTCACCATCAGGCCTCCACCCAGGTGTAAGTCCCTTTCTCCATATCCCTGGGCTGCTAACCACACATAAGCCCATATTTCCATTTTGGTCCACTAAACACATGTAAGCCTCACTCCACTTCCCACAGAAGCACCTTTCACAATGTGATCATCAGGTCTTTTCGGCCTCTTGTTTCACAAACCGAGCATGACTCATGTGGGCTTAGAGTAACCATCGACCATGAAATCCTCTACGGGTCACCTTAGCATGTAAGTCTCACACCCTCATGTACTACATGGACTTTGATCCCTATCCCCTATACAAGGAATGTAGGTAACCTTCCAGAGGTTCAAGCCCAATAACCATTTTTCCTAACCGTCTTCACGTTGGCTCACCAACACCCCTCTGGAACTACGTGGACTTTAATCCTTGCTGAGGCAAGGTATGTATGAAACATCCTTGAGGTTAAAGACCAACAACCATAGGTTCGGACCCCCTACATGGTAGTTACACCATTCTGAACTATGTGGAATTTGATCCTTGCTAAGGCATGGTACGTAGGAATCCTCCATGAGGTTCAAGCCCAACACCCTTTGGCCTCAACCATCTTCATGTCGGTCCACACCTATCCTGTATGACATTAAACTGTATTCCTATTTTGTCCCACATGACACCAAACTGTCTCCCATCTAGTGGTATGCTATTTTCAATCACAGTCCAATAGCATGTTGTTGTAGTCCTCATCCATTGTTAAGTCGTTGCACTCTACGATCGATGGTAAGTCATTGTCGTCCCTTTTTTGGGACACACATCTATAGTCCACCCTATTGGCATCAAACCAACTTCAGGCTGCTAACCACGCGTAAGACCAATTATATCATCAGTTATATATCCTCTGTGAAAACCCCAATCCTATACCCCATCCTGAACTATGTAGACTTTTATTCCCTTCCACGAGGATACGTAGGAGGTCTCTTCGAGGCTCAAGCCCAACATCACCCTCGCCTTCAAGTAGAATCGATATCATTATATATCACCTTCACTTAACCAACCATTATCCATCTTAATTCTTACCCTGTCTGCCACATTCTAGTGAGATCACATCAATTCACCTCTGCGCTACTCCTCACTGAAACCGGGAAACTAACCACGGGTTAGCCCTGACATTCGTGTTTCCTCCAGGGGTTGCACCCATCTGATTCACTCTAGTCAGTGTTCTAATAAGTCTGATCCATCTATGATAGACATTAAACCTATGGAATACCCTATTTCAAACATGGGAAGATGAGGAAATCCTCATAGACATGCCTATGGAATATACTTCCCCACATTTGACGTGGGATGTCTTGGGCATCCGCACCCTCAAAAAGCCCTATAATAAGGGAAAGAAACCCAGACGTGCTAGTGTTCTAGCGTCCAGACACACCAGTGATGCCTAACATGACTAATACCTTGACTGAAGGTTGTTCCCCTGACTATACCCCTTGGAATGTCTTGACCGAAGTAGTTTAATTAACCAGAATCCATGATGATATGGTGTCGGGAAGAGTTTCACAAACAATGTCTTAATATATAAGGGAGACCCAGACTAGGTAATGAGTTCTGAGGAGGATCCCATGGAAGGAAGAACCAAAATTCCATCATCCCATTTCGATCAAGGATCAAACTTCCCTAAATAAGATACGGATTCTGCCTGCCTTTGGAAAGTAGGAATGTAGGGAAACATCCAACGCACCCTTGTCGTCCTCAAACAGACAGATGCACGCGCCCTGGAGAAATCTTCAGAAATAGTTTTTTATTCATTCTGAAAATCATTTGTCTATTTCCACACTAACACGTCCATCAACTCATGTCTGAAACCTGATGTTTTATTCTAAAATTTGTTCATTCTTCACAGATAGTCGGTGCTCACATTTGGGTGCACCAATCCATCATCGGATCACCAATCAGAGTTCGGGGTTTTGAAGGTTCCATCGTAGGGATTGTAGATTTGTTTTCAGACATGAAATCAGACATTCTGTGTGGTTGTGGTGTCCCATGGAAGGGAAAACTATAGTAAGGCTGGCCGACAGTGGTCAAAAGCACGATGAAGCATGGGTCTCGCATGGGTTCATTGAGATAGAGAGAAACTGAGGGCTTGACTGGGCCGGTATAGCGGGGAGAGGTTGGAAAGTCGGAGGATCCACGGGAGCATATTAAGGTGTAAGAATCAGCTGTGTCAGTCCGTTGGTGTGGTGAGGCAGATCGTGGCTAGATGGCGGCATCAACCTGGACCGGCGGCTAGAGGTGGAGCAATGAGGCGGAGCGGGCGGGTTGTGGCATCGACATAGTGGTGGGGCACTTCAGCCAGGCCAGAAGCAAAGGGGTTGCAAAACATGGCCCCAGGTAATAGAGACCCACACTGCGTGAGTCACCGTGGTGGTCATGGTACACTGAGGGTCCCGAGGTGGAGGGAGCATGGACCGGTTTGGGGAGCGCAGACTGGGTCGAGGAGCACGGACTGGGTCGGGGAGCGCATACCGTGTTGGGGAGCATGGACTGGGTTGGGGATCACATGGGCTGATTGGGTGGAAGGTGGGATGTGGGAAATTGGAATAGTACTAGGCCCGCCCGAGTGGGCCAGCCTAGGCGTCCGGGTTAGGCAAGGTTGGGTCGGACCAGTCCAAATCGAACTGATTAAAATTCAAAAAGCTATATCTCGTAAATGACGTATCAGTTTCATGTGTGATCTGTATATGGAGTACAAACTATTTTAGACCAAATCATGAAATTTATTTCTTAGTATCAAGGTTCAAGTGCATTAAATTCCAATGTTTAATAATAATAATAAATTATTTATTATTTTTTAGAAAATCTTGTTTCCGACCTAACATCTAAACAGGGGGTCTGTTTGACGTGCTTCAGTGGTGGTGTGACCCTAGTTTTTTTATAGTCTTTTCAAGATGACTTTTGTGTATTTAAACTTATGTCTGGGTATGGGCCCCATGAGGCCCGGTACTCATGTGTTGTGATGAAATGCATCTTTTTCATCATGTATCTATTTGGGTCAAATTAATAGTCAATATCATGTTTTATTCATAAGGATAACAATTTTGTGTACTTTTACTTTTTTTGATACCATGGAATGGGACTCACGAGACACATTTGAGCGCCATATGCCAATATACAACTTTTTCATTGAATGTGCATTTGGGGAAATTAAATAGTTGATCATGTGTGGTTTTCTGCAAGGACCTCAGTTGCGTGATCCATTTGGATGCGTAGAGCCTTGTTTGTGATATAATTAAATGTGGAAACATGATAGGAATATTTATGGAAGATCCTTTTGATGCATTTGAAGATAGCCCCTGGCTTGGGTCAACATCGACTCTTTTAAGAGTAGGGAAGATTTATGAAGAGATTCAGTAAAAGTTTCTTGAGTCGTTTAAGGAGGTGTGATAGCATAACTAAGATTTTGGACCTTCGGATAAATGATGAGTGTCATGTTCTTGTCAGACTTTTGAATAGGTGTGTCGAATACCCTGGGACTATGTTGGAACTCATTGGGGTAATAGTTCATAGTTTAGTACCCAAAAATGGTTAGGTACACGAAAAATCAATGAGGTGGGGCCACGCGATGTTTGGGCCCCACACACATCATGTACCACATTAATAATAATTCTATCTCTCACAATACCTTCTTCTGAACTCGAATTTTGGCATGACAGTAGCCTATTCTGAGTTTTTTTAGCGTTGGATGTGATGGTTCCCTCTGTAGTGGATTACAAGTTATGATGAAATATTTTTTATGTGTGACGCCTATAATGGGAGATACCTAATGAATAAATCAGTGTTTTCTCAAGAGCGACCATCCAATAAGAATGTCCAGTTCTCCTCGATGCATTTTGAGAGGTACAATCCCGCAGAGATGGCCAATATTCCTTGTCATTCTTTTGAGAGGTACCATCTAGTTGTGTTGACAAGTGTTCCTTAGGGTTCTTTCCGATAAGAACCATCTATCAAGGATTGTTGGATTAGTTTTGAGGCTACCTTTAGTTGGGTTGGAAAGTGGTCCCCAATCTTAGTTCTAGGGTTTCCTTCAGCTGAGTTGGAAAGTGTTCCCCGATGGTAGTTTTGGGCCTCCCTCCAGCAGGGCTGGGTAGTGGGACCCATCTATGACTCTTGTTGGGAAGTACCCTCCAGTTGGGTGAGGTAGTGGGTACTCATTTTGACTTCCAGGTGATGATCCCCCATGACAAACTAGGGCAGGGACACCTGATGTCATGTGGCATCCTCCAGGTGGGCTAGGCAGGGATCCTCGACTTTGTGACATGATCTCTCGATTGTGAGGCATAGTGATGAGACGTTCTCTAATTTGATTTTGGACTCTCAACAAAGAGGGATGCTAATCTCACCAATACATTTCCTTGTGATGCGACCTAAAATCATTCGGGCGAGACAGTACTACCCAAAGTGGATAGTATCATGGTGCGGTGATTGAGTCCCTTTGACTTGCAATTCGGAGTAGTCGCGTTGGATGTTAAGCATCGATGGTTAGTTCAGGACCTCTTGGATAGTCACTTTTCATGTGCTGAGATTGTGAGATAGATATCCCCTTACTCCATCATTTTGGTTTCTCTAAATGAGCACACACATATATATATATATCATATTTCGATTTCTCACTCATTGGGCTTTGGTTACTCTCCTTCCATGATATGCAAAGACACACAGGGTATTCCACGTACATTTTTTGTCCAACTTCTTGTCATTGGATGAGTCTACTCTCCTACTATAAGTATTGAAATATCGATGAGAATTTTATATTCACACCATTTCTTGATCCATGTGTTTGGATGAGCTTACATTACTCTCTTTTTGGGTTGTGCGGCACTTATTTTATTTTACATTGTTCAATATACCTCTCCCATATTCAGTACCTCTCTTGCTACTCCCTTGAGCTTTTAGGGCATCCAAATGATTATTTTTATACTCACATCTGCTTGGTCTTTAACCGCACTGGTTGTGCCATTACAGATGATAGAATGGTTGATGATGACATCAGAGGAGATTAGGGATACAAGTTTCTTGGACCACGTTTGGTGGTCGTCACAAGGGATTCAGGAGAGGGTCTCTCTCAACTGTTTCAGTTTTCTACCTATTTCCATGTTGTGGAACTTTTCTAGTTGGTTGTGTATTTTTTCCCTTTTGTTCCTTTCAGTTTACTTTTCTGTATTTGTACTTTTTATAGTCAGATCCATGTTTTTGGTTTATATATAGCAGTTTTGTATCTTGTTTCCTTTTCACTCTGCAGTATTTTCATTTAGTTGGATGCATGTGTGTGTACATGTTCTCAGAAAAATTCATCCCCTAGGTTTTTTGTACCTTCTGTGCTAGTCGCATGCCCTTGGCCTATAGAGGCGGGAATGGGGAAGTTTTAGATCGAGCCCCGACATGGATCGGGTCATGAAAATGTTGTACCATATGGGGTTCGACCTTTGCGATGTTGATTAGAAGTTTCCCTAGAAAAGCATTGGTTGGGTTTAGGGAAACCATGTTGAAGTGTATCGAGAGTGGATCCTAGACCCGGGAGTCCAGTGATGGTATTGTCGACTAACGTATCCATTCACCAGGACCAATATTACCCGCTTGATGACCTGCCACCCTGAAACACTTGTTGTAGGGAAAAATGGTAAATGCATCAAATATGACTGAGTCTTTGATGGACCTTCTTGATTCATCTCACCATCTTTGTTGATATATATATGTGTGTGTGTGTGTGTGTGATCCTCTATCTACGGTACTCCTTGATAACATTTAGGATGCCTCTACGATGACAGCTAGCCAGGATACTAGCTCTGGATCATGAAAACAACCCTACTTGAGACGAGGCCCCAGTTCAGTACCCATCATGTTATCCACTTACATCAGGTGGGCAGGTAGAAGCACCTCCACCTATTGGGAAAAAGATATCCCCATCAGAGTGAGCTAAGGATGTTCATAGGATGAGTGCACTTTTTGGGTTCCAGTGCAAGAGACCTTTGAGGTTCTATGGTGAGCCAGACTCTCACGCAGTAATGGATTTTCTAGAGTCAGTGGTCTACTTATTTAAGCTTGTAAGAACACTAAGATGTTAGATGGTTGATTTGGTAGCCTTATTTTTCCATGGATTAGTTTGGTGTTGGTGGATTTTTGTTACTCAGATACACGATGTGTCGGCACTCTTGTGGGACAACTTTCAATAGTTGTTTCGTGAGGAGTTATGCCCCTCCTTCTTGCACTTTGTAGGACTGCAGGAGCACTTTCAGTGTTAACAAGGAGGGATGGTAGTGAGTGAGTACACAACATGGCTCACAGACCTTGCACACTACTCTCTGGACATGATTCATGGTGACTAATTTTGATCATGAATGTTTGAGAAGGGACTCAACAGATATATTTGTGCTATTATAGTACCCTTGTGCATCCCCACCTATTTCGTGTTACTGGAGAAGGCGCTTGTTTCCTCACGGATTCCGGGGATGACCTCCTGGACAGGAGATTCAAACGTTCCGATCGGTTTCTAGCGGGTTTGTTTGTAGAACAGGAAACATCCAATGATTCCACATCCGTTTGGACCTACTTTCCAAAGGCAGGCGCTCATTAGCTTGTGGACTGATGAGGCTTAGGAATTTGCATTGGTCGAGAGGATGGGAGGTCGGACTCATCACACCTTTTTGAGGGGAATTATTGTCTACTCCCGGACTCTCTTTATAGATTTAAGTTATGTTCGTGAATCCTTATTATATTACCAAGTATAAAATGAGCTTTCCTTTAGTTTTAACAATCAATTATTAAATATGCAAGAAATTTAGAGAATCTTTTATATGTATTCGAGGTTCTTCATCAATAGAGAATCATCCATATCTGTTTAGAGATTCTTGGTTAATGGTATCCTTCAAAACATTTATATAAAAGTCTCTTGGTCATTATGATGACCAGGCTGGTTTTAAAGCCACTCAGTGGGGCACTTGAAGTTTATCGTCATTCAGAAGGACATAGATTATTTCAAAGTTGGGATCGAACCCATAAATGGGCTACCTACGTATCCTTTGTTTTGGAAAAGGAATCAGAACCCACGTAGTTCGAGGAATGGGGTATGATGTTTATGATTGATGGCTCAAAGATGAATGTCATAATTACTTTTACACTCTAAGCTCACGTGAGTCATGCTCGGTGTGAGAAACAAGAGGTATTGGTAAAATTTAGACAATTGTGCCATGAAAAATGCAATCATAAGAATTTGTTTGGGGCTTATGTATGGATGACTGCCCAGATAGATGAAGGTTTAGGATTTACTTTTAGGGAGAAAATCCATGAACAGGGTCCACAAAGTTATATGTGCTTCATGGAGATTTGAATACTCTAATCTTGGGGCTTACTCCTAAGGAGGATGCCCAAGTTAGGAGGGGACTTATGATTGGGTTTTACTCCTGAAAAGGAAACCCAAATCAAAGGTAAATTATGACTGGTTAAGAGAAGTTTTAAGGGGACTTGGGGCTTACTCCTGAAAAGGAATCCCAAGGTTATAACTGAGTCTTATTCCTGAAAAGGAGACCCAGGTTAGGAGACTTGGGGCTTACTCCTAAAAAGGAAGCCCAAGGTTATGACTGAGTCTTTATTCCTGAAAAGGAGACCCAGGTTAAGAGACTTGGGGCTTACTCCTGAAAAGGAAGCCCAAGGTTATGACTGAGTCTTATTCCTGAAAAGGAGACCCAGGTTAGGGGACTTGGGGCTTACTCCTGAAAAGGAAGCCCATGGTTATGACTGAGTCTTATTCCTGAAAAGGAGACCCAGGTTAAGGGACTTGGGGCTTACTCCTGAAAAGGAAGCCCAAGGTTATGACTGAGTCTTATTCCTGAAAAGGAGACCCAGGTTAGGGATTAAGGTTTGGGGCTTACTCCTGAAGAGGATGCCCATGATTAGAGGACTTGATTGGGACTTACTCCTGAGGAAGATGCCCAAGTTTAGAGGACTTGATTGGGGATTACTCCTGAGGAAGATGCCCAGATCAAAGGTTTTATAACTGGGGATTATTCCTGAAAAGGAGACCCAAGTTAGGATTTTCTCATCTTCAAGGGTGAGGTTGAATGAATGAACTCCCCGTATTTTAGTGACATAAGGATATTTAAA
This sequence comes from Viscum album, assembly GCA_963277665.1. Lineage (NCBI taxonomy): Eukaryota > Viridiplantae > Streptophyta > Magnoliopsida > Santalales > Viscaceae > Viscum > Viscum album. Next base: position 14,672,668 of record OY728163.1, read on the forward strand.
TCACTAGACTTTGAGAGAGATTTCACAGAATTCCTTTCAGATAAGAAAGTCAAATCAAGAATTCATGCCATAAATGGTTTTGAAGAGTGTCTTGAAGACTGAATCTTGAATAGGAAAGGTGAAATGGCTTAAGAGGGGTAAAATGGGCAATATGGGCACCCAAAAAGATAGGGGCGCGCAAGTCTTGAAAGGCGCGCAAGTCCTGCGGTGGCGCGCAAGTATTGGTCGCGCAAGTATACTTGCGCGACATATGGTGTACTTGCGCGATTTTCAACCAGCATTGAAATGCTTGAGCGACTCTTTAGAAAACCCTTTACAATCCTCTTGAGGTTCTTCCAGAGAAGGGACGTGCAAGTTATATTGAAGGAATTAAGTCGGCGCGCAAGTGTTTGATAAGTTTCAACACTTATGCCTTCCTTCTTCTCTTTAGATCTTCCGTTCTAGGTAAGAAATTACCTTAGAAGTGTTCCGGAAGCTTTGAGAAGAGACTTGGGCGTCGGGAGCTTTAATCCGAGTTTCTGGAAAAAGATCCTCTTGAATGGGGGGCCCACAGGGTCTATTTATAGGCAACAGAAGACCCCGGGCGGGTACCGGGCGGTTACCACTTAGGTCGCGCAAGTCACTTGCGCGACCAAGGGTGTCGCGCAAGTGTACCTGCGCGGCAGTGATAAAACTTGCGCGGTTCAATTGCTGTCGATCCTTTGTTCATGCCTTTGTCGATTTTTGATGTTTTCTTCAAAGGTTGAATCACTTTGAGCTCAGATATTCCCTTTTCCGATCTTTAGATTCTGTGGCGAAAGGAGCGTCAACAAAAGTCCCCCCGCAGAGTTGGATCCGGAAAGAAATGAGGATTTGACTCTGAGGAAATTGAATTCCTCCAAAGGAAAAGGGTAGCGCGCAAGTTTGCAGTGCGAAGAGGGCGGCGCGCAAGTTTGCGTCGCACAGGCCCTAAGTGCTCTGGGTGTGGCGCGCAGATAGGCTTCCTGGCCTATAAATACACGGCCTCACCTCCGTACAAGTATCCGGATTTCCGGACTTCATACCTTCTCGAGCTCTCGCCGTGCAGGTCACCTAAGCCGCGCAAGTCTGCTCTGTTTTCCTTGATGTCTCTCTCCTGTAAAGGTATTCGTACTTGCGCGGTTTATACTTGCGCGGCGAAAACTAGCGCGGCACGTGAATACTTGCGCGCCATTTTGTAGACTTGCGCGCCTTAATGCGTTAGCCATTTTTTTCAAATTTCTTCACAAAATTTATGAAAAATAAACCCACTTAAAAGTTTAATTTATTCAACTCCTGTGCAGATTCAATGGTTCTCAAGGGAATTGGAACGACCTATGAACTGGCTAGCAAGCGGATTGATGACATGATGAACATCATTGGCCATGATTACTATGACATATGCGACATCACTCTTCTAGATTTGGCTAAGTACTTGAAGAAATATCATCTTAATTTCCCACAGAGCATCTACCTGTCTCTATGTGGTCATGGTCACTTGCAAGGATTCAATGTTCCAAATGCAAACAACTATACACCTGAAATGCAGCTGCGCTGCTACTCCTTCATTTCGGTTATGCTGTGTATTAAGAGCAACAACAATGGTGTGAACTTTCGAATTCTCCTTGCATGCCATTTCCTTGCAGATATGAAAATGGCAAACCCATGGGCTGAAATGTTTTCCACTACCAGTTGGTGGAGAGAAGAAAAACATGGTGTTAGAGCAATATCTGAAAATAGTACTCTCTCCAAATAGCTCTTTACTTCCAATGCTCCATTCTCAAATCCATGTATCCATCTTCCAAGTGTCTTGGACAGAAACAGAGTCCCTGTTTGATCAGCAGAAAATTTTCTCAAACCGCACTCAAGAACATCCTTTTACAATTGTTCCAAGAAGAGCTGGTATCACTGCAACTCTTTTTTGTTTCTAGTTGAATGAATGAATTCCAGGTGGTTGCTGATGAAGCTCGGGATGCCATAAATCAAATGAAGTGTTATGTTGAAAGCCTCTTGTAATTCTTGAAAAATAGAAGAGACTCCAATCTGTGGATGTCCTTCTAACTCTTGTGTATCAATGAAAAACACTTTCGTCTCCAATCATTTGTACCTGCATTCTTTCATTACCTGCTTCAAATTTACTTAAGCCAATGGGCTTAGTAATCATAGTTTGATTTTCACTAGGATTATTACAAATAACCCTACAAACTTTGAATCTTTTAACTGCTCAATATTACCTAAATCATACAAAAAATGTATATTTAGTGAGCTGGAACTTGACTTTTATTCAGAGTTCCTTTGTCTTTTGTGTGGGCAGTTTAAAGTCATGCACGCCAGACATAAATGGGCTAATGTTTAAGGTCGAAATAGCTTTGACCGAAAATGGATTAAAGAAATGGATTCAATTCCTTGACAATTTATCTGAAAACATATTACCATACTCAAGTATGAGGGAAAAAATGTAAACTATGGCTTAAGAATATTTGAATCTGAGGAATGATATGAAAAAGAGATAAAAGGCATTAGAAGAAGTAGTTTCCAAGAATGAAGTTACTATTATTTAACAAAACCCGTTAGGGGGTTGAAATATGCAGGGCCACCTATGGGCATTGGCTGCATAGTTAAATAAAATAGCATCTTTTGGCTGACAAGTCTGTTATGTGGACTGTTTATGCAAGGCCACCTATGGGCACGTGCTGCATAGTCAGGCAAAAGAACTCCCAGAAATTTACTTTCCTAGTGCTAAAAGCTAGTGAAAGTTTATGGAGATTCAAATTTTCTAAAGCATAGAGTTTGTTGTATGGAAAGAGGTACTTGAATATGGAGAAGATATTTACAAACAAGAATATCGAAGAACTGGATGAACATCACTCCTACGAAGGTCTGACCCAAACGTAGGGAAGAAGAATAAACCATAGACTTGAATACTTTCAGATCATGAAAAAGGATATGGGACAAATACGTTAAGGATGGCTATTTTTGCGGATCCCTACATACTATCGTTTAAGACAAATAAGGACAAAAGAGGCATTCTTCCCAAGAATGAATTTACTATTATTTAACAAAACCTGTTAGGGGGTTGAAATATACAGGGCCACCTATGGGCATTGGCTGCATAGTCAAATAAAATAGCATCTTTTGGCTGACAAGTCTGTTATGTGGACTGTTTATGCAAGGCCACCTATGGGAACGTGCTGCATAGTCAGGCAAAAGAATTCTCAGAAGTTTGACATTTTTGTGACTAGAAGTCATGAAAAGGGTTATGAAGATCTGAAAATATTTAAGGTTAGGATTATAATACATAAAGATGGGTATTGTCCAATGTATATAGAGATACATAGGTCAATGAAAACCATAATCATGTTGTGGCTGGGTCCTAAATTGAAATTTTGGACTTCACTACGTATCTCATAAGAATGAGAATCAAGCCATACGTAGTTCTTGAAATGTAGTTTAACGTCGTGCAGGATGAAAGTATGAGTGATCTTAGTTTAGGGTCATAGAATTCGGACCATAATAATGAATACACAATGTGTGTTTTCATGAGGACTTTTCAGCCAAGGGACTGAAAGTGAAATTTGGGGTTAGGCCCAAAAGACTTGGGACTGGATTCGAGGGACACTCGAATGTTCCTACGTATCCCATAAGGATGGGAATCAAGTCCACGAAGTTCTAGAACTACCCTTTGTACAAATTTGGTTCGTACATGTGAAGGGTGAAAGGGGACTTTAGTGCAATGATGTTTTAACCTGAGATAAAAAATTTAGGCATTACCATGTATGCACGTAGTCTTTTTGAAATGAAACATGATTGAAAAATCAATGTCAATAATAGTTCTCTCTCAAGTGAGGAGATCAATGAATATTGTAGTTTATTGTCGTACCGGACAAAAGTGTTGTATAGTTTAACGTCATATAACAAGGACGAAAGTGAATCAATGTAAAGATATTGATTCCAGGGGCGGTTTCACGAATCAACATCATATGAGATGGTGGTGAACCGATGTGAAGAGATTGTTTTTGGGCTTGAACCCTGGGAGGTTGCCTACATACCCAGCCTGGAGGGCAAGGATCAAAGTCCGTGTAGTTCAATTAAAGAATGAATCAATGATCAAGTTATTCTTGGGGACAATGATTTAATAAAAAATGTTGTTGGGACTTACACATGGTTAGTGGCCCAAAGGGAGTGTTATGGTTGATGTTCGCTCTAAGCTCACATGAGTCATACTCGGTGTGAGAAACAAGAGGTAATAACAACCTTAACGATGCACAGTTTAATGTCATGTAGGACATAAAAAAGGGGACTATGCAGTTTAAAGTCTTGCAGTTAGGACTATTGGTGCTGCACAGTTTAGTGTCATGTAGCAGGGACAAAATAACAGTTTAATGTTATGTAGGACATATCAAGGACTTTCTATACAGTTTAGCGTCATGTAGTTAGGACGATGAGGACAATATAGTTTAACGTCATATTGGACGAAAAAGGGGGACTGTGCAGTTTAATGTCATGCAGTAAGGACAAAAGAGTGTACCATTTTAACGTCATGTCGGACGAAAGTGCGAATAGTTTAAGGTCATATGCATGGACCGTGGATGGTGCAGTTTAATGTCATGTTGGACCTTTGATGATTATATAGTTTTAACGTCTTTCCGGACGTGAGGGACTTTTATACAGTTTAGCGTCATGTAGTTAGGACGTCACAGTTTAACGTCTTGCTGGACATAAGGGATTTGCAAATAGTTTATGGTCATATACATGGACCAGGGATGATACAGTTTAAGGTCATGCTGGACGGTTTAGAGAACTTTTTCACAGTTTAATGTAGTGTGGGACGAAGTTGCAGTTTAAGGTCATACTGGACCATTACTGTACAGTTTAAAGTCATGTAGCTAGGACTAACTGGTGCTCTACAGTTTAAAGTCATGTAACTAGGACTAAGGTGAACAAATATGAGGATATCAGTTCTGGGGACTTTTTTACAGTTTAACGTCATGCTGGACGTTGGAAGTTCCACACAGTTTAATGTCATGTTTCTAGGAAAACATATAGTTTAATGTCATCTCGGACAAATAAGGAACTTTTGTACAGTTTAATGTCATGTAGGACATTGAAGGTGACACAGTTTAACGTCATGTTGGACGAAGTTGCAGTTTAAGGTCATACTGGACCATTTCTGTATAGTTTAATGTCATGTAGGACATTGAAGGTGACACAGTTTAACGTCATGTTGGACGAAGTTGCAGTTTAAGGTCATACTGGACCATTACTGTACAGTTTAATGTCATGTAGGACATTGAAGGTGACATAGTTTAACGTCATGTTGGACGAAGTTGCAGTTTAAGGTCATACTGGACCATTACTGTACAGTTTAATGTCATGTAGGACATTGAAGGTGACACAGTTTAACGTCATGTTGGACGAAGTTGCAGTTTAAGGTCATACTGGACCATTACTGTATAGTTTAATGTCATGTAGGACATTGAAGGTGACACAGTTTAACGTCATGTTGGACGAAGTTGCATTTTAAGGTCATACTGGACCATTGCTGTATAGTTTAATGTCATGTAGGACATTGAAGGTGACACAGTTTAACGTCATGTTGGACGAAGTTGCAGTTTAAGGTCATACTGGACCATTACTGTACAGTTTAATGTCATGTAGGACATTGAAGGTGAAACAGTTTAACGTCATGTTGGACGAAGTTGCAGTTTAAGGTCATACTGGACCATTGCTGTATGAACCAATTGTAAGAGTCTTGGTTCTGGGAATAATATTTTGTGTTTATACAAAATACTTCTTCAGAAATCTGGCATTAGTTGGAGTCGTGATGTGTTCTCCATCCATTGAGATCAGAGAATATGCTCCATTGGAGTAGACCTTATGTATTGAATAAGGTCCTTCCCATTTTGGTTCAAGCTTGGGAGGCTTCTTTCCTGGTATCATTGGTGCTCTGAGAACCAATACCAATTCTCCCTGAATGAATGAACGAAGACGAACTTTTTTGTTAAAAGCTCGTGCTATCCGATTCTGATAGATTTCCAAGTGGTGCAAAGTGCACAATCTCTTCTCATCTAACTCTTCCAATTCATTCAACCGTTTTTGGGATTGCTCATCTGTTGATAACTGATCACAAATGGCTATTCTGAGTGAGGGCAATTGAACTTCAATTGGCAAGACTGCTTCTGTTCCATATACCAATGAATATGGAGTAGACCGCGTTGCATTGCGAGTGGTAGTCCGATAAGCCCATAAAGCATGATAGAGTTTATCAGGCCATGACCTCTTATCTTTATCTACCATCTTTTGCAGTATATTTGAAAGAGTCTTGTTGAAGGCCTCTATCTGGCCATTAGCCGCTGCATGATATCGAGATGAATGGTTGGACTTAATGTTGTATTCTTGATACAATTTCTTTACCTCAGAAGAACAGAAGTTGGTGCAGTTGTCCGTCAATATGGTATGAGGGACACCAAATCTAGTAATGATGTTAGACTTGATGAAGCTAAAAATGCATTTAGAACTGACTTCTTTGAGAGGTACTGCCTCTGCCCATTTGGAAAAGAAATCAGTAGTAGTAAGAATGTACTTAAACTGCTTGGCCGTAGCTGAAGGGTAAGGTCCCACCACATCCATTCCCCATGTGGAAAATGGCCATGAGTATTTAGCTGTATGAAGAAACTCTGGAGGTTGATGAATGAAGTTGGCATATATTTGGCATGAATGACACTTCTTTGTGAAATTAACACAATCTTGTATCATTGAAGGCCAGAAGTATCCAACCCTTCGAATTTGATCAGACAATCTATGTCCAGACTGGTGGGCACCACAGACTCCTGCATGCACTTCTTTTATGACAGCCATTGTCTCTTCACCATCAATACATCTGAAGAGAACTCCATCAAAACCACGTTTGTAGAGAATTTTCTCGAGGTGGTTTGGACCATCATAAAGAGTAAAATTGACCACACGTCGCCGAATTTGTTCTTTCTCGGCTCTATCAGGTGGAAGTGTTCCATTTTGAAGGTATTCCTTGATAGGTGACATCCATCCTATAGTATGACCATACGGTTCAGGAATGGGACTAATTTCATTAATTTCCTCTGTTCTGACTTGAACATAAGGTGAAATTGCACGACGGTGGGCAATACCAATGGTTGTCTCGTCCCGATTTGGATCTGCTAAAGCTGTGGCTATATTAGCCAGTGCATCAGCTTGAGCATTTTGTGATCTTGGGACATAAGAAAATGTCGGTTCTGAAGGGAATTCCGACATTAACTCTCTGACGTAATCATACAAAGGGATTAATTCTTCTTTTCTGATGGCATAATCCCCATTGACTTGTTTGATTACCAGTTCTGAATCACCTTTCACCTTTAAGTTATTCACTTGTGCTTGAAGTGCTAACTCCAAGCCTGCAATGAGAGCTTGATATTCAGCTTCATTATTGGTACCACCTTCCCACAACAAAAAGGAATAAGGTAACACTGCCTTATCTTGAGAAATGAGCACAATTCCTAAACCAACTTTGTTGAATTTAGGATTTTCCATTTTCTTCCCTGTTGGACTTCTAGAAGCACCATCAAAATACATTTCCCATGTTTGAGGACTCTCTTGAATAGAAAAAACTTCCTCATCAGGGAGTTCGATATCTGAATACGTGTCTTCTACTGAAGGGTGTTCAGCAAGGAAATCAGCCAGAGCTTGGCCCTTAATTGCCTTTTGAGACACATACTGGATGTCGAACTGCTGTAGAATAACCGCCCACCTTGCCAGACGTCCTGTAAGCATTGGACGACTAAGGATGAATTTGAGTGGATTATTACAAGATACCAATTGGACCTCGTGATGTTGCAGGTAGTGTCTCAGCTTCTGAACTGCAAAGATTAATGCTAGGCAGCACTTTTCAATACTCGAATACCAGGTTTCTGCTTCTAGCATAGTTCTACTGAGATAGTAGAGAATATTTTCATTCCCAACATCATTCTTTTGAGCGAGAAAGGCACCCAATGATCGCTCTAAAGCTGTCACATAGAGGATAAGAGGCCTACCCTCAACAGGTGGCATGAGTACTGGTGGACTCAAGAGGTATTTTTTGAGAACATCAAATGCTTCTTGACATTCTTTAGTCCACTGGTAAGTGACTCCTTTCTTCAATAATTTGGTAAAGGGTAAACTTTTGCCTGCCAAATTGGCGATGAAACGCCGAATATAGGCTAAGTGTCCTTGAAGTCCTCTTAATTCTTTCAAATTCTGAGGAGGTGACATACCAAGGATTGATTTGGTCTTCTCAGGATCGACTTCAATACCACGATGGCGTACAACAAAGCCGAGGAATTTTCCTGAGGTTACCCCAAAAGCACATTTTAAGGGGTTCATCTTCAAATTATGTTGTCGAAGCTTGTGGAATATGACTTCCAAATCATCCAAGTGATCAAAACGTTGTTTGGATTTAACCACCAAATCATCTACATAGCATTCAACAAATTTCCCTAGAAAAGGTTTGAAGATACGATGCATGGCGCGTTGATATGTTGCACCTGCATTCTTCAAACCAAAGGGCATCACCCGGTAACAAAACACACCTTGAGGAGCTCTGAAGGCTGTATATTCCTCATCTTCTGGGGCCATTCGGATCTGATTATACCCAGAATATCCATCCATGAAAGAAAGTACTTCATAGCCAGCCGTCGCATCAATTAAGAGTTCTGTAATCGGAACTGGAAAATCATCTTTGGGACAATATCGATTAAGATCTCTGAAATCGATGAAAACCCTAATTTGTCTGTTCTTTTTCTTTACAGGGACAATATTAGCCAACCACTTGGGATATTGAACTTCTCTGACGAAGTTAGCTTTGATAAGCTTATCCACTTCAGCCTCGATTTTGGAAGCATAGGTTGGGTGTGTTCTTCTTGCAGCTTGCTTGAATCCTCGATGTTCTTTTGGCAAACCCAAATGATGGGTGGAAACATCAGGATCAAGGCCAGGCATCTCTGTATAATTCCAAGCAAAAATATCTTTATTTTGCTTTAGAAAAGAAATATACATCTCTTGTTCTTCAAGGGTCATGGCCGCACTAATTAAATTGGGGCGTGGATCTTTCTCTGTACCCAGATTTACTTCTCTGAGTTCATCCACAGTGGTAGAGATACCCTCTTCAAATGCTGGAGGAGCATCTCTAAGATCTTCCTCTTCCTCTTCATCATGTGTTATTTCTTCCGTTTCTACTTGCAAAGTAGATGAAAAAATGAAATTCTCATGACCATAAGAGATGTCAAAATTTTCACATTTTGAAGAAGAAGCTTCCATTTCCGACCCTATTGATGATAAAGGGTCTTCTTTGGGAATTAAAGAGGAGATGATGGATTGAGAATCGACATCAATATTCACCTCTAGTGTTGCTATAACTTCTTCTGGCCTGATTAGCGAAGTATAGACTTGTTGGATTTCAGCAGACGAAATGAAAACATCACCACTTATGATTTCATCACTGCTTGGTAAGTTACCAATTTCTCCCATGTTGTCTGGCTCGATTGCCGTAATTGACATTATGGATCTTTGCATAAGAGTATTTTGATTTGGGCCTATTCTGTCAATTTGACTGATAGGTAACACATAATCTGTACTCACATGTGAAAATGGATTTATTGGAATTTTTTCCAAACCATATGGAGCATTAACTTTGGTAATTTCCTTCATTGTAGATTTTTCTCTTCCCTTCATGTGATAAAATTCCGCCTCAATGTATTGAGACTCACATGTCTTGAACGGGGCCTTATCACCATACAATGTTCCAACTTGACCATCGAAATAGTATTTGAGACATTGATGGTATGATGACGGAATAGCTGCATGCTGATGTAGCCAGGGTCTTCCAAGCAAGATATTGAAAGCTGAGTCCTGATCAACAATCATAAAATCTGAATTGGAAACAAGATCTCCAAACTGAGTTCTGAGTGTAACTTCTCCCAGTGGTTCTTGTTCATTTTTATCATATCCTTGCAACATCATGGTAGAAGGAGATAAATCAGATTCTGTGAGGCCCAATCGACGAAGTGTGCGAATGGGCATGAGGTTGACTCCTGAACCATTGTCAATGAAAGCTCTTCGAACATCTACACCATTGACTTTGCCAGATAAGTACAAAGGTTTTATGTGACCATGCACAACATCATCTTCATCTTTATCAGTAAAAGATATCACTGCATGGCATTCTGCAGGATTATTCTCTATGTGATAGATTTCAGCTGCAGCAATTTCAGCTTCAAACTCCTGAGGACTTGACAAAGCTTCGATAAGTGCTTCTCGAAGATCTTTTGATAGATTCAAAGCATCCAAAATTGATAACTTGGCTGGTACTTGGTCCAAGTGTTTCAATATATCATACTTTTGATCTAGAGGTCTGCGTTTCCCAATAGGAATATTTGGTTTAGCAGGTACCTTGGAAGCAAATGCTTTGGAAGCTGATGCATCTTGTATTGAATTTGGCAACATCCTTGGTTTTGGAAGATTAGACTGATTAGGTCCATTTACTTTCTGAGATAAATAAGATGGAACCTTTAATCGGTCTTCCAAAATAACTGTGCCAAAACTGAGTTGGCCATTGGCAGAAGAGCTTGATTGTTCTTTTTGAGATCGCTGAAGGGCTCTACCACGAGTTTCTGCTGCATATACAGTGCTAGCAGGGGTAGAATTAGAGTAGTGGCTTCCAAAAGATCCACGTCTTCCCCTATATCTTGAACCTCTAGAACTTCCTCGGGTTCCCTTATTTGATACAGGGGATTCAGGCTCATCAAGACTGAAATATGAATCTGTTAATTGAATCATATTAACAGAACCAAAGATTAACTCTTCGTCTGATAAAGACTCTTCCTGGTTAGCCTGTTTAGGCTGTGCCGTTTGGTGGGACGGTGCCCGTTGCTTTGAAGTAGATGGCATGAAATCTGCCAGAGTCAAAGACAATTTAGGCTTTGATGCATACTCATCTTCTCCTGATTCCTCTTTCTTCTTTGAATTGTGCTGCCCTTTTGAGGATTTTTCCTTTGATGGAGGCTTTACTACAGCTTTTGTAGGAGACACAATTGGCTTCTTCAATTGTGTTCGCAAAATGGAATGGGTCCGATTGATTGTCTTTCTGACCATCCAATCATCATATTTTTTCGCAGTTTTGCTTTTGACTTCCTGCCACTCGCCTCCTTCTTGTGGATCTGTAGCGGTAATACACGCTACATGAGCTGAAGAACCCTTCAATTTGACTTGTCCCAAGTCGACCATCTTTTGCAGGAGGTCTTTAAAGACAAAACACTCCTGGATGGGATGCCCCAACATTTGATGAAAGGGACAATAATTGGGACGGTCTTCATCTCCTTCCTTGTTTGGCCTCTTGGGCACTGGTAATTGAACCAAATTATTTTCCAGAGCTGAAATGAAGTAACCAGGAACTTGCTCACTTCGGAAAGAGTATGTTTTACTCTTCATATCCTCAAATTGTTTTCGTCGTTGATCTTTTTGATCATTTGGACGAAATAGCCTTTGTTGTTGGCGTTCAGGAGGTGGAGCTCTTCGAGAAGATGAAGGTTTTGAAGTAGAAATAGGTATAGGTGCCTGTTTAAGCATAACTGTAACAGTTTCTGCTTTACCCATTCTTCTTCCTGGAGCTGATGGAATTATACGAGATTTAACCTTAGCCTGTATAAGGGAATCTTCAATCTGTTGAGCGATTGAAGTAAGGTCTCGAAACCCTCCTGTTTATTTCACAGGGATCAATGGCGTGCGTAATTCGTCACGCAAATTTGCCACATAGATTGGAAAAAATTCCTCCTGAGGGAGTGATAAACTCAAGGAATATGTTAATCCCTTCCAACGAGCAATGAAATCAGAGACTCTTTCATTCTGCCTTTGCTTGCAGTTTGTAAGATCGAAAACTTTTGTTTTTGGCAAAGTTGAGCTAAACTGAAGAAGGAATTTTTGACGAAGATCCTCCCATCCGATGACTGGCCGGGATTTCAAGCTTGTATACCAGACAAAAGCTAGTCCTTGCAAGGTTCGCACGAAGCATCTGAGTTTCACTGCTTCTTGCTGCTCTGGAGTTCCCATCATAGGATCACAACAAGATACGTAATGCGTCAAATGTTGTTCAGGGTCACCTGATCAATTGAAAGTAGGGAAAATAGGGTTTCCAAAACTGGATGGAGGAGAAATTGAATCTACCCATTCAGGGTAAACTTTCTTTTCAGGTTGAACTTGCGCCCGTTTCCCTTCCATAGTTTCTAACCGAGCTGTTAATGACTCAATAGTAGTTATTAACTTTTGAGAAACGTCAGGTTGAACTTGGTTTTGGGTAGGTGCAATGAATGGAGCTTGGACAGACGTGGTGGTTGGTGCTGCAACTGATGGTAGTGCTGCCAACCGTTGTTGCGTTTGACCCGTAGGATTAGACCTCTGTGGGTGTACTGACAAAGGAGGATATTCTTGATCCATCTCAGTAGTTACAAAAAATTCCTTCGGCTGTCGGACTTCAGCATTCTTAAGAAGAAGACTACTCTGAAGTAGTTCTGCATTCAACCTTCTTAATTATTTCATTTCTTCCTCCTGTTGTGCAAATCTTTGCTCTAATGAGAGCGATTGACCTCCTTCAAGGGAAGGGTGAGAAGTAACCTGATTCTTTCCTTTCCCCTTATTGGATCCTTTTCGGAGAGGGGGAAGTGGGTTACTTGAAGGAATACCCAGATTTTGGGTAAGCCTTTGATTACGTGTGCGCACACCTTCTTCATTTAGGTCTGTGTGCATGACTTCTTGAGCAGGAACCTCTTCGTCTGATCCCTCTGATTGAGCCTCATCTGGTGAATCAGCAGCAACGACATTGATGACATTAATGGATGCATAATGCATGGAATCCTTTCTATCATCATTTCTGTGATATTGTCTCCTTCTATGTCCATGATGAGACATGGCATTCCGTTGACTTGATCCCTCAGGAATTTCTTGGAGAACCGTCACTTGGAGAGAATCTCCTGACATCTTGGCTCTTCGTTCCTCTTGATTCTTATTCCCTAATCGAGAGAATACTGACTTCCTATGAGGGAGGGATTGAAGATTTGAAAAAGTCCCCAGTCCAGTGGACTGGGGGTGTTCCTGTTGCTTCCGCTCAACTCCTCGAATCCCATTCGTTGACTCTGAGGGTTGGGTTAGAGAAGTCCCCAGTCTGGCAAGATGGGGTGTCTCTTGACATGCTATGTCTGAGATCTTCTTGAAATCTCTTTTGATCTTGCGAATCATAGTTTGGAAATTATCTGGATGCATTAACCTGTATCCACTTTTATCACCTGGTTCAACAGACCGTTGGATGATTTCCGAAACTTCTGTCATTTGATGACGTGTTTGCTCCAGACGAGAGGCTTGTGCAATATTCTCTCCTGCTTGATGTAGGAGCAATTCAACAACCTGTTCTCTATATACTTGATTTTGAGAGGAACTAGTTGAAGCTTGATCTCGAGCAAGATTTTGATTATGAACAAAGCCCATTGACTGTGGCCGGCCATGGGCAATAACATTGCATGAGACCATTTTCGGCGGGCTTTGCTGACCGGAAAGCACTGTGAAATGTAGTGCTCCGTGAACACCCCATCCTCTGATATGAACATTAGATGGAGCATTGGAAATTAACTGACGCAATCTTCTTAGTGCGCCAAGGCATGAACGTTGAAGGGTTCTCTGTTGCTTTTCAGCCTTCGGATACCGAGAGACTGATAGAGATGCCAAATCAATCTGGCGTTGTAACCCTTCTATTATCTTAAGATGATTTTCATATTCATCGTAAGATAATACCTTCTTCTTTAATTGACAAAGAGTTTTCCATATGTTGAGACGAATATCATGGATTCCATCATCCGTCAACATCTTTGGAATGTCGTACTGGGAATCAGCCAAAGGCCAAAACATGACTGGTACTTCACCTTTTGCCAGTTTTTTCCTCATGTTCAGCATTTCCTCTTTATCATTAAATGAAGATTCTTCTACCTGTTTGGACCAGAGTTGGTGTTTCCTTGTTGCTTCATCGGATTCAACAAGATTGGTAGAGAAATCACTATTCATGCTGGAAGATGAATGACCTAGGGAAGGTTTGGAGAATAACCTGAACCCCAGGCTATCTTCTGATGGAGAAAGAGTTTCACCTGCCGATAGTAAAGCATCAGACATGACTGGTTTTACGTTTTCAAGTGCCTCGAGATAGGAGGGCTTTCTCGTCACTACATTGCCTTTTGAAGAATTTTCGAGACAACGTGAATCACTACTGCGGAGAGGACTTTCGCAGCGAAGTTGATCACCATGAGGAGGACCGTCATGATGGGTTACAGCAAAAGATGAAATCTCTTTCTCCTTCGCCTTCTGACCACACAGAGGGTTCCTGTGGCTTTCATCTGAAGAAGAAACTTCAAGATTGACCGAATTTTCATGAAGAAAGTCTTCATGAGGAAGTGTCTGTTGAAGACCTTCAAAATTAATGTTCCCGTTATTGGGAACTGAGGGAGTAGAATCTTGAATTCCGACAGATAAATGTCTGAGGGCTTCAAGAACATCAGCATCGAGCAAGGCCTTGTTGCAGATTGGCCTTTGATCTCCTGACTGTGCTGGGCGGATCTTTTCCTTAGATTCCTTCTTACTCGCTTTAGAAACCACTTGATGACGAAAGTGATTGCTCTGAGCAGGTGTATGTGCCTGATCAGGAAAGATGGTCAGGTTAGGCTGACGATCATCGCTCAAATCAGGTGTATGTGCCTGACTTGGTTGTCTGTATGATATGGGGGAGTATGCCCCATAACCCTCTTGGACTGGAACAGATGTGTGTGTCTGTTCCGGAGTGAATCGTTGATGTGTCACTCCATTGCTAGGGATAGATTTATGTGTCTGTCCCTGAGATGATGCTGAAGCTGTTATGATATCCTGGCAAGCATCCAGAATATGAGCAGGAATTTGCTTCTGCTCTTTCACCATTGACAAAATATGTTTGGTGACTTCAGCCACCGGAACAGGGATATACGTCCATTCCGGGCTTGGAGTAGGTGTATGTGCCTGCTCCTGTCCTCCTTTTCCTGTCAGTGAATCCTGACAGTACTCAAGTGTGGAGGCAGAGAGTTTAGTCTACCTCTTGTTTGTCGTCGGGGCTATCCGACTGACTTCTCTGTGCGCTACCAAGTGAGACTGTTGGTAGGCTTGATTAGTATTAGCAGGTATATGTGCCTGCTGATTACACTTCGCCAAACGCGGTTGACGAGATCCATCATATGTAGTCAGACGAGCCTGCTGACTAACTGATGATGTATAAGCAGGTGTATGCTCCTGCCTATGGTACTCCACCGGAATTGCCTGGCGGGATCGGCTTGATGCTGTCAGACGAGCCTGCTGGACAGCTGATTAAAACGGGCAGATGTGTATGTATGCTCGTTGTTTGCCACCAAGTTAGGTTGGTGGACTTCTCCGGAGATGGCAGGGATGACAACCTGCCTATTGTTAACCGGATTCCGTCTCTGGCGGTTCATCTTGCCTGCTCGGGTTCGAGGAACCTGAGTTGAATGCCTGGAGTCGGTACCCTCATCATGTTGAGGGCGCACTACCGCACGAGTCTGGCGGCGATTGTTGATGGGAGCCCTCGGGAAGGACTCCTGTCTTTTTGAATTAAGGCCTCGAGGGACCTGCTCATTCACTTCCTCGGAGTAAGGGAGTGAATGGAAATTGCGTTCCGGGGATAACGACCCGAAACGGTTGGAGACGGTAGTCAGCACCGCCTGCTTCTTGATTGCTGGCCGCCGTTGTCCGGACGACCAGGTAGAGTTGTTAACTTGGAGGGCTTGACGAGCGGCCTCCAGAGTTGGGATAGTACCGTTGCGACGGTACTCCTTAACCAGTGCATTAGAAACACAGCGTTGAAGACGCTGAGTTGGTGATGTCATCCGCAGAGCGGATGACGTTCCAGCAGGAGTAGCAGTATTGGTTTTCACAGCAGTAGACCTCACAGTAGAGGTGTTCACAGCAGCAGTATTCACTAGGGTGAATTTAAGGAAAGCCATTTTTGCATAAGATCTTGAAAAAAAGTGTGCCTGTTCCATGTAACAGACATTATCAAGATGAATCTGGCCACTGCATATTTTGGATGATCATATGTCAATGATTGCTTTGTTGGCCCAAGGGGCCTAACAAATAAGAAGAACATCACTTTAACTTGGTTAAGGATTCACGTCGGGTTCACCATTTTTTTTCCTCACGGATTCCGGGGATGACCTCCTGGACAGGAGATTCAAACGTTCCGATCGGTTTCTAGCGGGTTTGTTCGTAGAACCGGAAACATCCAATGATTCCACATCCGTTTGGACCTACTTTCCAAAGGCAGGCGCTCATTAGCTTGTGGAATGATGAGGCTTAGGAATTTGCATTGGTCGAGAGGATGGGAGGTCGGACTCATCACACCTTTTTGAGGGGAATTATTGTCTACTTCGGGACTCTCTTTATAGATTTATGTTATGTTCGTGAATCCTTATTATATTACCAAGTATAAAATGAGCTTTCCTTTAGTTTTAACAATCAATGATTAAATATGCAAGAAATTTAGAGAATCTTTTATATGTATTCAAGGTTCTTCATCAATAGAGAATCATCCATATCTGTTTAGAGATTCTTGGTTAATGGTATCCTTCAAAACATTTATATAAAAGTCTCTTGGTAATTATGATGACCAGGCTGGTTTTAAAGCCACTCAGTGGGGCACTTGAAGTTTATCGTCATTCAGAAGGACATAGATTGTTTCAAAGTTGGGATCGAACCCATAAATGGGCTACCTACGTATCCTTTGTTTTGGAAAAGGAATCAGAACCCATGTAGTTCGAGGAATGGGGTATGATGTTTATGATTGATGGCTCAAAGATGAATGTCATAATTACTTTTACACTCTAAGCTCACGTGAGTCATGCTCGGTGTGAGAAACAAGAGGTATTGGTAAAATTTAGACAATTGTGCCATGAAAGATGCAATCATAAGAATTTGTTTGGGGCTTATGTATGGATGACTGCCCAGATAGATGAAGGTTTAGGATTTACTTTTAGGGAGAAAATCCATGAACAGGGTCCACAAAGTTATATGTGCTTCATGGAGATTTGAATACTCTAATCTTGGGGCTTACTCCTAAGGAGGATGCCCAAGTTAGGAGGGGACTTATGATTGGGTTTTACTCCTGAAAAGGAAACCCAAATCAAAGGTAAATTATGACTGGTTAAGAGAAGTTTTAAGGGGACTTGGGGCTTACTCCTGAAAAGGAAGCCCAAGGTTATAACTGAGTCTTATTCCTGAAAAGGAGACCCAGGTTAGGAGACTTGGGGCTTACACCTAAAAAGGAAGCCCAAGGTTATGAATGAGTCATTATTCCTGAAAAGGAGACCCAGGTTAAGGGACTTGGGGCTTACTCCTGAAAAGGAAGCCTAAGGTTATGACTGAGTCTTATTCCTGAAAAGGATACCCAGGTTAGGGGAATTGGGGCTTACTCCTGAAAAGGAAGCCCATGGTTATAACTGAGTCTTATTCCTGAAAAGGAGACCCAGGATAAGGGACTTGGGGCTTACTCCTGAAAAGGAAGCCCAAGGTTATGACTGAGTCTTATTCCTGAAAAGGAGACCCAGGTTAGGGATTAAGGTTTGGGGCTTACTCCTGAAGAGGATTCCCATGATTAGAGGACTTGATTGGGACTTACTCCTGAGGAAGATGCCCAAGTTTAGAGGACTTGATTGGGGCTTACTCCTGAGGAAGATTCCCAGATCAAAGGTTTTATAACTGGGGATTATTCCTGAAAAAGAGACCCAAGTTAGGATTTTCTCATCTTCAAGGGTGAGGTTGAATGAATGAACTCCCCGTATTTTAGTGACATAAGGATATTTAAATCACTAGACTTTGAGAGATATTTCACATAATTCCTTTCAGATAAGAAAGTCAAATCAAGAATTCATGCCATAAATGGTTTTGAAGAGTGTCTTGAAGACTGAATCTTGAATAGGAAAGGTGAAATGGCTTAAGAGGGGTAAAATGGGCAATATGGGCACCCAAAAAGATAGGGGCGCGCAAGTCTTGAAAGGCGCGCAAGTCCTGCGGCGGCGCGCAAGTATTGGTCGCGCAAGTATACTTGCGCGACATATGGTGTACTTGCGCGATTTTCAACCAGCATTGAAATTCTTGAGAGACTCTTTAGAAAACCCTTTACAATCCTCTTGTGTTTCTTCCAGAGAAGGGACGCGCAAGTTATATTGAAGGAATTAAGTCGTCGCGCAAGTGTTTGATAAGTTTCAACACTTAGGCCTTCCTTCTTCTCTTTAGATCTTCCGTTCTAGGTAAGAAATTACCTTAGAAGTGTTCCGGAAGCTTTGAGAAGAGACTTGGGCATCGGGAGCTTTAATCCGAGTTTCTGGAAAAATATCCTCTTGAATGGGGGGCCCACAGGGTCTATTTATAGGCAACAGAAGACCCCGGGCGGTTACCGGGCGGTTACCACTTAGGTTGCGCAAGTGTACTTGCGCGGCAGTGATAAAACTTGCGCGGTTCAATTGCTGTCGATCCTTTGTTCATGCCTTTGTCGATTTTTGATTTTTTCTTCAAAGGTTGAATCACTTTGAGCTCAGATATTCCCTTTTCCGATCTTTAGATTCTGTGACGAAAGGAGCGTCAACAGCGCTGTTGATAGAAAACCTTCTTTTAGAGGGACATAATATTGTTTTTTATGTTAGTGGGATAAAAAGAGATGATATTTCTACCATATCTATAAGGGATCAAAGGAAAATATCTTGACGTTAGAGATCTTCTCATCAACAGAATCAAGAATCAGGTCATCCTAGAGAGGGCCGATGTTATGATTTTTTTCGGCAAGGTCAAATGGAATAAGATTGACCAACTAGACATGTTTATAACACTATGAAGGTAACAAGTAGCCACTATGGAAGAGACAACACCGTAATCAGGTTTTTCTATATGGAAGTGGTGCTAGCTGAGGATCAGGGGGATTTTCGGTGTGATATGATGTTATGAGATATTTTCACCACAACCAGGCGACCGACGTCCAGCTCAAGAAGCTCGCAGCCGGGTCCATGACTGTTCTATTATGACACGTCAAATTGATAATGTTTTTAAGGTTAATTTATAGTATAGGGCAGACCCTAGGTCATCTCTTGAGGATCATTGATAGGTTTTGAGTATGTATCTTTAATAAAGGTTACTAAAAGAGGGGGCGATTTTGAAAATAGTTTTAAGAAAATAAAATAACATAAAGAGTTTAATAGTTGATAGAATAAGGTGGTGGTTTAAGAATTATGAGATAAGAATATCAATTCATGTTTACTACACATCTTGGATAGTTCTTTGTTCTGAGAATTTCACATGGTTTTTTTAATTCATTGGTGGAGGGTTGTCAAGATCTTGATTCCCCTATTGCCTCTCTAAACGTTTCACAAAGTACCAAACCATGACACAAAAATCGTGTTGTCAAGGTTTGGAATTCAACAAAATATTAATGGTTACCAAATCATACTAAAATATTTTGAATGTGTGAGAGAAAGAGGATCCTTTTGTTTCCCAATGGGAACAACTCAAGTTTCCCACTTGAAATTTCAACCCAATCGGTGTTGAAATGAAAAGAAGATCACTTAATTAAACACAAAAATGAACTCGGAGGAGAAAAATGATTAGATAAAATGTAAGTGAAATAATCTACACAAAAAATACACAAAACCAGTATAGTATCATGTGCCGAAACTCCCTCCCATGTATGTGTAGCTCCCTCGAAATGATCATCCACTGTTTAGTTCACCATCAAGAGGAGGAGAAGGCTCGGGTGGAACTCCTTATTCATTTTTGAACACCCTATGATGATAGGGGCCTCCAAAAATTCAATTATGAGGAGAGAAAACCTTTGGGTCTCCAAAATATTAGAGCCTTGCCTCCTGTTCGACCTGGAAAATGGGGATCCCATGGTTCCATTTTATAGGAAAATGGGAAGGGGGTTTTGAGCATACAGAATTATTTAAAACACTTTTCACAGGTATTTCAACCACTAGAAGACCTTATCTAGATTTTTAGAAAATACCAAAGTTGTATCCAGACATCTTGGATGTCTCCACCGAATGTTTGACATAATCGGGACTCCTATAGACCAAGATATAGACAGATCACAGCACACCACTTTTGAATCCGTGCAGATTTGGTGTGCTGGACATATATGGTTAGAAAGGCTATCAGTTGGCTGAAGGAGTCCTGGGTTTATTCATTGTAAATGTATCCAAATGGTTTTTGGACCAGACCACAAAATTTCATCCTAATTGGATGCACGTTCTAGTAGAAGTGTGCTGATTAATGCACTGGTGTGCTTGGATCCTACGCAGTTTGGCCCATTTTTCTTGGACATCAACATGGGCCCTCTAAATCACCTTCACCTTCAATGGAATTTTCAAGACAAGTAACATTGGCCATTTTAATAGAGATAAACAAAAAATTAATGACCCAAACATGGAATTCAATTTGTTATTATTTTTGTAATTTATAATACAAATTTAGTTTAATACAATGGTGTAAGGGTGAAAATGACACAGTGAATCATGGTACGATCACACCCCCACACCTAAACATTTTCACTCCTGGGAAAAGTCACATATCCAAATAAAATTATGCATATATAAATATTCCCAACATAATTAAGATTTAACATTTGAGGAATTTTTAATTCACTAATGTAATGTGATCAATGCACGAACCACACCAATGAGTTCTTCCTAGTGAAAATGGAAAAAGATGTCTCATAAATCATATCACTATAAAATTCAAAAAGATTTATGACACAAACATGAGCAAGGAATTAAAAATTCAACCATTCCACTAATTCTCCATGTGTGTTTGTGAAAACCATTCCATGCTATTCATTCCACTTTCTATCAAATAAATATAGGTTATTTTAACATTATTCAGCTTTAAATGATTTTTCACCAAACCCGTCCTATACCCTTTGCAATAATATTTCAACAACCACTCACTTAAGCATTCCCAGAAGTCAAACCATAATCTCCTAACCTAGATATCCCCATATGTTACACATTTCATCACTCTCCCCATTTATTTATTTTAAAGATGCATTTGGAAGAAATCTCACACTCATCTCTCAACCCTTGTTTGATCTCCTCATGACACTAATTCCAATAGTTAAAACAAGATCAAAGGTTGAGGAGGAGTGGTTTTTGATCAGCCCAAGACACAATTTTTTTTGATGGCGTACAACAGTCAGACATTAGGTACACACACATAAGTCAATCTGGTACAGTAATTAAACAGATCAGATAAGGAACGAACATATGAAAATATCATTTAAAGCTGATAAATATTAACCTAACATATATTTACCTTATATTAATTATGAAATATTCACACTTTGTGGTTTGGTGCAAAAATATATGGTCTTATTAGTGACACAGTTTTCCCAAAAACTACTTACACAAGGGGAATCAATCGTCTCAAATGTTTCACAGTGATACAACCATTTATATCATTGAAAGAAAACCAATTCACTAAAAATCACTCCCTGATGTTAACTTCATTCAAAAATTCTTTTTCACCATTCTTTATGGTATTTTTACTTTCCCCCTTTTATGGTCACCGAATCATGGAACTTTGAAATTTTTTATGGGGGGAAACTGAAAATACCATAAAGAAGGTGTAAAACAGAAGAAAGAAGAAAGACAATGGAAATCCTAATGAATCCAGAAATATAGGGAAAAGTGAAAATACCATAAAGAAGGTAGAAAACGAGAAGAAAGAAAAAAATGATGAAAAATATCCCAGGAATTTACCCATCCCCCCCACACCTAAATTTTGCAGTGTCCTCATTGTAAGAAAAGAGGATGTGGAAAGGAAGGATAAAACCTGGTGAGTTTCATTCAAAGATTGCTTCTTGAATATAGAGTTCCTCTATCAGGGACTCCAGAATGGATTCATGGAATTTCTTCTTCCACTTCCTGTTGACAGTGAATGTTTTCTAGGTTTCTACATTTTGAACCTGGACAACACCAAATGGAGAAATGTTAGTAACAGTTTATGGTCCAAACCAGTGGGAACGAAGCTTACCTAGATGCAACTTCAGCCTTGAATTATAATGGAGGACCTTCTGCCTAATGTGGAACTAACAATGAAGGATAAGATGGTCGTGGGAAGCCTTGGTTTTCTCCTTATAAATCCTATAGTTTTCATAGGCATCTCTTCTCGTTTCCTCCAAATCCTGAATCCGTAGCTTCCTTTGGGAACCCACACCAGAAAGATTAGAATTTCATTGTTTGATGTCCCAGTAGGTCCAGTGCTCAATCTCAATAGGTAGGTGACAACTCTTTCCAAACGTAAGACGATAAGGTGACATTCCAATGGGAGTTTTTAAAGCATTACGGTAGGCCCATAATGAATCATCAAGTCGAAGACTCCAATCTTTTATATTGGGTTGAACTGTTTTTTCAAAACATTGTTTTACCTCTTTATTTGACACCTCGGATTGACCATTGGTCTGTAGGTGATATGTAGTAGACGCTCTATGAATGACCCCATACCTATGAAAAAGTGATTTCATTGTTCAGTTGTGGAAATGAGAACCCTGGTCACTGATGATGAACCTAGGTAAGCCAAACCTGCAGATGATTTGGGTTCTCAAAAATTCTACAACTACCTTAGAATCGTTAGTCCTTTTAGCTCGTGCATCTACCCATTTTGACACATAATCAACTGCCAAAAGAATGTACATGTTTCCAAAGGAATTTAGAAATGGACCCATTAATTCAATACCCCAAACATAAAAAATGTCATGAAAGAGCAATGGTTGTTGTGGAATTTAATTTATTTTTGAGACATTCTTCATTCTTTGACAACAAGGACAAGATTTTCAAAAATCATGGGCATCCCAAAATAGTGTTGGCTAAAAGAGACCAGAATCAAGGACCTTGCGAGCAGTACATTGGGGACCAAAGTTTCCACCACAAGTAAGAGTGTGGTAGAATCTACGGATGTACTGAAACTCACTAACAGGAACACAACGTCTAAGGACTTGATCACTACAGGTGCGCCAAAGGTAGGGGTCATCCCAAATATACCAACGAGACTCATGTTTTAGACTACTGGCTTGGTTTCTATTGAAATAAGTAAGAATGCAAGATGCTACCAAATAATTTACAATTTAGACATACCAAGGAATGACATATTTCACTCGATACTGTTTCTCATTAGGAAACATTTCATTAATGGGAATACAGGGGGATGAGTCTATTACTGAAGATGGGGGAATACTACTTATATGGTCAGCCACCACATTCTTTGCTCCTTTTTATCTCTAATTTCTATATTGAATTCTTAAAGGAGGAGCATCCAATGAATGAGAAGTGGTTTGGATTCTTATTTCATAAGGAGGTATCAGAGGGCTGCATGGTCTGAGAACACAAAGACTTTGGACCCCAAAAGATATAACCTGAATTTTTCCAAGGAAAACACAATGTCAAGGAATTATTTTTCAGTTGTGGTGTAGTTTTCTTGGGTAGGGTCCAAAGTACGTGTGGAATAGGCTATGACATGTGGAGCTCAGTTGACCCTTTGTGACAGAACTTCCCCAACTGCATAGTTAGAGGCGTCACACATGAGCTCAAATGGTAAATCCCACCGAGGTGGTTGGACTATCTGGGGTAAGGTGGGACTCCATTTTAACTTATTAAAAGCTTCCTCACATTATTTATCAAAAACAAATTCATTTTATTTTTGGAGTAATTGGGATAGGGGACTACAATTTTGCTAAAGTCACAAATGAAATGATGGTAAAATCCGGCATGACCTAGGAAAGATTGAACATACCATATATTTTTGGGGAATGGAAGGGAATAAATGACATTAACTTTTGATTTATCTACCTGGATATCGTCCCCATAAATGACATGCCCCAAAACTATACCTTGTCGCACCATGAAATGGCATTTATCATAATTTAATACAAGATTCTTTTTAATACAGCAACATAGGACTGAACCAAGACTACTCAAACATTTATCAAAATAAGAGCAAAAAACAGTGAAATCATCCATGAATACTTCCATGCAATTCTCTAGGTAAGCTGAAAAAATACTAACTATGCATCGTTGGAAAGTACCCGGAGCATTGGACAGACCAAATGGCATCCTTCTATAGGAAAATGTCTCAATGCGGTAAGTGATGGTTGTCTTTTCCTGATCCTCAAGGGAAATATGGATCTAAAAGTATCTAGAATACCCATAAAAGAAACACTAGTGGGACTTACCCGCTAGCCTCCCTAGAATATGGTCAACGAATGGAAAAGGTAAATGGTCCTTCCTCGTGTGTGGGTTTAGTCGGAGATAGTCTATATAGACACGCCAACTATTCTGCACATGAGTTGGAACAAAATCATTTTTTCATTTTTAATTACCGTAAGGCCAGTATTTTTAGGAACTACTTGAACTGGACTGACCCATTGGCTGTCAGATATCAGGTAAATGATTCCAGCAGCCAATAATTTTGTTACCTCATTTTTCACAGCTTCTAGGAGGTTTGGGTTCAGTTGACGTTGTGGTTGGTTAACTGGCTTAGCCTCATCATTTAACAAAATATGATGTGTACAAATTGACGGGCTAATACTAGGAATGTTAGAAAGTGTCCACCCCAAAACTTGTTTATAATCCCTCAAAATTTCAAGCTGTCGCAATTCATGCTCAGGATGGAGTGAACTAGAAATGATGATGGGCAACCTGTTTCCACTCTCAAGATATGAATATTTGAAATCTTGAGGCCGTTGTTTTAGTTCCAATTCAGGTATATTTTGGATTGATGGGAGTGTGTGTGAAAGTGAGAGATAACTTATCTCATCTAACTACTCAATGGTATCATCCTCGGATGAGGAATGAGATTTTACATGATTAGAAGTATCTTTGATGGTCAGTGGATCATCAGTGTTCAAGAAATCATCAATCAATGAACAAGCATGACAATTTTCTATACCACTACAACAATCAATTCATGAATCATTTCCTATAATTTATATCAATGAAAAAAACTGAAAAAGTGGATCAGGGAAAATTAAAGTTGTTTTTTCAGGGTTAGGGAGTACATCAATTAAATTAACAGAGAGAGAGGAATGTTCTTCTAAGGGGTGCTTCATGGAATAAAGGATGTTGAAATGGACTATGTCACCACCAAATTCCATAGATAATGTACCATTGTGGACATTAATTATGGTTATGGAAATTTTCAAGAATGGTCTCCCCAATATAATCGGGGCATGTCCATTCAACCTATCATCCTCCATTTTAAGCACATAAAATTCAGCAGGATAAATTAAATTTTGGACCATCACAAGAACATCCTCTAACACACCAGAG
Source organism: Viscum album (assembly GCA_963277665.1). Taxonomy (NCBI): domain Eukaryota; kingdom Viridiplantae; phylum Streptophyta; class Magnoliopsida; order Santalales; family Viscaceae; genus Viscum; species Viscum album. The sequence goes on from OY728163.1 coordinate 14,698,089, forward strand.
GGGTGTGTAGTACTCTGGTTAGCTAGTTGAACAATAAGTCCAGTGGTCTATACTTCCCCAACCTAAAATGTTGAGTAAATGGAGTGATGCATCACATTTATAGAGGCACCTAAATCAAGCATAGAATTAGAAAAAGAATACTCCCTTATGGTGTATGGAACTGAGAATGTTCCAGGATCATTGCACTTGGTGGGGAGTGATGGCTCTATCAATGATGAAACATTCCTTCCCAAGATCACTTTCTCATCACCTATAAGTCGCCTTCGGTGTGTACACATATCCTTTAGAAACCTAGCATTCCATGGAATTTGCTTCAAAGCATCAATCAATGGGATGTTAACCAGCACATTATTGAAAATTTACAATAGTTCCCTATCAAGTTTTGTTTCCTTTTCTTTTCATGGTTGGGTGGCCCTTTGATAAAATGGAAGAGGAATGGTTGGGCTAGGTGACTCATCTATATTCACACTATTTCCTTTAGAAGGGATTCTCTTAGGAAAAGGTTCTTCAATATTTGGAACATTCTTAATGGTTGGGATGGAGGTTTCCTTAGGAGGGGATGAATCTAATGGAGGAATCATTTTACTTTCTAGTTTTTTTCCACTCTTAAGGGTGATGACACTAATATTTCTTTTATCCCTAGTGTTAACTACTGGTTGAGATGTACGTTTACCAGACCCATGACTTTGAATTTCAACCACTGAGTTAGCTAGTTGGCATAATTGGTTTTTGAGGTCTTGTATGGCAGCCTGAGTGGTTTGTTGGAATTTGATATTGTTGGCATCCATTTGTTTCATCATATCTTCTAGGCTAAGCTCGGGTTTTTGAGGGGTTTTCTAGAAAGGCCTTTGGGGGTGGTTGAGGGTTTCTAAGTGGTGGTGGTTGATTACTACTCTGCCCCGGTTGGTTCCATTGTTTGTAAGGTTGGTTTTAATACCCTCCCTTCCAATAGGATTTGTTCTCTTTCCACTCAGGGTTGGATGGATACTAAGTTTCTTGCCTAAAGGGTTGGTTATAGGGGCGGCCTGGAAATATTGCCTCACAACTCTCAGATGTTTCCCTCATTTGAGGACATTGGTCAGAGTAGTGGGTGTCGGAAGAACATATAACACAATGTATAGGAGGAGGAGATTGGTATTTACTTTGGGAAAGAGAAAGTTGTCGAAGAAGGGCACTTACATCTTTGAACTTTGTGCCCACCTTCTTCTCGAATTCAGCACTTTTCACCTCATGGACACCTCGAATCGGTACATTGGTCCTTGAACCAAATTGTTGTGTGTTTTGATCCATGTTCTCAATCAGGTTTCTTGTAGAAATTGTGGTCTTATCAACTAGCACACCACCTACAGCAGCATCAATCATATTTCGATCAATAGGGATTAAACCTTCATAAATATATTGAATTAAAAATTGATCACTAATTTGGTGGTGTGGGAAACTTGAACATAACCTTTTAAAACATTCCCAATATTCATGTAAGGTTTCCCTTTAATATTTTCTTATCACAAAAATTTCATTCTATATTGTTTCAGTTTGAGAGGCTGTGATGTATTTTTCAAGAAAAAGGCGTTTCATGTCCACCCAATGTCTTATTGGGGAATTAACATAATATAAACAATATTTCGTAGTGTCTTCCAATGAAAATGGGAATGCTCTAAGAATTACATGTTCCTAATCCACATTAGCAGGTTTTAATGTTGAAAAAATAGTATGAAATTCTTTTAAGTGCTTGTGTGGATCCTCTCCCGGATGTATATGGAATCTTGGTAATAGATGAATTAAGCCAGATTTTAGTTCAAAATTGGGTGCCTCACCTTGTAATTGAATATAGATGGGTTGGATATCAACATCAGCTGAGGTTAGTTATTTTAATATTTGGTTGCTTTAATCCATATTATGAATGTTTATTTCAGTTTTTATATTGTTTATAGAAGAAGAGGGGGACGGATCATGAAGAGTGTCAATGTTTTGTGTGTCCTCCTTCAATGGGTTCTCTTGTGTGTCTCGGGGTTGCTGATGTAAGATACTTTCCAATTCAGGTTCAAAAGGAGGTAAATCTCTAGGATTAGAACGCGTCATGCACCAAACCTACACAAAAAATAGATCAGAATACAAAAAGATAGGTAGAGGTAGAAAAGAGGTAAATATTTACAAAATTTACAAAAAACTTTCAAAAACACGCACTAAAAAATCAAAGCGTTCCCCGGCAACGGTTCCAAAATTTGACCACACTATAATGACACGTCAAATTCATAATGTTTTTAAGGTTTACTTATCTTCTAGGGCAGACCCTAGGTTCTCTCTCGAGGAGCATGGATAGGTTTTTAGTATGTAACTTTAATAAATATTACTAAAAGATAGTGTGATTTTGAAAATAGTTTTAAGAAAATAACTTAACATAAAAAATTTAATAGTTGATAGAATAAGTTGGTGGTTTAAGAATTATGAGATAAAGAGATCAATTAATGTTCACTACACATATTGGATAGTTCACTGTTCTGAAAATTTCACATGGCTTTGTTTAATTCTTTGATTGAGGGTTGTCAAGATCTTTATTCCCCTCTTGCCTCTATAAACATTTCACAAAGTACCAACCCATGACACAACAATCATGTTGTAAAGGTTTGGAATTCAAGAAAATATTAAAGGTTACCAAATAATACTAAAATATTTTGAATGTGTGAGAGAAAGAGGATCCTTATGTTCCCCAATCGGAACAACTCAAGTTTCCCACTTGAAATTTCAACCCAATCGGTGTTTAAATGAAAAGCGGTTCACATAATTAAACCCAAAAATGAACTCAGAGGAGAAACATGTTTAGATAAAACATAAGTGAAATAATCCACACACAAATTACACAAAACCAGTAGAGTATAAAGTGTCAGAACTCCCTCCCAAGTATGTGTATCTCTCTCGAAATGACCATCCACTGTTTAGCTCTCCATCGAGAGGAGGAGAAGGGTCGGGTGGAACTCCTTCTTCATTGTTGAAACACATATGATGATAGGACCCTCCATAACTTCATATATGAGGATATAACACCTTTGGGTCTCCAAAATACGAGAGCCATGCCTCCTAGTCGAACAAGCAAATGTAGATCCCAAGGTTCCATTTGATAGGAAAATGGGAAGGTGGTTTTCAGCACACAGAATTATTAAAACCAATTGTCATAGGTGTTTCGACCTCCAGAATGCCTTATCTCAATTATGAAAAAATTAAAAGGTTGTAGCACCACCTATTGGCTGGATCCATCGAATGTTTGGAACAATTTGGACACTTATAGACCGAGATATGGACAGATCACGACACATCAATTATGAATCCATGCATATTTGTTGTGCTGGATAGATCAGGTCGTCAAGGAAATCATATGGCCGAATGATTCATGGGTTTATTCATATGAAATGTAGAACAATGATTTTTGGACAATCCCACAAACTTTCAACCCAATTGGATGCACGTTCTAGTATTAGTGTACGGATTAATCCACTGGTGTGCTTGGATCCTGAGCAGTTTTGCCCATTTTTCGTGGCCATCATCATGGGCCCTCCAAATCACCTTCACCTTCAATGATATTTTCAAGACAAGTAACATTGTCTTTTTTAATAGATATAAACACAAAATAAATGATTCAAACATGGAAATCAATTTTTTATTATTTTGGGAATTTACAATGCAAATTTATTTTAATACAATGGTGTAAGGATGAAAATGACATAGTGAATCATGGTACGATCAGTCCACATATAGCCACAATATTTGAATTTGTATGATCTTATAGAGAACGAGACCAAAAGAGGTACTCTCTATATCTTTTATACTTTTTCCTAAAAAACGTATTAGAATCTATGAAGAGTAATCCTTTCTCCTTTCTCCTTGTATGATCTTAACCAGGTGATGCGGGGAATCAGGTGTAACCTTTTGTTGGTGTTGTTTAATGTAACTATGAACGCATGTGGAAGAGGGGTATGTCCTCCACCGAGATGTGTTTTTGGGATGTGATAAAAATTGTGAGGGTGAGTCAGTGCCATCCAAAGTGGATAGTATCAAGGTGTGGTGGATGTTTTCCTCTGACTTGTGTGTTCAAGGTGGAGTTGTGTAGTGGAGTGTTGAAGAAAGTACTCACATGGATAGTAGATATTTTCCATTTGACACTTCTTGCTTAGAATATTTCTAGTGGGTGTAGTAGAGTTTCTGGTTTGGGGATAACTCTCCTTCTAAGGGAAGATAAGACACGCGGGGTAAGCCACATGATTTATGTGTGTTTCTTCTTATGTTTGGATGAGTTTACTCACCTCTTTGTTCATTGGTACCATGAATTCTCAACATCAACCTTGATATAGTAGTTATGGAGTACAAGTTGATCTGATGGAGACCCCATGAATAGAATGACGTGACTCACTATCTGGTGTGGGAAGTTTGAGAGCAGTTAACTTCCCTGTAGGTGACCCAGGTGGAGAAGGATGGTACAACTTTTCTTCAATCGATGGTGCTGACTCCTACACTTCTCAAGAATGTAAGAGACTCTCAGTTGTGACACATAAACTGTGAAATATTTCATGACCATATATCTTAGGGTGTTTCAATAGATAAACATTCTGAGGGAGGGAATAATGAGACCCCATTCTAAGGAAAAGAAGTGATTCTAGATGTGATGTGATATGTAGAGGTTGGTTAGGGATTCAAACTCCCCCAATTTTCTTTAAGACTTTTGAGACCATTCAAGGAGATGATAAGGTTTCCAACTACCATACCCCCCCACCCACCCAATAAATGGATTGGGTTCATAATTACTTCCACTTGTCGCATATGAGGATATACGTGTGCATTCTGATGCATGTCATTGTTAGAAGTTGACCTTCTAAGGATGGAAAATCCTTTTGGTTCACATAATATGGTAGTACAATAACTTGCAGGTTTTCTTGGGTGAGAGAGATCCAGGTGTGATCTCAATATCCAATGTTTTTTCCATAGATTTTCTTTTCTGGGAAGAAAATATTGAAGAAGGGTATGATGTAGAAACCTAGTTTTTTCCTTGTAATACTTGGGAATTTTTCTAGATATATTTCTAGAGCTAGGACTTGAGACGGTGTGTAGTTCTATGGCTCGGTGTTCTTGGAATAAATTATAAAAAATTATTAAGTGTATTTTTTACAATGAAAATGTCGAAAACATGATATCTCTTTAATGGTAGCTCAGATTAGAAATATGTCGCCATAGTTTAGTCTTTAACATGGATCTTATCTTGGGAGGGGTATACCTTTTTTCGGCCTGGGACATCTGTGAGGAAGGTCCCCCAAAGGGAAAACCAGAAATAAATTAAATAAATTTAATTATTTTATATCAAACACCGAAGAAAAATAATGTTGAACGATGACTCATATTGGAAATATATGACCTCCCTTGAGTTCGTAATGTGGTGTTTTGCCTAGCTGCGACATGAAATAAGTGGGTGCAGAGGTTTCAGATTCTGTGACCATTTATGGTACGGTTAGGTACATACACTAAACCAAATGAAATCCTATAAATTTAGGTTTATGGGATTTTAATTTGGGTTATCCACAAATCCATACTCCACCAAAATACTCTCTCCCACCTCGTTCTTCCTCAAATCAATAGCAAACCACCGATAGAGCATCTGTAGATTGAAGAAGAATTGTGGTGAACGAACTTGCAACATCAAGATGAAAAAATTGAGGTAGGATCCTTTAAATATATTTCAATTTGAAGTTTCTAGTTTAGAAATAAATTCCTTTAATTTTTTATTCATTTGGAATATCATTCATCGATGGTCGCACTAACATCTCCACCGATCCATGTCCCTAACCTGATGTTTTATTCCAAAAATTTTTCATTCTTCGTGGATAATCAATTCTCACTTTCAGGTGCGCAAATCCACCTTCTAATCATCAATCAAAGTATGATGTTTTTAATGTTTCATCATAGAGACCGTGAATCTGTTTCCATATTTAAAATTGGTAAATCGGTGAGGTCATCATTGTCTGCCAAATAGACCACAAGAGTATGGTCAACCGGTGGAGGTTATCGGCATGGCGGAGCACGAGGTTTGGTGCGGGTGCATTAATCTGAATTAGAAATAGTGGATTGACCGGGCCGAAGTAGAGGGGTGAGTTTGGAAAGCCAATGGAACTGCAAGAACGTGTTCATGCAGAAGAATCAACAGCGTTGGGCTACTGGTGCACTAACACAGAGCATGGCTGGATGGCGGCGTCAACCTGGACCGACAGTTGGAGGTGGAGCCAACTAGATATGGTTTTGACATAATGGTGGGGTGATGCGGCCTAGATGGAGTGAGGGTGGACATGGTGAATGATCCCAAGTGATAATAACTCACACGACGTGGGTCTCCACGTTGATAAGGGGACATTAGGGGTTCCGTGATGGAGGGAGTGCCGACCCGGTTGGGGAGCATGGACCGGGTTGGGTAACACGTAGGCCTGGCAGGCGGTAGGTGGGCTACAGGCTGGAAGAATAGTATTGGGCCAGCCAGAGTGGGCCGGCCTAGGCGGCCGATTTCAGCCATATCGGACTGCACCAGACTGAATTGAACCAATACGACTTAAAAAAGATGTATCTCCTAAACAGTGCATCTGTTTGACGCACTGTCTATGTCCATAAGTCCCTCTCATTGAGAAAACCCTTTTTATTCTAAGCCAAGAAATTCAATTCTTGGTCGTTGGTTTTGGGTGAACAAAACACCTAATCTTATTAATAAAAACTTATTTATTATTATTTCATAAATCTTGTTTCAGACCAAACTTCTAAACGGGGAGTCTGTTTGATGGGCCATCAGTGGCAGTGTGACCCTAGTATTTTAGTGAACTTTTCAGGTTGAATTTAAGGTGCTTAATCTAATGTCAGGGTGTAGGCACCATGAGGTCCCATTTGCACGTCTTACGATGAAATGCAACATTTTCACCGAGTATCCGTTTTGGACGAATGAATAGTTAATATCGTGTGTCTTATCATAAGGATCATAATGGTGTGATCCATTTACATTGTTTAGGGACTAATATATGTGCCCCACGAGATGAATTTCGAGTGCAATGCTCCAACTTACATCTTTTCCATCAGATGTCAGTTTGGGGATAATAAAAAACCGATCTTACGTGTTTTTCTACAAGGATCACAATGGTGTGACCCATTTACATGTGCGGAGAGTTTTTTGTGATCTATTTAAATGTGGAAACATGATTGGAATATCGATGAAATATATTTTTGATGTTTTTTAAGAAAACCTATGGCTTTGGTCAACCTCAACTCTTGTGAGAGTGAAAAATATGTATAAATGGATGCGGTCAAATGTTATTGAGCCATTTGAGGAGGTGTGGGAGCATATTTATGTTTTTGGATCCCCCCCCCCAATCCACGACGAGCATCATGCGCTCATTGGCCTTTTAACTAGGTTTGTTAAGTACTCTAGGAGTAAGCTACAATTCCTTGGAGTACTTGTTCATTGTTTAGTTCCCAATAGTGGTTAGGTACTCTTCCTGGTGACGAGGTGGGGCCACATGACTTGTGGGCCCCACACGCATCCTGTAACACATTATGAATTCATCTATCTCTCATAATAGCTTCTTCTGAACATAGATTTTGGCATGTGTGTATCTTATCCTGAGTGTTTTTTAACATAGGATGCAATGGTTCCCTCCATAGTGGCTTATGAGTAATGACGCAAGATGTTCTAGGTGTGAAACATATTCAAGGTGACACCCGATGACTGCAATAGTGTTTTTCTGAGTGATAACATCCAGTAGAGATGGCCAGTGCTCCAAGATACATTCCAAGAGGTGCCATTTGATAGGAATGGCTAGTGTTCCTCAGCATTCTTCCAATAGGTACCATCTAGTTAGGATGACTAGTGTTTCTCAGTGTGATTTCGGAGAGGTCCCATCCAGCATGGATGGTCAGAGAAATTCTTGGGTTACCTCAAGCTAAGCAAGGATGTGGTCCCTGATGGATGTTCTAGGGTTACCTCCAGCCAGACTGGGAAGTGGTCCCTGATGGAAGTTATGGGCTTCCCTTTAGTAGGGTTGGGTAGTGGGACCCCTCGATGACTCTTCTCAAGTAGTACCCTCCAGCTGGGAAGGACATTGGGTCCGCTGTCAACTTCTAGGTGATGATTCCCCCTTTTTTACTAAGGAATAGACACTAGATGACATGTGGCATCCTCCAGTAGGGGGGGCATGTATCCTTGACATTATGATCTAATATCTTAACTGTGTGACATAGTGAAGAGACATTCTATGATGTGACTTTGGACTCTCAAGAAAGAGGGATTCTTTTCCCACCAAGAGGCATCCTTGTTACGCGACCTAAAACCATGAGGGGGAGATAGTACCACCCATATAGGATAGAATCAACGTGTAGTGATTGAGTCCCTTTGACTAGTAGTTTAGAGAAGTCATGTGGGATATTAGGTATCAATGGTTAGTTCTGGAACTTTTGACTACTCACTTTTCCTAGGTTGAGTGTGTGAGATGGAGATCCCCTTACTCCCTCGTTTGGTTTTCTTTAACTAAGGATATATATATACATATATATCATATTTCAGGTGCCCACTCTTGGGTTTGGGTTACTCTCCTTCCATGAGAGGCGATGAAATCCGGATTATGACATGTACCTTCTGTGTCTAACTTCTCATGGATGGATGAGTCTACTCTCCTACTCTAGGTAATGAAGACTCAATGAGAAGTTCATCTTCTCACAGTTTCAAGCTCCTTGTGTTAGGATGAGCATAATTTACTCTCTTTTTGGGTTGAGATGGACTTATTTTACCATAACTTGTTACATTTTATTCTCAACTATTCAGTATATCTCTTGATTCTCCCTTGATCTATAGAGGCATCCTAATGAGTATTTGTATACTCACCTCTTCTTGGGCATTGTCTGCTCTTAGTTTTTTCTTGAATGTAATAGATACGATGATCATGAAATCAGAGTAGATTAGGGATATAGGGTGATTTTACCATGATAAGTGGTCATGACTTGAGATTTAGGAATATGGATCTCTCAGATGATTTATTTTTCTACATGCATTCTGGTTGTGGCACTTTTCTAGTAGGATTTTTTCCCTTTTTAACTTTCAGTTTATTTTTCTGTATATGTTCTATTTAGAGGCTGATGCTTGTTTTATGGTTTATATATAGCAATATTATATCATACATTCTTTTCCATCTACACTATTTTCATTGAGTTGGTTGTGTGTGTGTTTATAGGTTCTTAGACAAAGGTATCCCCTAGTTTTTTGTGCCTTCAGCTCTAGTCGCCAGCCACTGGCATATGGAGGTGGGCTTGGTGTAGTTGCAGATCAAGCCTCAGTTAGATTTAGTTTTGAAAAATCATACCTAGTTCTACACTAATTTCAAGGACTCTTTATAGAATATCTCCAATTGAGTTGTAGGAATTGAAGAAGAAACTCCAATGAAACCTTGATAAGTGATTCATTTGGCTAAGTGTGTCACCTTGGGGTGCACTAGTTCTTTTTTTGAACTTCATTATGGATATCATCAATTGAGGGTTAACAAAGAGGATATAACAGAGAAAATATTCCATACATGGTATGAATACTAGGAATTTACAGTGATGCATTTTGGTCTTACTAATTACCCTGCTCTCTTCATGGATTTAATGAAAAGATTTTTTAGAGATTACCATGATCATATTTTCATAGTATTTATATATGATATTCTTATCTATTCAATAAGAAAGGAAGTGTGTGAGGATCACTTGATAATTGTACTAAATACCCTATGGAAAGAGAATCTATATGAACATTTTATAAAGAGAGAATTTTGGAAACAAAAGGTTTCATTTTTTGGTCACATAATCTCAAGACATGGTATCAAAGTATATCCATCAATGTTGGAGGATATTGAGTGTTGTCCTAGACCAAAAACTCTGACTAAGATCCATATTTTTCTTATTTTAGCTGGATATTATCAATGTTTTTTAGAGAATTTCTCACAACTTTCTAATATACTGACCAAGTGAACTAGAAAGGGTAACAAGTTCCTCCGGACATATGAATGTGAGTAAATTTTCAAGGAACTAAAGAGAAGGTTAGTCAGTGCACCAATGTTTACATTACTTTGTAGTGGAAAAGTGTTTATAGTCTATAGTGATGCATCCAAGAATGGATATGGATGTATTATTATGAAGAATAACATGGTTATCACTTATACCTCACAAGATTTGATGATTCATGATCAAAATTACCCAAATTCTTATTTGTAGTTAGAAGTAATAATTTTTTAATTAAAGATACAGAGGCATTATATTTACAGGGAAAAGTTTGATATATATAATGATCATGAAATTCTGAAATATATATTCACATAGGAGGATTTGAACATGAACTAGAGAATATGGTTATATTAGATAAAGGATTATGAATTCTCAATACATTATTACATTAGAAAAGAAAACATGGTGGTTGGTGATTTCAGTTGGAAGTATCACGCTAGCTTAACAATGATAGGGATCACAAAAAATTCCAATATTTATGGATTTACAACTGATGGATATAGATATACTAATGGATGGGGAAAACTTATCTTTATCAAATGAATATTCAAACCTCTATCCTAGTAAAGATTAGTGAGTCATGGAAGAAATATGAATAACTGGAAAATAATGTCATAAATGTTCATGTGTTTAACCTTGATTGAGATTGAATGATAAGATTTAGCAAACATGTATGTGTTCTTTCCATACAAGATTTGAGGAAGGAGTTGTTTGAGGAAGCTCATAGTTCTTGATTATCTATTCATCATGGATGTATGAAGATGTATAAGTTCTTGAAAGAATAATTTGGGTGGGATGTCATGATGATAGATAGTGTAGAGTTTGTAACTCGATGTTTGGTATGCAAACAAGTTAATTCTGAAAGACAACATTAAAAAGGGACATTTCCTCCATTACACACACTAAAATTTAAATGGGAGAACATCACTTTGTATTTTATCTTTGGACTACCCAAAACCTCTAAACATTTTAATGTTATATGGGTTGTATTCATTCACATTACAACGTTAGGACACATCATCAATATCAGATAATACTTCCATCTAGATCATCTTCCTAGAATATACATTAAGAAATTGGTATGATTTCTTGGAGTACCACATTCTATTGTATCATATCTGGAAATGAGGTTTAGCTCAACGTTCTAGTGAATTATTCAGCAAGTACAAGATAAAAAATTTAGTTTCATCACTTTTTAACATCCTTATACATATGTGCAATATGAAAGAACATTTCAAACCCTATAAAATATATTGAGATCATATTATATGGACTTGAAAAGTAGTTGGGATCAACACCTTCCTCTACTTAAGTTTTCTTACAAAAATAGTTTTCACTAAATAATTGAGATGGAACCTTATAAATCCATTTAAGGTATGAAATTTATATCTCAAATTTTTTGGGATGAATTTGGATAAAGAAAGATATTGGGACCTAAGATCTCTAAAGAAATTGAAAATAAGGTTAGAACCATTCAACATCATATCAATGCAGCTCCAAGCTGACAGAAAATTTACACTGATAACCATAGGTGAAATCTAGATTTTTATGTTTGTGAAAAATATTTTTATGAATCTCTCCCTATAAGAATGTTATTATACTCGGGAAGAAAGGGAAATTATTCCCAAGTTATATCTGTCCCTTTGAGATTCTTGATCGTATCTGGACGATAGCCTATCATTTGGAAATCCATCCAAATATCTCTCAAGTCCATGATCTTTTCCATGCATATCTCATAAGGAAGTACATACTTGACCCTTTACATGTACTAAAATCAATGGTCATATCGCTGGATCAAGATGAATCTTACGAATAACAACCAGTAGAAATTCTGGACCGATCGGAGAAATTTTTACAGAACAAGACCACTCACTTGGTCAATGTTTTTTGGATAAATCACCAATTATAAGATGTTATGTGGGAGCTTGAGGATATGATGAAGAAAAATTATCCCTATTTTTTACATGAGTTATGAATTTTGAGGGATAAATTAATATTTAGGGGGGTAGAATGTAACCCCAAGAGTTTTTTATGGAGATTTTTTTGAATGAATTAAATTTTCATATATTTCTTGCAATGAACGAAGTCAAATATTACTTTCACATGGAATAGACTTGGTATACATAACACAAAACAAAAAAATTTCATACATTGCATGGAAAATGAACTTAGCGTGCGTTACACAGAACATCAACTTGGAGTACGTTACACGCAACACTGATGTTTCTATGAAACATCATTTTATTGTTATAAATAATTAAATGAGATAAATATAATATAGCTGTTAAATTTATTAATATTAACAGTAATAAAAAAATTTAAAATATTTTTAATAATGGTTTTAAATAAATAAAATATATTGATAATGAAAGATATTTTTTTTGGTAAAGTCCTTATATGTTTGAAAAACCTTTTTCTCAATTGAACAACTTTTAATATACTTCTATAAAAAATAATAAATTTAATTTTAGACCCATTTAGAAATTTAATTTTCTAAAATAAACATATTTTTTGAATTTTCAATGTCTAAATTATCTTAGGTTACATTTTTGGGATTTCTCTAAGAAACATCATTTTTAGATGAATGGTAAAAAATACCAGATTTTAATTCAAATCTGCCTTTTCATCTAATTTATTTATAAAGTAAAATAATATTTTATTATATTTTTTAAATTTAATTATATAATTTTTTTAAAAATTAATCCAATTTTGTTATTTGTAACCAATTTCAAATTGAAATTGGATACAATAACTTGAAATATTTTTAATCATTTTTACTTCAAAAACCTGAATTGTCGACCTGACAGAGTGATTAATTTTAAATTAATTTCTGATAGTTATGTTATTTTAATTTGTAAAAATTGATTTAATATCTTAAATCTTCTTAATTTATAATTTATAGTAAGGGTAGGTTTGTTTTTAACCAAAATGATTAGTTAAAGTAATTTAAATTAATGACATCGATTATGGTAAAATTTAGATTAAGTAATGAATAAACCATAAATTTAAGACCCAAAACGACTTATAAATATGTAAAGAAGCCATTTTATGTCCATATTTATACCCTATACTCCCTTTTATCAACATTAGATCATTATTTGATCCACTTGAAGTATGAAAATAGTGGGTGTAATTCTCTCTTCAAATATTAACAAGAGTGCCACTTCTCCTTCCCAATTAAAGGCCGCCACCTATCCCTCTTCGTCACCCCACTTTAACAAATTATATCCAGTCAATCTCTACCTAATACACTTCCCAACATTCCTCCCTTATTCCATTATCCTCCTTTTGGTCATAAATTCTTCCAATCAAGCCTTATGGAACAATACAAAAGGAGTTACCCGATTAGGAGGTAATGCCATCTCTCAAGATCCTTTATTTTATTTTCTTTATCCACCCCTCCACTATACTTATTTCATTATTGTATAAAACACCATTATATTAAATATACTAGGTTTTTTTAGTTTAATGTTTCTACCTAAACATACACACACCTCTATCTAATGGGTAACAAACTTACTGTTTGCATATACGATGAACTGCCGCCTCACTAAACAATGATTGTGCATTTTTCCTTTAAAACCTCTCATCATAGAAATTATATGTTATATTTTATATTTATTATCTCTGTAATATTTTTTATTTATTTTACAACATACATATATTTTTTACTTTTCATTTACTATATATGTGATAATTTATTTTTAGGAAGTGTGGACTACCACCCCCTCAAAGTGATGTGATTTATTCACACACTACATTGAATTATTTTAAAGGTAATTCCTTGAACCAAACGAGCAATGTACAAAATTTATTAAAAGAAATTTTAAAAAATTATAAAGTTCATGATCATATTACAATATTTCTCATTAAAGGGAATAAGAGTAGCAGGGAGTTCTTCACGCCATGTTTTTTCTTGATTAACTCCCAAGATAGCCAAGCCATATGCAACAATTTTTTATTCCAAATAAACATGTGTGATGATGTTATTCAGATCGGTGAGTGAACAGTTGCATTCCATCCAGTGAATAGTAATCAGTCAATCTAGATGAGTTACACCATTCCAATTTTCATTTATGATATTCGTTGAGTGACTTTCAATCCATAGGTTGTTTCAAACAAAAATGATGAAAAATTTAATCGCATGAACAAAACCCATCATCTCATCTTCAAGGGAGGTGGAAAATCCACAATGACCCTTAAAGAAACCCAGAATCTGACCAAGGTGATTCCTGAAGATATAACCACACCCTACAGGTCTAAGATTTCCCTTGGTGTCTCCATCAATTTTGATTTTGATCCATTTAGGGAGAGGATCACTCTAGAACACCTCCAGAGTATGATGTAGATGAAAAATGTTTCTTTTGATCCGTAGATGTTTTAGGATTCCAAAGTCATGCACATTGTTGTGGAAATGTCCTTGTTTTATCAAATTAGATTCATGTATGGACATGAAGATATTGATTGGACCTGCATTAATATTGAGTGAGTAATTGTTATGAATAATTTTATTTTGATCATTCCAGATCACATAGTGGAGTTCATCAACTGTAACAAGAAAATGGTTCTCGATTTGCTGAGAGCCTTCCATATCTGCACATTTTATAAGTTGGGTATTAACAGAGTCAAGTATCAACCATCTTCAATCAGAGATGTCAAAAATATAGTTTGAAAGAGTAGAAGAAGTATCACATGAAACGAAGATGTGGTAAGTATCATCTCTATGTTAATTACAAAATTTACATTTAGAGAAAAGTTAAATTACAAATTATTGAAGAAAAATATCAGTTGGAACTATATTTTGAGCCAGTCTATAGAATAGAGTTAATCTCAATGGCTTTATCCATGGTTTGTAAAAGTTTTTAATCCAACTGTAATAATTCTTGGTGTTATAGAAAATATGATTGTGGTAATTTTTTGAGGTAAGTATTCCATTATGAGAAGGCTTTAAAATTAAGAAATCATTGTTATAAGAGAAATGATAGTTTTCAATGAGATTCAAAATAGTATTTGGGAGATGATATTGTTGATAATTTAAGTTATCTTTGATAGAGTTTTTGGTAGTTTTCTAGAGTTCAATCGGGATAAATAATAGAGATTAAAGGCATTCCAGTCTAGTTATCTAGCCATAATTTCATGGAGGAATCTCTCGTGACCATCCATCTAGAATTATTCATAATGTAGGTGAAGGAGTTCTTGATGGAAGGCCATATGGAAGAATTTATAATGCTCGAATTTCTAGTCTTAATATTGTCAAGAAATATATTTTTGAGAATGCTGATAGATTCAGAAGAATTTTGAAAAATATTCCAAGTATTCCGAGCTTGAAGTGATTCCTTAATGTACATTATGTTTTTATGCCAATGCCACCATTCTCAATAGGCTTGCAACAAATTGAACAAGGGACTATCAAAAGCTTTATCTCTAGAATAAAACTAGTCCAAATGAACATTTTAATAGCTGTGTTCGGGTTTTTGATAAGACTAATAGGACATTTTTAAACAATAATGGAGTAGACCATCTTGTAGACAATAATGGATTTAACAAGGAAAGTCATACCTACCATAGAGAGACATTTACCATTCTAAGAGGAAAGTTGGTTTATAACTTTATTTACAATAGTCACAATGTGGAAAGACAAGGGTCTACCCCAAAATATGGGGACACCAAGGTAAGTGAAGAAGGGATAGCCTTATTTCAGACCTAATTCATTGATAATCTAACATTTTATATTGGGGGGAAGTTCTTCCCAAAGAAGATGCATGATTTTTTCCAACTTATGGTTTTTCCAGAAACCTCCTCATAGTGAGAGAGAGAAGTCTTCAGGATAAGAATGTTCCTTTTGTCACCTTGGAGGAAATGGGTAGTGTCATCTGCATAAAATAGGTGACTAGGATCATTTACATTCCTAGAGACATGAATGTGTTTTAGCTTATTTTGATCCACCATATCATTGATCAAATGACTAAGGTAGTCTTCCGCTATTGTGAATAAAATGAAATAGAGGGGGACACCTTTTCAGAGACCTTTATTGCATTTAATGAATCCTTTGGGAGATCCATTGATCAAAATGATGATAGTGGCCAAATTGAAGAGAGTTTTAATAGTAGTGATAAAAGGTGCACTAAAACTAAATCTTTGAAGTAAATTTAAGATAAAACTCCAATCCATGGTGTCAAAAGGTATTCTAGTGTCATGTTTAATAGCTATATTGCCTCCTCTATTAGTTTTATTCAATTTGTTGATGCACTTAAAGGAAAGAAAAATATAGTCATGAATGGATCTACCCTTAATAAATCTGAATTGGTTACAAGATAAATTTTTCCAGTAATAGTATATATCATATTAGCAATTATTTTGGGGATGATTTTTTAAAGAGTGTTGATCAGAGCAATGGGTCTAAAATGGTTAACCTCAGAGGAATTATCCACTTTAGGGATCAAGGTGACTAACTGAGCATTAATATCATGAGGAATCACCCCATTGGTGAAAAGGGATTTAACAATATTACAAACATCGATGTCAACTAGATCCCTATAATTTTGGATGAAATCATTGTTAAATTCATCAATTCCTTGGGCACTATCGGGATTCAGAATACAGACAGTGTCTTTGATTTCATGATTTAGTGGTGGGTTAGGAAGGTATTAAGGATGGTTTTAGTGAACTTATATGATATAAATAACATTATAATTCTACTATAATGATATTATATACCGATATACATATATACATATATTTTATTTAATTTATTTCTTTTAATACAACAATCAAAATGGAAACAATGCTCATAAGAACATACGACTTACCGTCTCCATGAACGATGTATTCTATTTTGTAATTATATATTATATAGATTATTATAATAAACATATAATGAATATAAATTATATTAAAATCATGGATTAAATTATAAAATCATGATATAATTATAAGTACCAAATATTTTACAAATTAATAAACATGCAAAGACTAAAGTGCATATTATCTGAATCGAAACCATAACATATGATGTTAAAAACTGTGTAATATAATGGAATAATAAAACTATATATGGTACTGAATATTGGAAATGGTTAGCTAAAATATGTATGATAAATATATATTTATTATACATGTTTATTTAAAGAGTACTATGAGAGTCAAAATACTAGGTAAGTGGATTTCATCTCGCTTTTTTGTGAGATATAAGCCTATTTCAACACCCATTAATATTGTATGGTGTATGCACTACCCATGATTGTATTATATCTCTATTATAAATATTTTATGCATATTAAAATATTAATTTTTTGATATTTATTTCATGGGGTCTATGTTTCAAAAGATACCAAATTATAAAAATAACTTTGTCTCAATTTTCCTTCATTGAGATTCTTGTTTTGTTATGCACCTAAATTAATTTTGAGGAGTATATACATCAATTTTAAATTTTTTATCATGAATATATTAATTTTAATGATATTATAAGCTTCTATTAATTTCAGTTTCTTACATGGATAGTATGATCCCTTGTTTCCATTTGATAAGATATTATTGAAACAATCTCATCGATCATAAATATTATTTATGTTTATGATTCCTTTGGTGAAATATTGTAATACATCTCTCAAGTATGATCATGAGTTTACATATCCTCTGTTTATGAAATATATATCTATGTATTAGTACCATTTTCCACTCTCTGGTACTTAATATAATGTTTTCAAGTAAAATCTAATTATCCATCTCTTCGGTTAGAAATATATTTCATTTAAAAACCGTGTTGTCAAAAACGTTTTCAAAAAATATTTGAAGTTTGTTTTCAAGGGAAAAGTATTTTAAAACACATTTTATGGTTTTAAATGCTTCCTTTATAATATTTCAAATATATTTTCAAATAAAAAGGTTTTCAAAAATGTTATATGTTTTAAAAATATTTTTCAATGCAGAAAGGATATTTTCCACAAGAATGATTTTTAAAAGATCATTAAAAATTGTTTCTAGTCTAAGATTACTTTATTTGGTGTTAATCATTTAATTCAGGGGAAATTATTCAATTTTTACATTCATATTTATTATTTGAATGGATTATTATTTGATGTTAGGATGTTTTTGAAACCTATTTATCTTTCACGTGTTATAATTTTGAATAAATGATTATGAAACAAATCTTTTTCCACATGTTATGATATAACTACATTTTTATAATAACCATTTCATTTCAAGGGTTATTATATGATTATTTATGATCTTGTGGAAAATGTTTTTATGGTTTCATTGTGAGATTTTTAGGAACTATATCCCCCTCCAATTCATTAGGTAAATATTTATATCTCACGAGATAGACTAAGATGGTCTTGGGAATGAACCTCGACTACTAAGATTTATATGGAAGTGAACCATGACTACCAATATGGTATGAGGGGTGAAATCATGCTACTGAGAAGGCCATGAAAGTGAACCATGACTACCAAGATAGTATGGGGAGAGAAACTAAACTACCAAGATTTTCTTGGCTATGATTCCATGGTTAATATTGAAATCATATAATATATTCTTAGGTGTCTACCAGAATTATATGTTTTATTCCAATGTTATGCTTTCATGTCTTATATTCTTTAACTATTTATGATTCATTTCTTATGGGCTACCGAGACTTATTCCATGATTCATGTATATGATCTTTAATATAAAGGGTATGATTTTATATTTTAATTATCATGTTTTAATACACTCATGACCATGATTATTCTTATAGATATCCCTTTTTTCCATTACTGTGAATTTTAGATCACCCCTTTTATCTGTCTTTCCTTGGGTCATGAAGATATGTATTATGTTTGATGTGAATAAGAGGGGTTCCAGTAAAGAAGAAAATATTTGGTAATAATGTTTCTCACTTATGTATCAGTGTTTATATTTCAATGTTTCCAAAGGCACTAAACTATTACAGTCTATAGGAATCTGTTTGTATAATGTTTTATGTATTACGCAAATGTTATTTAATGTTTATTTATGATAAGCGAGGGTCATATAATACCCCTATTTAAATTTTAGATTTAATATATTTTCATGGTTAAAAAAATTATACTAGGAGTAAAGGGATCCTCCAGGGTTATATAGGGGATTAGGAAATGAATAGAAGGAAAATCGGGCCAACATATGCAAGGCACTCGGTCGGCGCACGATTATGTAAATTGTGCGCCCTTCCCAAGAAAACCATGAAACCATGGAAAGTGGAATTATGAAAGTTTATTTCATGGTTAATAAAACTATTTTGATCTCCCCATGTAACCATGTGACCATTTTCCTTTTAAATAGTATAATATGAATGGTTTTCACATGGTTTTTCAATCCATGCGAACAAATTGTGTACTCCAATAAAATTAGGAAAATTTATAGTTTTTCCATTATATGATATTTAGATCCCCAAATTATTTATAACTATTTTATCATCCTATAAATTGTATGGATGAACTAAATCTACCCAAGAATCCTAGGGGTGGTTCTCCTTTTATTCTTGACTATTTGGATCATCGTTGGTTGCAGATCAAAGCCCCAAGTAATTATAACCCTCCACTTGCATCTTGTTTATAGATTAGGGTTTGTATTTTCTCACATCCTCTTATATATCACTAAAAGAATAATGTTTTGGTGTAATATTTGTTGGGTATTTATAAAATATTTCAATATGGACCTAATTATACAATTAGTAGTGTGTTATTCATGATATTAGAGGTGGGTGGCCTACAAGATATACCCCATAGTTTTGTTATAGATTTGTGTATGTGTGTTGAGATCATTATTCCCTCTTTTTGTGTATTTGATACCTTGATTAATATTTAGTGAAATTTGTGTAATATCAACTATTTAGACCCCTCATGATCCTCATGGGATGCATTTATGATCATTAGAATTATTTAGGTCCACCCATGGGGTGCACCAACATTTCTGATCCTAGGATTGGTAAAGTTAAGTGTTGTGTTGATGTGTAATAATATAGAGACCATATTGAACAGGTCAATATTTTTAGCTGAGATGAAAATTGAATATTAATTTTTTTCAATGTTTTGATAACATCATAAGGGGTTACGTGGCATGGAGAGAAAGTGGGCTAATTAAGTTTATTGAGATTGTGTCAAATGGTTTATGAATTATGTAGAAATTTTTGAAAACATTTGTATATATGAAATGTTGAACATATTAAATTGGACATGCCTTGTGAGTTGATAGCATGTAAATGGGTTGTGCCAAGGGATTGATGAATATATTCAATGGGTTAATACATATGAATTAAAGGGTATACCTAATGTTTTGAATGTAATAAGGTGGTTGTGCTATGTGATATTATAATTTTACGTTGAATGTATAAGTGGGAAATTACTTGTGAAATGATAAATGGGATAATATATGATAATTGGCGAATGTTGGATATTGTATGGGAATTGTTTAATATACTTAAAGGGTTTGGGAATGAGAATAGGAATTAGGATAAACAACTATGTAATGTAAATGGAAAAAATATACTAATGTTTTATGGCATATTTTTACTTCCCATATTGATGGTAATGGATTGTGATTTCTATTTGTACTGGTTTAGTTGGGTTATGATATTCTTTGTGTGTAGTGGATGGATAAATAAGCATGTGCACATGGCTTGGGGTGGGATAAGGACTGAGGCACCTCCCATGGGCCAGGTTGGACTGATGTTGTAACCCAACCCATAAATGAATGGGTTCGGGAGTCAAATTGATTCTATATGACATAATAGTTTCATTCTATGAAACTGCTTGGATTGAAGCCTCATGGTAAGTGAGATTTATTGACTGTGAAATTTTTTCCCTGCTGATATAGGGACTTGACTAAATCATATATGAATTGTGATTTTAATGCCTAACCCATGGAATACGTGATGAAAATGGAACCATGTAATGAAGTTGGCATAAATAAAGAAAAAATGGTAGTAAGGGGTTAAAGTAAATATTGCTAAATAATGTAATAAAGTTGTATTTTTTTACTTGTCATCTACTCATATTTGAATGCACCATCTACTTGTCATCTAGTGAGTTGTACTCACACCCTTCTTAGGATATCGTTGGGTACACGTGTAAATTTCATGGTTGTAAGTCAAGAAAATGGAGAAGTCCCTTTTCTAGGGACATTAATTGGGCTTGGGACATGCATGATTGGGGATGTAGATATTGATTTAGGATCATCTGGGAGTTCCCTTATTGTCTTTACTTTGGGTTTTTATTCCCATGGTTTTTTCTTATCATGATATGAATTATTTTACTTTTGGATATAGTTTTTACCCTATTTAGGAGGTGATTTTTCATGCATGATTATTGGTTATGTAATTTTTTTCCTCCATTTATACTGTTTTCTATTGTGGCTTAATCTGGAACACAAGGATCCAAACTTGAGCTTATGTGACGACTCAACTCAGCGTACCGGTGTAGTGGCTCCTAGGTTGGGTATGTTACATTTTGTTAGTGACTTTTCAATCAAATCTCCTCTAAATGATTCAACCTAAATATGTCATTCATTATTAAGTAGTCCTTCATAAAAGAATATAAGGAAATGGTTTTACTATAATTATTGATGTGGAAAGTGAGAATAGATCCTCTTAAACCTTTCCCAATACACTTAAAGATTCACTCCTAATTATTTCAAGATAGTTTAATCTCTATAATTTTTTTTCTCCTAGAGGTGGGGGAAAATATTTTCATTAATAATTTTTGAAGATCATCCCAATCATGGAATTCATCTGGTAAGAATGGCTTGAAGGCCTTCATTTTTTTTTATTATTTTTGATAATCCACCATTCAAGGGGTGAGGTGTAACCCTTACAATTCTCGAAGGATTAGAGACAATTACATGACTCATAGGTTTTTTATAGAATCACCCAGACAAGAGAACTTGTAACTGCTCCTCCCCAGCATGTGTCAGGATATCAGCACTCCACCTTCACAGGGCTTGTCAGATATTTGTCCTTTACAAAGCTGCATAGGCCTTGTACCGATGGTAAATCCATACCCTCTCATTCTTCCAAATCCGGATAACTCTTCTCTAGTGAATGTGCCTGCCCTGAATCCTCATCTGAAGCCTTGTTCCTTAAAGTCAAACTGGTACATCTGAATTCAAGTGGCACAATGGCCTTGGGGTGGCCCTAAGTCTCAAACGGGTACCTATTGGGGCCTTCACGTCTATGTCTATAAAACATGGGAAGCTCTTATATTAATCTAGTTTTAAATCTCAAATAATTTAAAAATTCTTGTATATAAATTTTTTTTTTTGAAAAAAATTATGGTTCGTATAGTTCTCTTAATCTCCCGCTGGGATTTCTCACCATTACTATAGGTTTAAAGTGAGAATTTGTAGTCGCAATTAATTCCTAAAGAGTTATTTATTAAATTTAAAATTGTAAATTCTTATTCCTATGTCTAGTGAGAAAATTATTTTCAATCAATTAACTAAATATAAATTTCTTATTTAAATATATAGCCATAAAAATTAGAAAAAAATTAAACCACTGACTCCCTAGAATTGGTAAAAAAATTGACCGCATCGGTCATTGGTTTAACAAGAAAAAACATATTTCCAATGGTAAATATAGTAGTAGTGGTAGAAAAATGTATCCTCATATAGAGGTCTGCAGAAAAAAATCATTTTCCACATTTTGACTAGTTAAATAAAAATGGGTTTATTTTCATCTTTATATTTCCAAAAAAAATTAAAATGATTAAAAATATAAAAAATAGTATATGCAAAGGCTGATCAGTTAAGGATTATATTTCTGTCTAAAATTCTATCATAATTATGAATGTACTTTATCTTTTGGCCTTAATAATTTATAAATGTAATATTATATGACTTATTTACAAAACACCCTAGGTTAATCATATATATTATGTATTATCATAATACTGACACTACTCATCCAATCCACATTATTATGTGTATGTAATATGATGAATCACTCTCATATTACTATGGAAACCTTTGATTGGGTTATGTCATTCTTAGGAAGGCTAAATCCAACTCATTAATCCCATAAATGTGGCCGTATTTTATAAACACTCAGTCCTTGATACAGTCTACTCCGTTGAATCATGTTGGACTAGGTAGAGGGATAAAATAGATTCTAAAACATCATAATAATAAAGAAAATTTTCAAAACCTAAAATAAACTTGTATTAAAAGTATTTAACATTCACTAAGAATAAAATCAATCAAAAAAATATTTTATTCCAATGGGTATTAAGACTAAATCATTTCAAAACGGAATCCTCTACATTCCTAATCACCCATAAGATTACCTTATCATTCAAAGGGAATTAAATAAAAAGAGGGAGAAGGTAATATAAATCCATGAAAACTAAAAAATAAATGAAATAGTAGTAGTAATAAGATCGTAGCATGAACTCTAGATAAATGCCCTGATAAATGATGATCCCATATCCATGACATTGTTCCCACATTAAAAGGATTGATGTTTCCTTATTTTTTGGTTGTTGAAAACTCTTGATATCCTTTCACATTATAAATCTTTCCAAAGATTATTTCTTATTTGAATCATTAGAACTGCACATGATTCTTTATCAATGAAAATCTATAGCTTCATTTTTAGTTTCTTCATTGAATTTTCATGCATAATTTTAATTCACATGGTATCTTTTGGTTTGATGCATGGTTATTGACATGGGATAAAACCACTCATTTCTAGTTTATGTTTCATCAATAAAATAAGAAATTTGGTTAAACTTTTCATTAAACTCCTTACCATTTCAAAATAATTCCAATAAAAATAACATAATGAATTACATGTGCATTTTAATACATAAAGAAAACCTTTAGTCTTACCAATTCAAAAAATTACTCATTCATACTGAATATATGAGTACAGATTTATGTTCCATAAATTAGTTTGAATCAAATTCATTTGGAACTTTATACAAATTCATCCATGTATATCATAATAATGTAGATCCACTTTTTTAACAACATCTGCATTAGGTTTACTTTAAAGTTTAATCAAACTTATACAATTTTTCTTGGTTAAGAACATTTCTAAAGCATCAATACTAGTCTATAAATTGCATTAATTAATTAATTCCTTCACAAATTTTGATCTTAAAGTCATGGTAAGTGATGATTATTCAATTATATCTACAATATAATACATTATTATATGAGTATCATATTTTATATTCCTTTTAAAAAAATTATTTAATTTCTTTCAACTAAAATGATTACCCTTTCCAAAAAAATATCCTTTAGTGGTCCGAGATCCATATTTCACTATGTAATGATTTTTCTTTAGGATTCCCCACACTAAATAGCTAATTAGGTAGGACATTGTTCGGATAATATCATATATAACTCAAGGATTATTGAAAAAAACACTTTACCCAATAAATCATATGAAAAAAATCAGCACCATTCTTATTGTATGATACCTATTAGTGGTTCCCAACTTATTATACCCTAAACAATGCCAAAAATATGTCACCTAACTATTAAGGTCACATAATTTCTTATTTTTAATTACATAATATAATCTAGGAGCATTATTATTATGAATGAACTTAGCCAGTTGGATGATTGAGGACTTGATAAATATTTTCTTTGGGAGGAATTAGCTACATAGTATTTTAAAGGTGATTTAATATCACTGTATTATATCATGTATTCCTTTTTATGTATTCATGATTTTAATTATTTATTTTTCAATCTCTATTAGTTCAACTAAATGAATATGTTCAAACCATATTGATCTATAACACTTTAAACTACTCCTGTCATATTTTACTAACCAAAATTAAAACAGAAGTTATTTTTAGACATATCCAAATTCATCCCATCTTTAAGGTATATGAAACTATTTCGTATAAATGATTCAATAATATGAAATCAACAATCATACAATAGCAATCTTGGGGTGATAGGTAACCAACGCCACTTTTCTAGAAAAAAATCGTATGCCCCAAATTTGTCAGCATCCCCAACCAAAGTCCATCTACCCAAGGCTACAGTACTCAAGAGATTCCTAAATTCCATCATATTTCTAATACCTAGTATGTAGAAATTATAATAACCTTATAAATACAGGATTGATTATAATACAATAGACATTCAAGGAAGGAGAGAACTAATTCAGTTATCATAACTAGCATGTAACACATTAAATGAATGTATGATAATTCATACATGAAATATAAACACATTCAAACTAAATAACACATCACAATTCATAATATAATATTTATATTAATAAATAATAAACCATAGGATAAAACTAATTAAATAGAAGTCATAAATTTAGACATGATATTCATATTTATAATAAAATCAAAAAAATTGTAAATACTTTATAATTTAACAACAAATTATAGAAATTCCACAATTAAATAAATTTTAATACTTTATATTAATGTATAATATGAACTACTTCATATTATCCTTTTAAATGGAATTTACATTAAATATATGTTACTAAATGAAATGAAATATTATTTCATCTCACTATAATTATTAAATAAATTACATAATCTATATAAAACATATTTAATAATATTTAAACCTTGATAAATTCATTTATAAAAACCACATTTTCATAATTTTTAAATAATTTCTCAAATAAGACCTTTTTATTTGTACAATTCAAAATAGTAATTATGATAAAAATTCTAATTTAAAATAGAAACACTTATATTTTTCCTTATTTTTTAATTTATATAAAATTTATAGATTATGCTTATAATTTATATATAAACCATTTATATCAAAATTATAAGTCCTTAATTAAAAAACCAAAAGTATATAATATTAAAATTTTATATTAGGGATATTTATTTAATATATATTCCATAAATGGTTAATAAATAACTAAAATCATTCTACAATTACCTAATTTATAAAAATATTTAAAAATTAAATAAATATCTAATAATACCATTTTTATATAATTTATAAAAATTTATAAATTTTATAATTCATTTTTCAATATAAAATTAATAGTTTTTCAATTTTCTTGTATATCGTATTCTATGATGTCAATGCATTGTAAAACAAAATTGGATATAACTTATATTTTTTTATTTGGTAATGGTAGACTCACGATCGATAATCTTTATGTTATTAATATTCCTATATAGTATAAATTATATATCATTATCAATGATATCATTTTTGGTTATTTTTTAGTCATATTTAATGATATTCATTGATATCACTGAAGCAATATGATGCTCAATTTAATGGTTATGTAAACTAGAAACCATTGAAATTGTACACTCTAAATTCATATATAATACACTATGACATATCAAAAACAAAATAATAATATTTTCTCTCTTGTTATGATATGTTATATCGTACTAGATGATAATATCATATCATACGATATCACATAATGTTAAACCAGACATAGTTAAAATTTTCAATCTTTTCTTATGTTAATAATTATGATATATAAAATGAAATATATTTCCCTTATTTTTTTAATATCATTCCAAGAATCAAGAATAATGAAAAGTATATCTTACAACCAAATAGATTCAATGGATCAAGAAACACTTTTTTAATTCAATGGAAGACACTAGAAACCTCGTTCTGAGTTCACAATGCTTTGTTAAAATAAAACCTTGTATGATACAACAATAAGTGGTGCACCACCGGGATGGGGATGAATCAATAGTTACTAACAAATAAAATTTCATTATTTTAGGAATATACCTATACATCTTTTTATAATTTTACCCTCTCAAATATTAATCTCTTCCTTACTTAAAATAATGAAAAAATGAAAATGAAATAGGCACACACACGTTTTTATAAGGTTTGGTCCTAGTGTGGGTTCCTACAACTTATTACATATGATTTTTAATCCAGGTCACATATTTTACACTAAGGATTCATCACTGATTACAAGTGGGTATATAGGTATCATCCTCTTTCTTGGTGTGTTTTCCAACACAACATATCCTCCCATGGATTTTACATATCTTCTCACAGGTTAGAATAAGAACAAACTCAGATGAGAAGGATCACCTAAGAATCTATGTTACTCTAGTAACTAATGAAGATCATAATATCAATAATTGAACATAAACTAATCTGAATGAACACAACCCTTTGGTTAGTTAACCTCTAATGATACCTAATACAACATACATAAAATGGTGGTATTTTCTCTAAACATATTAACATAGTTTATAATCTACTTTACAATCTTTTCATATTGAATAAGGAGGATCATGTAAGTTGTTTTGTCTCTATTGAACTTCATATTTAGGCTCTATTTTTCTCAATATTTTACTATTTTATTCATCATCACAATCTATCAGTGTCTACCTGTAACTGATCACTCCATTGATCTTTTTTCAATATTTTAGAATCAACTTAATTCTACCAATCATTACCATATCATATTTTAGATGATTCCCATAACAAATTTGATACTCTATGGTTCAAGTTGTGTTTTCTCATTCAATGGTTCAGGTGAGTGTTCTCTAATTAAAACTGAATATTCTATTCTTAATTTAACCCCTATCTCTAGTTTAATTACAAAATAACCCTTATTTTAATATAAAAAATTATCATGAAATGAATCAATTTGTACACTCTATAACTACCCATTAGTTATATATTCTTCTCATTCCAACTCACCAATTTTTTTATCATCATCATCAACCTTCTCACAACATGATTGCACATTTTGGTTTAATGTAACATCAAAATAAGCTTGAATCCCATAATTATTTAAATGTTATTACTTAAAACTAAAATAGTACTTCATCATTTTAATTTCATTCTAGAATTATTTTCTAGGTAAACACCTTTTGAAAAAAAATAATGTATCCACCCTCATTCAATTGATCTCATGGGTGATCTTTTATTTCATGATTTTAATATCACAATCTCATTATACTACTTGAATCATAATTAATTGTTGATGATTTAGAAACTAAATATCATTTCTATCATCATCTAGTTTAATCTTCCTCAGACTATTTAATTCTGGATTTCCTATACATAAAAAAATCTAATATTCTTATATTTTTAAAAACTATTTAATCCTAATATTATGTTTCATAGATGTATTTCAATGAGAAACTAAATTATTATAAACTAGAACCAAGTCTTAAAAAGTCTCACAATTCTTGTAAACAACAACAGAGTCTTAAAAACACACAAACAATGTCTTATAACCATTTAAAATGTCTTTTGAAATTATATCAATGACTTATGAAGTCATAAGTAGTCATATGATGTACATAAGAGTCTTATAAAGTGCTAATAAAAGTCTTGAAAACTTTGTAAATTTATTAAAAGTCAATCACAAGTGTTATGAACATCTGAAAGTCTTATTAATTATTTATTCCATTTCATTTCCTATTATCAGACCAAAATTCAAAAAACAATCTAACAAAATTCATAAAAATTTAAAAATTATTATGAAATTGAAACGTTCAAATTTTCAATATTAAATTCCATATTTTTAAATTTAATAAATATTCATGGAACTATTAGAAATCATCTCAGAACCTCTCAAATAATATCAATAACATTCTAATATGATTCAACAACATCCAAAAAACCACCAAGGACTTTAAACAAAATTATAGGATTCTTCAATTTCGTAATAAACAGTTTTAAAGAAATAAAAACTTCTAACAATTACTTGGGGAATGTAAATATTCTAATTTTCATTTGTTATCAACATAATTGAACTCTTTCAATTTTACATGAAACATTTCAGAATTCACAAACTCATATCAGATTCATCAAATCATAGCCTTTGTTTTATAAGAAACTTCTTAACACCACACTCTTAGATAACGTAATATTGTTGAGAGAACTCCACCTCTCAATGATAAGAAATCATGTCCAAGTGATATAGATGATATCCCACTCAATATATTCCTTCATTTCTCTCCCATTTAGTAATAATGATATCTTTAAATAAAAAACTAAGTAGGTTGGACCACACTTACTAATTTGAAATTGAATCACTCCCATTTAACAATGATGATCCATTCACTACTCTTCTCCCCCTTTTACAACTTAATAGAAGAACATGTGGTGGGATTCTTCATTCACAAAATGTAAAGTGAGGGGAGGAGGTTAAAAAAATTGTTTTATAATCAATTATTTAAACCTCTCTCTTGAAATGGACATGGTAAAAATATCTTCAATCCGATATTTCTTAAATATGTATTCATATTTCATATCATTATTTTCCATTTTCTCTTTAATAAAATAAAATTTGATCTCAATTTAATTTGATATTAAATGGTGAACCAGATATTTTGATAGATTTACTTAACTCTGATAACTATAATCAATTATCAAATACTTTTTATGTTCAAATTTATTGTTTTTTAGTTTCACTATAGTCCATAATATCAATTTACAAGCATGTGTAGAAGAAATATATTATTCCTCAGTCATACTCAATGAAACAAAACATTTCTTCTTACTATGATAACATGCACAACACCCACAAAGAATAAATAATCCACCATATTTTGACTTCCAATCAGTGAAATATCCATTCCTATGTGAACATTTTTATCCCTAAACATTTTAATTAGATCTATTTCTTTACACAAGGGAAAATATCAATGTACCTTTTCTATATGTCAATATTCTTTTATCTATAAGCATTTGAGACTCTTATAGATCACTCTGAAACCTATTATAACATTTTATGGAATAAATGATATCTAATCTGCATGCATTAAGATTAATAAGTCTATATATAATTCATATTAAGTAGTTATGATTCACACAAATTAGTGCTTCATCATTACCCGGTTTAGTCCTTACTAAAATGGGTATAGTTCCATATTTTGAATTATCTATACCAAATTTATTCAATAATTATATAGAAAACGTTTTTGGGGAAAAGAAAATAAAAAAATAAATTTGAGGGATTTTCAATCCAGAAAAATAGTTCATCTCACCTAATATAAACATTTCAAAATTATTCATCATCAATTCTGAAAAAATCCCAAAAAACGCATTGTCACTAGAAATTATAATTTCATCATCAAACCCAATAATATTTAGAGTCCTATTTAATATCTATTTAACATATATGTTTTTATCAACCATTCTCTTTGAAAACTATTTCTATATCATATAGAAATCTAGTTTTGAATATCAGGTGACAAGGCCTAATTTCATTCTATACAAATATTTCTTTAACAAACACACCATTCTTCCATCTTTACCAACAATAAGGCATTATGGTATCTCAATGGAAACCTCTTCATCGAGGTATCTATTAAAGAATTATTATTTCACCCACATTTGATAAACCGTATAATTTATGGGTAATTACCCTTCTATGAATGTTCTGAAAAATTATAGTCATTCCACATCAACAAATGTTTCAAAAAAATATTTCACATCTATCGGCAGATATCCTTTGAATACAAATCTTTATTTGTTTCTTAACACCCCACCTTTCCCTTTCAATGTGTTACTGAAAAAAACATGGTGACAACAATATTTTCTGTTAAAATTATTGGAAAAATATCCCATGTGGAGTTATTCTATATATACTCAATGACATTATTTGTAGCATTGATTTATTTCTCATTCCTAACTGACTCTAAAAATTGTAATGGTTCTACATGATAAATTATTTAATTTTAACTTTCTTGCCTCAATATTCTTATTGTGTACACTTGTGTGTCTTGATTTTCAATAGTACTTTCAAAATTAACATGGCTCATTAATATTTGATACATCATGTTTTGATTTTCATCAGCCCCATATTCTTTATTTGTTTGATATGATCCAACGTCAAATAGATTCTGTTTACTCTCATCTTATTCTGTATTATGATTTTCTAAAATTATCTTATTTCCATCTTCAATATCCTTATCACTGGATTCAACTATAACTTACATCATGGACTAATTTTCAATAATTTTCACATAACAACATTCAAAAAGTTTTTTAGCATTTAATTGTTTCATTGTTCAGGACTTTCATATGATAGGTAGCCCCTGAAGAATCCCTCTTCTGCTTTCTCAATAAACTTTATAAAATTTGGGATTTTTATATTTATAAAATAAGGTGATTAAAATAATTTAAATTACATCATAGTTATATTATTTTGAGTAACATTCCATATGGTTCCTTTTTTATCCTAGGTATCAATAAAAAGTTAGTCTATAGATAGACAATATAATTTATCTAAAAATGTTTTGATATATTATGATCATCTAGTATTATCATTCATATATAAACAAAGTGTTTTTTCTTCCTCTCAATTAATCAATTTTTCTCTTAGTGTAGGCTTCACTAATTTTTTCTTGATCACATGATTTACAAGGTTTCTTCCAAAAATCATTACATTTAAATTACATATCATTATTTCATCTCAGCATCATAATGTAAACTCTAAACTCTTTCTCAACTTGTCATCTAAATTTTTTGAACATATCAATATCCTTAGAATTTTATTTCATGAATATAATAGTAGTTACCTATGTGTGATCA
Organism: Viscum album; assembly: GCA_963277665.1. NCBI lineage: Eukaryota > Viridiplantae > Streptophyta > Magnoliopsida > Santalales > Viscaceae > Viscum > Viscum album. Next base: position 14,729,637 of record OY728163.1, read on the forward strand.
TCAATGAAATTTATGAAGTAAAAAACACCTCTAGAATATTGATTTATCTAAATACCACAGAAATTTGAATGAATTAGTTATAGTGGTATAATAGATTGAATATTTTAAGGTTATGAATGTAGTGGAAGTTCCAATTTGGGTCATGAAGCACTTGTATTTTGCCATATTTTTCAAATAATCAGAAATGTGCATGACAAAAGTTTTCATGACCAATAATGTTTTTCAATGAATTTATACAATGAATTTTAAAACCATGATAGAATCCTTTTCATGTTAAAATTGTGATTAATTTATAAATAAAAATAATATATCGACCTTGAGATTCATTATTTAATGATTATATTGATCAAATTTACTTGTTTGAGTTGTAACTTTATTTTACTATTTATGATATAAAGTAAAACCCCTCTAGTGTGGATCCATATATGATCCTTCGATATCAAAGTGTCAAAGATTGTACCCTTTGTGATAGTGTAGTGGGATCCATTATCTTGGGTTTCTCCCATTGATCACTACCATAATCCAATTATTCTTAAACTATAATCTCTTGTCCTCTCCACTTAAAATAATGAAGTGGGTATGTCACTTATCTAATTATTGATAGAAAAACAAGAGAAGTTATTATAGGAGAAAATATTATAGTGTGGATTGGTTTTGTGCAGAACCAAATATTCTTTAAAATTGCATATTGAGGTATATAGGGTTTTAGAAATCCTAATGAATTGTGTTGTATTTTATGACAATAAGGAAATGACAATGAAAATGGGTAAGAAATGCACGATTTGAAATTTTGAAAATAAGCATGAATATTTTTCATGTTGGATTAGTTAACAATATGGAATATTCTCAGGGGAAAAGTTTTAAGGAAATACTAAAATGAGAAGGAATTCTATTAGGATCATATATGGTCCAGAGATGGGTTAGAAATATGTCGATGGAATCTTGCAGAATGATGTGTCTAATTTTTTAAATATTTGAGAGATCACATCATGGAGATGGGTGTGGTGTTTTTGGGGTTTCCCTATGTGGCATGGTTAATTACAATATGAACTTAGAGAAGTCATGGAATGTATTTAATATATAGAAGGTCAACACATTTATAAGGTGGTGACCTTATTAGGGTGCTCGACCTATTGAAGGAAAAAAATAAACAAGGTTTTATCACAACACCATTGTTCATGGAATTCTAAGTTAGATCTTCAATAGTGACACACAATGAACCCAAAATAGGAATGTAAGTTCCTTTGGTGAAATTATTTTCCTTGAAAAAGAAAATAAAATTATTTTTATTCTATAATAGTGAGAAACATGGCCAATAGATCATGGATTTAGGTGTGTTGAAGGGTATGTTAGCCAAAATATACGTAAACCACATCCTAGTGTTCAAAGGAAATATGTATCAGTGGGAATGATGATTTGAGACACACCAAAAGTGGAGGATTTGGCTTGGATGGTGCGTGAATAATTCTTAAATTCATTAGTAATCATGGGATTCAATTTTATTCCATTATTCTAGAACAGATTGAAGGTGGTTTTCAGTGGTTAATATGATGGATTAAATTAGAATTATTCCATACTAAAAAGTATATAGAAGCCTATGATGATGATTTCATGGTGGACTGTAGTTATGGAATCATGGAAAGGTGATTGAGTACTTACAGAAAAATTTCATACATCACAATGATGGTGACATGTGTCTAATTATTGGGTCCATGGACTCCATATTTAAAGAGGTAAGATCTACTTGATGTAGATGAAGACATAGATAGAGATCCAAGAATAATTTCATATTCGAAATCGAAGTGGAAGAGAGGATTTCAATGAAAGGGTATAGAATAAAGTAAAATGAATTGGAACACATTGAAGAATCATCCAAATGAAGAAGGGAGACATCATTATTGTGAAATAAAGGTGTAATTCCATAATTTTCTCTAGAATATAAAGGAAGGGTTTTATTGAGGAGATCACACCAAGTCTATGAAGGGAGAAAAAGTGTTTCAGTGGAACCAGTCAACACACAGTTGAAAAAACATCATGTGATGTGAAGGAAAGGACTTGTATGTCCATAAAATGTGTGAAGGTGATTCTTGTCACGATTGTGAGAATATGAAGGAAAATTTGAGGGAGTGGCCCTTATGATGTAGGGACTTTACCATAATCATTGTAAGTTATAAATCATGTGAATGTAGTAACCTACCCAATCCCTATTTGAGTAGAAGAACACTTTATAATTATTTGGTTCATGACGCATTGTTGATGTATTCTCTACGGACTCGCCCAATGAGGGTGAACCAACAAAATAATTATATCCATATTTACTTTATGAATGCACACCAAAATTGGGTAAATGGATTCTTAATGAACATATGGTTAAAATAGGAAGGACAAGTAAATTTAATAATATTAGCATCTAAGATAATTCACATCGAAAGTGACTCTTAATCTTAATATCTCAAGATATATTTAAGGGAAGTGGGAGTTAAAAGAAAATGAGATAAAATGCATAAGGTTTTCATACCCTAGTTCACCCCACCCTCTCTCAATGAAGTCTCACTTTATGTCCATTTATGGAGTAATATATAGAGTTAAGGCTAAGGTCAAATATTATTTAAATTCGCAATGCATGTAAAAAATATATTAATCCCAAAATATACTCCAAGCCATTTAAAATAATTTTATTATTACTTTACCTCATCGTTTGTGCTAACCCATGTGATGATAATAATTATTTTACAATTTGGTAAACAAATACTTATCACTATACCACAAACTTGATGAGATTGAACTTCTAGAAATGTATTGAATCCCTAAATTAATATTTAATTATTTTTCATCTAATATATAAAAAAAATATTTTTCAAAAGGAATTATATATTAATTGGTATCCAAATTCATACCCCTTATAATTTAGTAATATGCATAGATATTATAGAGAATACATAAGGAGAATATTTTTTGAACCATCAAGATACCACAAGATATTACAAATATATATGTTATAAAAAAACTAGTGAAGAAATAATAAAATATCTTCCATGGGAGTCCGGAAAATCCCCCAAATTTTTATTAAATATCCAATATATGGGGGCCAATCATTCAGGTTCGACATAATCTATAATCCCAAGCAGATTCTTCAACCCTCCACTGATAAACGTGAACACTCTCTAGTTTATTCAAATTTTGAAAAAATTTAAACCATATTATATAATTTGAAGACCCCTTACATGGGTCTACACTAAGTCCCAACAAAAACTGTGAATTTTTTTTATTAAGTAATGCACACCCTCGGAAAGGATACATCCAACATCATATTTTGTTAAAGCCAAACTACTTCATGAAAATTAAAAACATCATATTAATATAGCAATGGAGAAGGTCTGAAAATTACAAATGCATAAGACATGAATGTGAGGCATCAAAACCTCCTTTATATAGTGAAATGAAGTTGTATATCAATACAAAGACATCATTCCAACATCATAAAATGATAGATGTTAATGAATTTGGACACTACAAATGAACACATCGTAAATTCATAACCTATATAAATGACATCAATAAAATTAAATAAGTACATCAAGCATCATAAATGTTTCATCTAATATATAAATTATGTACCTTAACCCAAGATAAAAAACCATTACAACTAAGAATACAGTAATCAACTTCATGGTTGAAACATCCAAGTTAAGAAGCATCTCATTAGTATTGAATCCAACCACTCTAAAAATAACTATCCAATTTGTAGTGTGGCGTGTTCTATCTTTAGTCAAACTTGTCAATAGATAGAATATCTCTCTATTGAGCAGCATAATAAAAAATATAAAATAATTCATTAATAAAGATCACCACAACCAAAATATTTGAATCCTGAACTTACTCAAATTCCCTAAAATATGAAAATTATTCAATGAAATTAATATTTAAAAATAGGAAAAAAGATCATCATTCCCCTTGAATGTCACCAAAGTTAAAATAAGTATTTTATTCCAACTCCTCCACTATATTGGGGAACATTAAATTTCTAATTTGACGTTATTATTCTACAGTTAGTTCACCATCTAGTATTTTTGGAACACGACTAGAACTTGTTAATCATGAAAATAATTATGTTATTCCCTTAAGTCATCTTCACCCTCATATGCGTCCCTCAACACAGGGTCAAAATCATCATTATTAGAACCACAAAATTCATAATATGACTTCAACTCAACCAGAAAATAAGAATTGAATTATTTAGATCTTCTAATTCCATACCATCCATCAAAACACATGTGAAATTATTAAGCATCTTAAAATATTCCATATAATCTGCAATAGAGTATGAAATAAGATGTTCAACAACCACTATCCATGAGGTAAAATTAGTTTTTACATTTTTTGAGGCCTATAAAAATCAACTAACAATTTTTATCTTGGTATATTAATAATCTCAATGAATTTTAGTCTTCCGAGGATGTAGAGTAATGAATTCATTTGAGCTTTCCATTGGTTTTTTACCATTCTTAGAACTCTACATCATGTAATCTTCCTCAATATGAAAAACTTCATCATAAGAATCGTGTAAAGATTCAATAGAATCAGAGTAGTCACCATTTTCCTCCCCTTGAGTTCATTTATCAACTCTTGTAATCTCAATGGAAGATGGATCATTATTTTTACGATCCTTTTTATCCTCACCGATAGGCTGGGCAACACGAACAACATCAAAAAATTCATATAATGTTTTAGGTGAGTGATGAAACATATAAAATCCATCCAAAGTATTATTTATATCCTTATTTACAACCTCCCCATGGTTTTGGATGAAGTATCCTACTTTCCCATTTTACCCATTTTTCAAACCAAATTTAATTATTTCATGTGAGGGGTGTATATGATAAAACCTTTTTCCAAATCCTTGTGTGGAGTGTCTAATTTTAAAACATTTAATAAAATAAATAGCAAGGATTTAAAATAAAAACTCCTATAAAAATACATATTCTCCATTTTGAATCCATTTGAGGGGTGGAAGGGGTTGATAAATGCAAAACTCTGCATAGACTCTAAAAACATATGGTCGATAGCGGTTTTTAGTAGTAGATTATAATTTTAGGGGTAAAACAATTAAGCGAGAAATAAAAACTAGGAAACTTTATTTAGATTAATTAAGTTGAAAACAAGGGATCCCTAACCTGATAGGAATAATGGGTGGCTCAAAATTAGTTCCTAAATCTAGGGACTATTTCAATACTTTTATGGAATAACCACCAAAGGATCACAAACCTTTTTTCCATAGATGGTAGTATTCGTTATCTAATGAGAAGTGAAAACCACGTTAAAAAAGTTTAGTAGACCAAAATTAAAGATATAAAACCCAATAGCTTCTAGAGTATTTCATAATAAAATAGAGTGAGTTTATACCATGGATAAACTTTTTAAAAAGAAAAAAAAGATAGATCAGAATAAAGGGGTTGTGTGTCTTCCTCTGTAAAAGAGAACACTAAGAGAACCCTGTATAAACATATATTCTACTCAATACATGTCTAATATGTTTAATCACCATAAAAATAATGAATCTAATTATCATGCCCAATAGTAAATTCAAAAAAGGATCTAACATATGTATTAGGGTTTCTTCATCATCCTCCAAAGGGTGCACTCTTCCGTGGGTCCATCCTCAACCAATAAATAAATATTATATTCATGGTATGAAGGATAAATATTTTTTTATATTCATGTTACAAAATAAAATATTTATTTAACAAAATAAAAATTATTTACTACCTTGTGAATATATAGAGATAAATATATATTATAAATTCAAGTAATTAAATTATTACCTTGTGAATTAATGTTTATTTAATATTTATGATCAATTATTCATGAATAAATATTAATTCTTAGTCTGAAGAATGATTTTTATTTATACTATTAAATATATTATTTATTAACTAGGATCTATGTAAAAACATTGTTTTTAACCCTATAGGCCACTTCCTTAGTGGCATTAGGTGGTAATGACTAATGTTCAATAATGCAATTTAAAACTAGTAAAGGTACCAATAGTGAAAGAAGATAAATTTCAATGATGAAAACCATATAAGAATAATCATTGTGTAACATAATATCCTTTTCATGGTTTCTTTAACTAATATGGTTGAAATCTTCATGTCATCGGACCATGTGATCAATTACCCTATCATTGATTATCTTGAATGAACTCATAGAACACCATGTTCATGGTATTCATCATATATTTACATACCAAAAAAGGGCCTAAAATATCAAATTTCATTAATATGGAAGGTATAAATCATTCCTTGTCATGTTAATAAAAAATATATCATTTTTAATAAACTTAATATACTTAACTACATCAGAAACATATATTGTAGCAGTTTATAAAAATACATATAAGATTGAATATTGTCATTTGAATTGAAAATAATCATTAATTATATATATTGTTATAAATAATCATACATAATAAAATTCAATGACTTGTATACATGTGGATTTCAAACTGGTAGGTCCATTCTAACAATCACCTATCTTAGGGATTTTTATGGGAACATGTCATGATAATAATTCTCAATGTCTTATGATCCCCCTAACCCTGGTGTCCTATATTTTTTATGTCCATCAAATGATTTTATTCAGACATAGAATATATATTTAGGAATACCATCTTAGAACTTCATTGTTCTCACCATCCATGTAACTATCATCTCCTTTTATTGCATCAAGTACACTTTTGACATATTACATAAAATTTCATATAGAATAAAAAAATAAATATTTTATATGTTATCTACAAATATTCACATATCTGAATATATACAAGTAATCTAAATTAAAAAAAAGGTTGTTTGTACTAGGGAACCAACTATGAAAGAATCCCACTTCCAATAGAGACAACTTCTAACCATCCATCTAGTTCTCAAATGTTAAACATGCTTTTGATGAGTATGGATATAACTACTGGGTCTACCACATTTTTCTTCTTTGGGTTGCTATATCCACATGTCTATATAGAAAATCTAATTACCATCTAGAGAAAATACCTCAAGTAGTTATATCTTGTATTTTTTTTTTACCTTTTTTACCTTTATTACAATCATGGGATCATAGACACTACAATTATCAAATATTATCAAATACTAATTAAATTTTATTATTTTGGTATATCCCAATAATTTGTTATTAAAATACTTCTTAGGCTAAATCAAATATCGCAATGTACATAGTCTATATGGATATATCATTAATTATTTATAATAATTTTTTTAAATGTGACCTTATCCAAATAAAATATTAGATCAAATGATTTGAAGGAAGATAAGGTTTAAATCCTCTTAAAGGAAATATTCGTATTCGTCCATCAACTGGGAGCTCATACAATTTTACTTTTCTTTTACAATATGATAGTTATAACTAAAATTTGAGGTAATCCAACTAGAATTGTTTGATATTTTTTCTCAATTATTTAAACATAGTAATATCAAAATAAAGTACATATCATGTTATATTGGATAGTTTCCTAGAACATAATCTTTTGAAATTAGATTTATAATCTCCTCATATACCCATGGAAATTATGTTGGAGATATTTTATACCACATGACTTAGAAAAAAAGAGGGTCTTGAGTTGTTCCCTTTCGTAATTTTAAATACATGGTCACCATATGTACATTAAATAGATTTAGAAAATCTTGGTATCTATATTTACATATCTTTTTCCGTGGAAAATTGGTTTATACATTAAGTCATTATTTATAAATTCATTCCATAGTATTACAATTTTATTAAGACTAAACACTTATTATCTATATATTATTAACAAATTTTTCTCAGAAAACTATAGTGATCCCACTAACCTTTTGTAGACGCATGGAATTTTATCATTATAAATGGCATATTCTAGGATCACAATAATTTATTCTATCCCAAAATGGATATTGGAAATCTTCTTATCTTATTATATTTAAATTATTTCAGAAAACATTTTGGTTATTTCATATAGACCTAATCCAGGGAGTCTCCATTAAGTAAGCTTAACTTGACATCCAACCACCAAATATATGATCATATAAGTAGTTATAATAAAGTATAATTCAAATGAATTTAACTTTATAAATACTAAAAAAGTTCTTTTCTTAGTCCATATCTAGATACCACCAAAAAACCCTTGAAATATTTTGATGATTTATAGGTACAGACTTGTACCATCCATGTCAGGTTTCTCTTGAATACCTATTAGTAGTAGAAAGTCTGGAAACATTAAAAATAAATAATTTCTGAATTTTGATATATAAAATAAATTCGTGAAAACATACAATATTTTCCAGCAATGTTATTTTCTTCATCTAAGATCATTTATTCAATAATGAATAATATATCACTTTTCTTGGTGAACTTAACTCCAACTCTTTGATTTTAATATTTCTATGCAGTATGTGTCTCTTAAAAAAATCCACACACTAAAATTATTGGAATCTTGTTTTATTATACTACCACATGGGCATCTAAATCATTAATCTCATAAGTTAGGTCAATACTTAAAATCATCAAAGATATATCCATCTATCAAATTGAAATATAGTTAGTCTCGACTAATTCCTTTTATTTCATGTTTTTAAATATAATAAGTAATTATAGGATAATTAACTATTATGAACATGTTGTTTTCTTTTGATATAAATTATTGTTTAACACCAACTATAACAAACTATTCCCATAAAATAATTGATGTTATAACATATTTTCATCATATCATTGCTGAAATTATATATATGAGTCAGAAAAGATGGAATGTAGTTAGCATTTATTTATTAAACATCCCTTGGAAGAGACTGTAAAATATTTTCAAAACATAACACCCATAATCAATATTTTACCACCATAATTTTTTTGATGTGTATAATATAGTTAGATTTTAAATAATACCTTCACTCCATATATAAATGATTGATAAGTTCGAAATTTAATATATTCTCTGGAAAAAAATCCCAAATGACATTATATCATTTACCAAATTCTGAGCATTCCTATAATTTTGTAAAAGATTATAATATAGTATATGAACATACCTCATGTAACACCCCGAGCTTCCATGATACGTTTCTCATTCAATAATGTAATGGCTTGCATTGTACGCAACTTCGAGTTCTAAAACACCGCGACTAATCAAAGTAGCCGTTATGAATAGTAATAACCACTTTTTAAAATTATAGAAATTTTATATTTCAAAATGGAATTCATTTTTGGATTCGGAATATCGAAATTAGCCTATGTTGAATTTTTGGTATTTTTCTGAGAACTTCTAATTTTTTATGAATAGTGAAAAATACTTAAAAACAACCTTTTTAATAAAAATAATTTATAGTGATAAATTATACTATTTAGTGGTTTTAAAGTATAATTAGAATATATTTTTACCATTTTATCCAATGTTGGTCATTAGAATTAATTTAACATTGAAATTGGACATAAACAATTGCCAATCTTTTGATATAAATTGTTTCTTAAAAACACGCTATTTGTTGTGACAGTGGGAATTAATTATAAAATTAATTAATGCAACTTATATGTTTGGAATTTTGTAAAATAGACATCATTTTTTAATTCAGAATATCAATTATAGCTTAGGGTGAAATTTTGGCATTGTTCTGAAAAACTTCAATTTTTGATGAATAGTGAAACCACTAAGTGGTAGTTAAATAACTGATTTTTCGTTTAAATGAAATATTACCACTTCTGTGATTTGTTTATCAAAAATCTGACATACATGGTTTTCATTAAGAAGTAAAATGTTGTTCAATGAGATTAACATAATTTTTTGGTGAATAGTAACTTTTAAGTTCTTAATCATGATTAGAGGTAATTAGTGTAGTTTAAGGTAAAAATAATGTTTCAATAATATGAGATGAGCTTGAAACTTGTCCTAATCCTATTGGATGAGTCATGGCCGACCAAGACAACCCATGGGTCAACTTGGGGACCCCATGGAGCCAGTTTGGTTGGAAAATGACATTAATATATATTTATTTAATGTTAAAATTAAATTGACACAAACATGAGTTGTTTTACTAAAACAGTTTTTAAGTGGGGTTACACAAGTCCAAATTTTGACTATAAATATTCATTAGAAAGATAAAAATATTTCCTACATCATAGTATTTGTTTTATAATTTTTAGACATTAAATAAATTAAATTATTTATGACATCATTATGATGCAGTGATGACCACATTATTTAACGATTTTAATAAAATGAAAAGATAATATAAAATCCAAGGCTTACACTTGTCCAAAGACTATTGTATGGGTAGATTTAGAACCCTTATCACCTTATACACGAATTATATAAGCGTGGGACCTTTAGAATACGAAAATCATTGTATAATAATGTAACATTTCAATCTTTCCAAAAGAGCCCCTCCTCTCCTCTTATAAAAGGCCCCCACCTCTACCACCTTATTCACACTTTCAAGCCTTTTGGTTCGGCCAACCTCTGCCCAAATACTCTCCCAACTTCTATCCCTTAATCCTAGAAGCTTTACTTTAGTCATAAAGCCATCCTAAGGAGTCCTTTTGATCAAATCAAAAGAAGAACCCGAAGAAGAGGTAACATTTTCATCACCCTCTTTCAAGTTTCTTTCTTCTTCCACTCCCTCTTTGTTTATTATTTCAATTCTAAAATTATAACTCCATTATCTTCTATATACTGTGATGTTATTATAAATATGGAACAACCATATTATGTATTCTACCCATCATTTGAATGACATGTCACCATACGTGTGTACGTACGGCTTACCGTCTCCACGTCGTGGTGTAATTGTTATTCAATATATTATTATTTCGATGGGTATAATAATGATATGTAATTCATGTAAATAATAAATATAACATGATAATGATTCTGTATATAAGATATACTATCCAATTATATATTATTTTAATATCAAAATAATGATATTGTCGCTCGTGCGTACGTACGGACTCCCGTCTCCACGAACGCGATGAGATTCATTCTCCGTCGTATCCATTCAAGTATAATTATCATTTGATGATTTAAAAATAATTTTTAAGGACATGATATCATTCTGGATATGAATAAGATACAACCTATCCATGAAAAACACGACTTACATAACAAAACATATAAAAGAAAAGGAGTAAGTTAACACCCGAAACAACGATAAATCTAAGATATTGTTAACAAAGCAATGTTAAAAGATCATATATGATATCATATGAATGTATATGATTTTTGTATAATTTAATAACAATTATTTCACACTTATAAAGGAGGTTAACCTACCCCAACCAAGGAAAAGTACAAGGTAAGGGTTTACTTCACAACCTCTTCATTATCCAAGGTTGTTTATACGAAATTATCTACTGGGACCTCGTTATCATCCACATCCATGTTTTTTAAAAATATCTTTCAAAACATTTTTACTATTAAATAGAAAATGGGTTAAATTCATTTATACCCTTATACATTTTTGAAAGGAATCTTACCGTCGTTTTCCAAACAATGTACTTTTTGACCTTTTTGACAAATTTAAGGTAAGAATGTTTTTTTAACTTATACAGCGGGTGCGGCTATTTTCCGCCATTATAACTTCGTCGAAGCTTCCCTTACAAGATTATAAGAATATTTTCAATTTAAATGAATTATTTTATAATTATGGGACTTTTAAATGATTTCAAAAAAGAGAGAGCTATTTCTCTCAAATAGCTTTTATTTCATCCATGTCAACATCCTTTAATGGGTTTTAAGTTTAATTGAAATTGATTGATGATACAAAACTTCCATTGAACATTTTGTGAAATATTTGACTGTGGATGTGTTATTTTTATACCATCCATAGTTTATGGAGAAATTGTTGACATTTCGTGTGCTAGTTTTAATACGAATATTTATGTTATGTTTAAACCTATTCATATGAGGAATGTATTGGACTTAATAAGTGACGGGTGGAGCCCGCTATAGCTCCTCGATGCATTGGTAGGTCTCATGAGACAACTAGACGTGGAATTGGCCGAGGCCCTTTCCCAATTTGATTTATGGTTTTGGCGGAGGCCTTAATCATTTTAGACGTCTTGGCCGAGGCCTTGACAAAATGTTTCAGAATGTCTGGCATTATACATTCCCTCATTATGAAAGTGGTTATTGATATTTCATGTGATTATTCGTCTAGTAGAATATCCATGTGAGTAAGTAATGGCATTATTTTATTTTACTTTTTCCATATTATGCTGAAGTTCATGTTCAATAAGTCTTTTGTTTTAGTTATACATTGCCTTAAATGCTTATGTTTTCTTATGAAAGTTTCCGCTATATTGTTATCCTTACGGAGCATTTGAGCTCACCCATTTCAATGTTTTATTTTTTCCCAGGATGTGAAGAAGTGTATTATGAATGACTTGCAAGAATAGTCAGTGAGGATATGAGTGTGGAATAGGGAGACCATGTTATTGTAGTTTTCATTTTTATGATGTAATGTAATGTTTATTAATGTATCTAGTGTTTCCAAGGCTACTAAACTAATCGTTCTTTCGAGACTTGATCTTTTGTGATCATGCCAATGTTACGAAGTAATGCACCGACTCCGGGTAGCTGGGGTCGGGGCGTTACAGTTGGTATCAGAGGCAGTTTAGTACTAACCTTGGAAGCTAGATTTAGATAAACTCTGATTAGAGCACATAGCCCGAAGATAGACTTTGAGGATTAGTATAGAAGAACTTCCTAGAATTTTGGTATTGTAGAGATGTTGTGAGTTTTCCGAGCAATACATCCCTGTCTGGATACGAGCAGGTAGAGGCGGCTCTGGTACAGATGTACCTAGGGGTAAAACCTGAAAACACCGCTTTGAGCTAGACTCGAACGGGAACTGGTGCACGACAACGAGCCATGCTGCACTCTTGGTTACGACACTCCCGGGGGATATGCTTAGGATAATTCTCATTTTCTTTACAAACCACTATGAACGGTTATGAGTATATACTTCCTCAAAGAAAACCTTTTTATGATTATGGATTATATCCATAAATAGTTCAATTTAGGTTAAGTATTTTATAAGTATGGAATTATGTATTTTAATTCATAAACTAATCTAGTTTATGCCATTGTTTAGAAATGGCGCCTAGTGGAAGGAATGGAAACCGTATCAATGCACACGCTCCGTATAGGGATTGCCCTCCTTCTTAAGATAATTATTGTGGATCTGGAGATACAACTGGTGCTGATCAACTTATTACCATACTGGGACAACTCACTCAGGTTATGAATAATAACCTTACTCGTATGGAGCACCCTGATCCGCAACGTGGAGGATCAATGTTAGACTGCTTCATGAGGCAACAACCACAAACATTTAATGGGGGTACAAACCTGTTAGTAGCTGAGCAATGGATAAACTCCTTAGAGAAAATATTCCACGCCTTGGGGAGTAGCGAAAGGGAGAAGGTTATCATGGCAGTTTACCGCCTCACTGGAGATGCGGATCAGTGGTGGTCGCTGATTCAAAACACAAAGGAAGATGATGACGTATCGAATATGGAATGGAGGGAGTTCAAAGAGCTTTTCTTAGAAAAATACTTTCCTCGTGACCATCGAGCAGATATGGAAAGGAAGTTTCTGAGTCTGAGGCAGAAGGAGGATGAGAATGTCGCAAAGTATGAGGCTAACTTTACAAGTTTAGCGAGGCATGCTGCCGATTATATACATAACCCAAGGAGTAAGATTGATCGTTTCTTTGATGGGTTAAAACCATTTCTCCGTTGAGCTTTAGTATCACAATCCTTCTCATCATACGAAGATATTTTCTTGTGTGTTATCAAGACAGAAAAGGAATTCTCTAAGTCTTATGACAACAAAGTAAAGCAAGAGAAGAAGAGAACGGTGGAACAAGAGACAGATAAAGGGAAAAAGGGAAAGAAGGATTTTCCATTATGTGATAATTGTGGGAAGAATCACCCTGGTACTTGCCTAAAAGGAATGGTAGTTTGTTATAAATGTGGAGAAAAGGGTCACCAGGCTCGTGATTGCAAGGGAAAGAAAGAGGCTATCAAAGTTGAATGCTACAATTGTAGAGAAATGGGTCATTATGCAAATGAATGTCCTAAGTGTCAGAGAAACTTACCTCAGAAAAGGCCAAGGGATCAAGGCCAATCTTATGCTATTACTACAAATGAAGTTGAATAATTATTGTATTTGTGTTTTTGGACTCAAGAACTAGATTATGGTTATAAGAATAATGTGATATATATAAGGATTGTACTGCAGTACATGTTGTTTTCAGTAAGGTTTTAATATGATGAAGGTAATTATATTTTTTTAGTATGTGACAATAAGAGAAACTTTAATTTGTTTGCAGAATCTGATAAATTGATTTTGGAATTAAGAGACCTTTTAGAGAAAGTCTGGACAGAGGTATTTTGGATAACTATAAATGTTGGAGTGGATTAAGTTGATCTTTGGATAGTATTGTTTAAGGTTAAAAAATTTATGAAGATTATTTTTGGAATATTATGATACTATAGTTTTAGGAATGTAACACCCCGAGCTTCCACGATACGTTTCTCATTCAATAATGCAATGGCTTGCATTGTATGCAACTTCGAGTTCTGAAACACCGCGACTAATCAAAGTAGCCGTTATGAATAGTAATAACCACCTTTTAAAATTATAGAAATTTTATATTTCAAAATGGACTTCATTTTTGGATTCGGAATATCGAAATTAGCCTATGTTGAATTTTTGGTATTTTTCTCAGAACTTCTGATTTTTTATGAATAGTGAAAAATACTTAAAAACAACCTTTTTAATCAAAATAATTTATACTATTTAGTGGTTTTAAAGTATAATTAGAATATATTTTTACCATTTTATCCAATGTTGGTCATTAGAATTAATTTAACATTGAAATTGGACATAAACAATTGCCAATCTTTTGATATAAATTGTTTCTTAAAAACACGCTATTTGTTGTGACAGCAGGAATTAATTATAAAATTAATTAATGAAACATATATTTTTGGAATTTTTTAAAATAGACATAATTTTTGAATTCGGAATATCAATTATAGCTTAGGGTAAAATTTTGGAATTGTTCTGAAAAACGTCAATTTTTGATGAATAGTGAAACCACTAAGTGGTAGTTAAATAACTGATTTTTCATTTAAATGAAATATTACCACATCTGTGATTTGTTTTTAAAAAATCCAACATACATGGTTGTCATTAAGAAGTAAAATTTGGTTCAATTAGATTAAAATAATTTTTTGGTGAATAGTAACTTTTAAGTTCTTAATCACGATTAGTGGTAATTAGTGTAGTTTAAGGTAAAAATAATGTTTTAATAATATGAGATGAGCTTGACACTTGTCCTAATCCTATTTGATGAGTCATGGACGACCAAGACAACCCATGGGTCAACTTGGGGACCCCATGGAGCCACTTTGGTTGGAAAATGACATTAATATATATTTATTTAATGTTAAAATTAAATTGACACAAACATGAGTTGTTTTATTAAAACAGTTTTTAAGTGGGGTTACACAAGTCCAACTTTTGACTATAAATATTAATTAGAAATCTAAAAAGATTTCCTACATCATAGTATTTTTTTATAATTTTTAGACATTAAATAAATTAAATTATTTATGACATCATTATGATGCAGTGATGACCTCATTATTTAACGATTTTAATAAAATGAAACGATAAGGTAAAATTCAAGGCTTAAACATGTCCAAAGAATATTGGATGGGTAGATTTCGAACCCTTATCACCATATCCACGAATTATATAAGTGTGGGACCTTTAGAATCCGAAAAGCATTGTATAATAATGTAACATTTCAATATTTCCAAAAGAGCCCCTCCTCTCCTCTTATAAAAGTCCCCCACCTCTACCACCTTATTCACACTAAGCCTTTTGGTTCGGCCAACCTCTGCCCAAATACTCTCCCAAATTCTCTCCCTTCATCCTAGAAACTTTACTTTAGTCAGAAAGCCATCCTAAGGAGTCTTTTTGATCAAATAAAAAGAAGAACCCGAAGAAGAGGTAACATTTTCATCACCCTCTTTCAAGTTTCTTTCTTCTTCCACTCCCTCTTTGTTTATTATTTCAATTCTAAAATTATAACTCCAGTATATTCTATATACTGTGATGTTATTATAAATATGGAACAACCATATTCAGTATTCTACCCATCATTTGAATGACATGTCACCATACGTGCGTACGTACGGCTTACCGTCTCCACGTCGTGGTGTAATTGTTATTCAATATATTATTATTTAGATGGGTATAATAATGATATGTAATTCATGTAAATAATAAATATAACATGATAATGATTCTGTATATAAGATATACTATCCAATTATATATTATTTTAATATCAAAATAATGATATTGTCGCTCGTGCGTACGTACGGACTACCGTCTCCACGAACGCGATGAGATTCATTCTCCGTCGTATCCATTCAAGTATAATTATCATTTGATGATTTAAAAATAATGTTTAAGGACATGATATCATTCTGTATATGAATAAGATACAACCTATCCATGAAAAACACGACTTACGTAACAAAACATATAAAAGAAAACGAGTAAGTTAACACCTAAAACAATGATAAATCTAAGATATTGTTAACAAAGCAATGTTAAAAGATCATATATGATATCATATGAATGTATATGATTCTTGTATAATTTAATAACAATTATTTCACCATTATACAGGAGGTTAACCTACCCCAACCAAGGAAAAGTACAAGGTAAGGGTTTACTTCACAACCTCTTCATTATCCGAGGTTGTTTATACAAAATTATCTACTGGGACCTTGTTATCATCCACATCCATGTTTCTTAAAAAAATCATTCAAAATTTTTTTACTATTAAATGGAAAATGGGTTAAATTCATTTATAACCTTATACGTTTTTGAAAGGAATCTTACCGTCGTTTTCCAAACAATGTACTTTTTGACCTTTTTGACAAATTTAAGGTAAGAATGTTTTTTTAACTTATACAGAGGGTGCAGTTATTTTCCGCCATTATAACTTCGTCGAAGCTTCCCTTACAAGCTTATAAGAATATTTTCAAAGTAAATGAATTATTTTATAATTATGAGACTTTTAAATGATTTCAAAAAAGAGAGAGATATTTCTCTCAAATAGCTTTATTTTCATCCATGTCAACATCCTTTGATGGGTTTTAAGTTTAATTGAAATTGATTTATGATACAAAACTTCCATTGAACATTTTGTGAAATATTTGACTGTGGGTGTGTTATTTTTATACCATCCATAGTTTATGGAGAAATTGTTGACATTTCGTATGCTAGTTTTAATACGAATATTTATGTTATGTTTAAACCTATTCATATGAGGAATGTATTGGACTTAATAAGTGATGGGTGGAGCCCGCTATAGCTCCTTGATGCATCGGTAGGTCTCATGAGACAACTAGACGTGGAATTGGCCGAGGCCCTTTCCCAATTTTATTTATGGTTTTGGCTGAGGCCTTAATCATTTTAGACGTCTTGGCTGAGGCCTTGACAAAATGTTTCAGAATGTCTGGCATTATACATTCCCTCATTATGAAAGTGGTTATTGATATTTTATGTGATTATTCGTCTAGTAGAATATCCATTTGAGTAAGTAATGACATTATTTTATTTTACTTTTTCCATATTATGATGAAGTTCAAGTTCAATAAGGCTTTTGTTTTAGTTATACATTGCCTTAAATGCTTATGTTTTCTTATGAAAGTTTCTGCTATATTGTTATCCTTACGGAGCATTTGAGCTCACCCCTTTCAATGTTTTATTTTTTCCCAGGATGTGAAGAAGTGTATTATGACTGACTTGCAAGAATAGTCATTGAGGATATGAGTGTGGACTAGGGAGACCATGTTATTGTAGTTTTCATTTTTATGATGTAATGTAATGTTTATGAATGTATCTAGTGTTTCCAAGGCTACTAAACTAATCGGTATTTCGAGACTTGATCTTTTGTGATCATGCCAATATTACGAAGTAATGCACCGACTCCGGGTAGCTGGGGTCGGGGCGTTACACCTCAAGATTCTTTTAAACAATTAATTAAAATGTTCTAAAATAATTCATAATATTTTTTATGTACATTTATTTATAATGTTTTCCTTATTTAAAACCTAATAAGTATATTTTTTGTATACCAAATGATTTAGTTCAAAAGTGACTCTAAAAATATTATAAATATAAATATTTCAACTACTATCAGTTTTATTTAATAATAAATTATCCAACCACAAATAGGAAATATAATTTTATATTTTATTCGTCATTAACTAGATATTTGTGATTCAAGTATCATATAACATAACAAAACATATTTTATAATATCCAATATTGTATACTTGTTATTAAGTAAAAAGGATAAATGTTTTTATAATGGTTAATAAAAATTTGAATCAATCCATTAGGATCCCATAATGTTTTACTCTTCTCATATCAGATTTATAAGTCACCCTTATTCAGATTCTTTGGGAAAATACTATACATCTATTATTTTTTTAAACATCATTAGATCATGATATGAATATATATATATAAAACATCTTGTATTTAATAAGCAATTAATGTACCTAAAATATTTTATTGATGAATATAAATGATGTTGAAGATTCTACATATCATCCTTAAAATCATTGCAACTCCCCTTCTACTAAACTATATAGTCACATGAATAAAAAAATTTCCACTTGTTCATTATTTTACCCTTGTATCATTTACCTCTATGAAGGATATGGTAAACACTCCATTGTGTTTTATGGGTCTATTGGCTTTTCAACCTTGTATTTCATTCTGTTTACCATAAGTGGTGAGGAAGATTGTTCCCACCGATCCTTATTTCCCTCGTTATGTATAGTCAAAAGATACCTAAGTTGTTTTATTCAATATTTTTCATTTTATTTTGTATAAATTAGAAGAAACATAGTTGTACGGATGGTTAGGTGATATTAATAGAAAATGTATTATCTAAATTGAAGCCCAATTTTTTAAATTTAACAATATACTCTAAAATATTAAAGGCATGATCACTAGCTTAGTGTCCTTCACCATGTTTACACTGATATAGTGTCATGTAAATAAAATTTATCTTAAGCATCTGATTCTCCTTATCTGGTGATGGGAGATAAGTTATCATGGTATCATTATATTTGTTCTAATGTTATATCATCAACACACTAGACATAGATGATTACAGGTATAGAAACCCATCTTTTTATTACATGACTTACATTTTTTAAATATGACATCATAAAATAATTAAACATTTAGGATAGAAACGTTTAGTGTCTTGGGAAAATTAGGACCATATATAGAATTTACAAAATTATACATAAATATTTATTTAATACCTTCTTCTATAGATTCTTATTGGGCCTTATGTCCTTTGTATTATAAGTAATAACATAAAGATATAAGCCAAATAAAGGGGTGATCTAAAATACCAATAAGAGGGTATATAATAACATGAATCAATATAACATGGGGTAGTTGTAATGATTATCTTCATAACATTGACATTTTATCATAATCATCGGAGGAAACATTAATAAATGGATTGGAATGTAGAAATGCATAAAAATTAAATATCATGTCTTAGTGGTAAAATATCACAAATAATTTTGAAAAAACATGGCATCATGTTCACACATATTTTACCTTTATCATGAGATTCATCACATTACCCAATGCATTGGAATGCTATATAATTTCAGTCACCCCCATCACATTCTAAAATTTGTATTATCATGCATGCCACACAAAATCTATATAAACCATTGAAATAAAATAAAAAATGGAAAGGAATGGTTATAATATCAAAAATCATACTTTCATAAACATTGGAGTTCCAAATATATAAATGGAACAATATTTTCGGTATCACTCTTGATTGAAGAAGAAACAATCACATGAGAGGTAAAAGATGTATTTTTTTGAAAGAAGATTTATTTTGGAAATAAAGTATACTTTTTTTCAAAAAACCATATTTGTAACATGTATAATGATGATGTAATGATCTATAACGAACAATAAAGGAATATTCATACTGAATTTTTTTTGAAATAGGTAAAACCCAAATAAAAATAGTTCGGTTCGAGAATTCCGCTTACCTTATGTCTAAATGATTTATTCACCCTAATATTCTTTATAATCACACTAAATTAATTAATTAAAACATAAAAACGTTTCATACATGAATTTTATTCAATATGGTTTTATTTAGTTAATTTATGTTCTTCTTTATGAGTTATAATGTTTAATTTCTTCATTTGGGAGTGTTCGTATTCATAGTTTTCATGATCGGTTCACTAGTATACATGAATGGAAGTTCTTGTAAAATATGGATAAATATACATAACTATTATAATATTTTATTATTGATATTATAAATATTTATTTTAAATTTTATGAGTATAATTCATTAGATAAAATTTAATTATGGTCATTTTAGGTAAATTTTGGCGGTTTCTCGATCACAACAAACTCATTTTGTTTTATAATTTAGTATTATGTATATAAGTTAGTTACAAAATATAAAGAGGGTTAGAAAATAAATTTCAAAAATATTTTTAATCCTTTATAATGGTTTCATTAACATCCTTGAAGGCATTAAATTAAAATTAATTTGAATTGCCCATGATGTTGGTAAATTGACACATCACGGGCGACGATTTCATTTTTAAAATAAAAGTGAAAGAGAAAAAGTATTTTAATGATGGATATTCCATTAACATGATATAATTAGATTATATAAAACAAAATTAATTTATAATCTCATTTTTATAATAGAAGGTTAGGAGAAGATAAAAATGGGAATGAAATTGATTAAAATTTAAAAGAAAACAGATGATGATTTTTTCTCTTAGATTTATCCTCCTTGAGAACCACCTAAGGGAAAAGTTTTTCATCTTTTAATGAGACCAAGAACTCATAGACGTGGGAGAGGGGATTTATGAGAGGTTTGGAAATAATTTGTACAAGGCTAAAGGTTTGAGAGGTTTGAGGAAAAGTGCTGGTGAGGGGTGGTATTTATAGTGGAGGAGATATGTGTTTTCTCATTATTATATTCATTAGTATATTATTTTGGCTCAAGACAATGAATAGTTTAATAATTATCACTAAATATATTAACACAAAGAGTATTAGTTTGAGGATATATTTATTTCATTATCTATGACTCAATTAACAGCATATTTAACTTATAATGCATATATACCATAAATTACCAAATTTTACTATTCACTAAAAAGTCAAGTATTTTAGAAATATCCCAAATATTCACCATAACAATTTTTTGATGTGTATAATTAAAAAAACTCCATTTTATGAAAATAGTTTCCTAAATATTAGTAATTTATGTTTTAATTAAAATAGTTTTTTATATGGGAAATACATATTTTAAAATTATAATTAATTTTATATATCATAAAAAATTTACCTAAGGTCTAATTAAGTTATCTTAAGATCATTATACGTTATAATATTAATTTATGAATACATTTTATTAAAATAAAATTTATTTTAAATTATTCAAGTAATCATGAAACTGGAATTGAATATTTTTCACTTAAAAATTACCAACATAAAATTTATGATTTTTAAAACAATTATTTACATAGACTATAATATAATTATATGCCACTTAATATATAATATGGCTAAATATTATTTATAATTTCATGGGTGAAGTTACTATTCATTTGGCCAGTTTACTATTCATAAGGTTCATATTACTATTTCTATGGTCAAGTTACTATTTTATAGGTATTGGTTTCTTAACTTCTAGAAATACTTATAATTTCAATAATTATTCATTTATGATTATCTTATTATGGTTTATAATTGATTATATGTGATTTATATTATATAAAATTACTATAATAAGGGAGAAGTTCCATTGATAAATGTTTGGGTTGGGAAATTTTATCCCCTTTTGAAATTTCACCATGGAAATTTCATTTTACATAAACATGTAAGGGTAATTATTTTTCATCGACTCCTCTAATTACCAAGTTGATTATTCATACTTATGGTTCCTCCACAAATCTTTGAACGGGTTGGTTGTCTTATTGCATATAACCTTTTCTCTCCATGATAGAATCTTTACTGGATGCTCTTCATATGAGAGATCATCTTCCAATTGTACCACCTATGAGTTCAGTACATATGATGGTTCTGGTATATACTTCCTTATGAGTTATTCATAGATCAAATCATGAAATTGATCCATACTTGATGTAAGTTAAATCTCATAGGCCATGACTCCTATGTGATCATGGATCTAAAAGATGCCAATGCATCTTGGGGTTTTCTTCTATTTCTTTCCAAATTGCATGACACTCTTACATGGTGATATTTGAAGGAATAATTTATCACCAACACCATACTCTAGGTACCTTCATTGCTTTTCAGCATATCTCTTTTCCAACTTTGAGAATATTTGATGTGTTTTTGGATAGTTTAAACCATCTATGTTGTCTCTTTCAAAAGATCAGGTCCAAGTAGCTTTCTCTCAGTAGCGTCATCTCAATAGGGTGGAGTTATAACACATTTTTTATACCGAGTTTCATATAGATCCATCTAAATACTTGAGTTTAAGATATTGTTGTATGAGAACTCAACCAATGAAATATGCTGATCCCATCAATATTTTAATTCTAAATAGTACACTCTTTGTATGTATTTGAAAATCGGAATAGTCCTTTCAGATTGTCAATTATTTTGGGGTGATTGGTTGTGCTAAACTTTAATTCATCACTAAAAACATGTTGAAGACTCCTATAGAATTTATATGTGAAACTTGGATCATGTTTAGTGAAAATAGAGAGTGGAACCCCATAAAGTCTCATTACTTCACATATATCTTAGAAAGTTGTTCAAGAAATATATCATCCCAAATTGTGATAAAGTGGAAAATATTGATGACTCGATCAATCACAACCTATATCACATTATTTCCTTTGGATGTCTTTAAGAGACCTATGAAAAAAGTCAATAGTAACATTCTCCAATTTCTACATGGGTATTGGAAATGGATTCATAATGCATTTAATATTATATATCCCTTCTTTAACATTCATACGTATCAAGGACCATGAGATATACTCAGCAATATCCTTCTTCATGTTGTCCCACCAGAAGTTTTCTGAGTGATCATGATACATCTTGGTACATCCAAGATGAATAGATAATGCTGAGCTATGTGTATTATCAAATAGATCCCTATTTATATATTTTGATGAAGGTGCCAAAATCCTTGTTCCAAACGAAATCACACCATAGTTATCAATATGGAACTCTTGCAGATTCTCTTCCTTTAATGCATTAACCTTCTTTTGAATCTCCAGATTAACCCATTGTGCCTCTTTACTCTTCTCTTAGAAAGATGGTTGGGAAATAATTCGGGTAAGTTAGGATGTATTCCCTACTATTATGATTTTCAAATCCATCATTTACATATCCACGAAGAAAGGGTCCTTCTCAATCCGCAACAAGGATAGATTTGCGGGTTCTTTTCTTCTAAGACATCAACAACCTTGCTTTCCTTGCCAAGATGATAGATAATAGATAAATAATCGTCCTTGATTAGATCTAACCATCTATTTTGAGGCATATTGATCTCATTTTGTGTGAATATATACTTTAGTCTATTTTAGTCGGTATATATGTCAAAATTCTCACCATAGAGGTAGTAACGCTAGATTTTCATGCAAAAATCACAATTTCTAGCTCCATATCATGTTTTGGGTAGTTTTTCTCATGGATATTCAACTACCCACTTTATCATTTTTCATGAGTACACAACCCAATAATTTCATTTGAGTATCATTGTATATCAAAAAAACATTCTCTACGATTTGGTAATGTGAGTACGGTTGTAGTGATCAGCCTCTTATTTATGTCCTTGAAGTTTTCTTCACAGTCTTCCATATATACATTACCACTTTCCTTGTTAACATAGTTTTCGGCCGTGAAAATCATGAGAAATTTCTCACAAAACATCGATAGTAACAAGCTAATCCAATAAAACTACGGATTTCTATGACACTAAATAGAATGGGCCAGTCCTCAATTGCATTTTTATTTTAGGGGTCTATATAAATTTCCTCAATTGTGATCACATTTCCCAATAATTTGAATTTTTTCATCCAAAAGTCACACTTACTAAACTTGGCATACAAGTTTTCCTTCCTTAATGTTGCCAAAAAATCCATATATTTTCTTCTTGTTCCTCCTTGCTCTAGGGGTAGATGAAAATATCATTGATAAACAGTACAAAACAAATTTCAAGGTACTATCTAAAGACTCTATTAATCAAAACCATGAAGATTGTAGGAGAATTAGTAAGTCTGAAGGTAATCAACAAAACTCATAGTGTCAATACATTATATTAAAGGAAGCCTTCGGAAGATCTTTCTTCTTCACCTTTAGATGATTATATAAAAATGAAAATCCACCTTTGAGAAGTACTAACTCCTCATAACTGATTGGAAAGTAATCAATCCTTCAAAGAGTATACTTGTTTTCTATTTATAACTTGTTTCATTTACAATAATCGATACACAACCACATTGATCCATCATTATTCTATAGAAATAGAACCGGCGCACCCTAAGGTGATGCACTTGGTCATATGAACACTTTGTCCAAATTATCTTGAAACTACTTCTCCAACTCATCCTGTTCGATAGGGGATATCCTATAGGGAAACTTTGAGATAGCAGTATCTCTTGGTATCAGATTTATTGAGAACTATACCTCACAATCTGGGGGAAGTATGGGTAACTCTTTAGGAAATACTTCTCTGTATTCCCTCACAATGGGAATTTCCCCTTGGTTGATACATTCCTTTAACTCAACCATTTGGGTGAGGTATACTTCTTCATAGGGAACCAACACCCACACCATCGAACGATTTTCCAAAGGAGATTAATGATCTTCCTTGAACTTGTACAGGAGCATGGGTTGGTTCAGAATATTAAAATATATTTCCATTTCTCGAGATTTTATATGCACTATATGTAATGAGATCCAATCCATTTCCATTATAAAATCAAATTACAGCAAGGGAAGTATCATGAGATAAAATTGAATAATCTTCCCACATATGCCAATATGAGAAGATTCCATCACTTGGGTTGTAATGACTAAACCACTTGTATTTTTTACATATATCTCTACTTCAAGGATTAGGAGATTCAATTAAGTAGTTATTGAAAACTTGCAACATATAAATAAATGAATAGAACTTGAATCAGATAAGACTTTTTTCATTATTGAGTGAATTGAAAGTATACCTTATATGACTTTATTCTCTTGCTCCACTTCCATAGCAGTGATGATATAAGCCTTGGCTTTCTCCTTTGGATTTCGTGGCTGCTGATGCTAATTAACCTTGAGGACTCTAGGTTTAGTGTAGTAGATTGCATAGTGACCTTTCTCCCTACCATAGTAGCATTGGACCATGGGTGGATCTCTCCTTCCCTCTACCACATTTTCCTGCTTCCTCATATATTTTTGAAATTCATGAGCTTGGTGGGATTCTCTACCACACTTTATATATTTCCCCTTCCATTTAGGTAGTTCCCATGATTCTAGTTCCCTTATTTTTGACATGTGGGTGTTTGATTTTTCTTTATACCATTCTCATTAGATCATCTAGCTTGAAACTCTATATTTTGTTTCATAAAATGACATCCATGGGAAACTTTTTGAAAATTAATATCCACTTTGAGATAAAATCAAACAAATTCTTCATAAATCCCGATGATTTATTTTTCTAGAGCCTTTCAAAGGTGTGGGTTTAATCCACTAAAAAATATATCAATTTTTTTAATGATAAAAATTACAAATAATGCCTTGAAAACCTTGTGAATGTATATTCATATTCTATGAAATATTCACCATTATTTTTCTTCAAATATATAAATCCTCTCTCTATTTTAAAAGAAGAGTTTAGGGAAATAATTGACAAGGAACAACATATTAAAGTCTTTCCAATCCATCTCTTCAATTTTTTCCTTCATCTTGGTGTTCTTAATCAAAGTCAAACATTGATCAACATCTCAATCTCAATGGTAAATGGCCAAAGTCACCTTATCCATTTCAGAACAGTGAAGAAGAAAAAAGATCTTATCCATTAATTTGACACAATATTCCATGACTATTAGATCAGAAGATCCACTAAAGGTTGGCCGTCATTTCCTCATAAATAACATGATATTTGTTTTCTTCCTCTTAGGTGCAGGAAGATGTTCCACATTATTCATGTTATTATTCAAAACGAAAGATAATTTGGTAATAATCTCCCAGAAAGTTTTAACTCTATCCCCAAGGAATTCGGTACGTCATTCAGGAAATCACTGCATTGTCCCTCACCTAGGTTTTTGGTCTAGTTTCTCCAGGTTCCCACCATTTTATAAAATATAGAAGGTTAGAACAAAACATAAGAAAACAATTGATCAATAATTTATCCCCTGGGTAAATTAACTCTAAAGAAATATCTTATGGGATCCCTATTTTTAGAAAATCTTCATGTGTTCTTACATATAATTAGTCTAATACTAAGGATCTTCACTGAGGTTCTCTAATACTAATTCCCAAATTAACTAAATTGTGCACTAATACCAACTATATAAAACATTTGTTTTCTTACATGACTCATAAATAATTTTAAAGATAACAACATGAAATCATTACACATCTAGGATCCAATGTTTTAGTGTCTTAGGAATATTAGGACCATACATGACATTTAAAAAATAAAACATAAACATTCATTTAATTCCTTCTTCACTAACTTTCAATTTTTCTTCTTGTTATCCTTAGTACATGTAATCACCATAGGATATATATAAAGGAAATGGGTGATCTAGAAGCCTAGTAAGATGATAGATAAGAAAATTAATCAATATAAAATGTTTTGAAAAAAATAATTATCATAATGACATATACGTGGGATATTAATCGTGAGAGGAAGCATCAAGAAAAGGCTTGGAATGTGACAATGCATAAAAATAAAACATCATGTCTTAGCGGTAAACTGCCACACACATTTGTGAAACAATATATCATCATCTTCGTGCATATTTCACTTTTCTCATGACATGCATCACATTACCCAATTAATTGGAGTGCTATGTAATTTTGGGTGCACCCTCACATCATAGCATTTACATTATCATGTATGCCTGATTCAAACTCAAATTTACCCAAGAGATGAAGGTAGAACGGTCCTTGTACATTATATTGGGTTGTCGAATTCTTAGTGACCTAAGAAGAAACCTATAGACATGTACATTATATGGACTATTTTTTGATATGATGTGTCTGACATGGGTTGATTTTATTTGGGTTTAAGTGAAATATAATACACTAAAGTTAATTCAATTTTAAATTATGAGTTGATCCTAGTTTATCACTTGGGGTAGATTGGACGCATTCCGTTTTCAACTATTTCAATTTATTCTATTTGAGATGATTTAATTTAAGAAGATAAAACAAAATCATAACTCACTAGTTTAATTCCTAAAATTCCTAATAATAATCACCTATACACTTGAAGGATAAAAGCTTTGAGCACACCATGATAAAGGTTCGTATTAGAACTTGAAGTATGTGACCTTAAAATTCAATAAGGATGAAGAAGTTTTAAAATCGTCAAATAAAAATATCATTTTATAGAAGTGATTAGTGATTAAGGTAGTGATAAATAACATCCAATAAAGCCCCTTTATACTCCTTTGGATCAAACCATAAGTGGGTTAGTCCTCCATTGATGTTATGGTTTCAATGGAAGCGGGAAGTAAACTCATAAGGCGGGAATTGGAGAAGTAAAAAAAACAATGAAATAACAATCACTCCATTGTTGTGTGATAATATCACAAGGTTTGGTTTGAACAAGTTCACACCTTGAGGCAATGATATAAAAGTGATAAGAAGAATAATAGAAAAAGATATGATGATAAACTTTTATAAAGAAGCTAAGATACTTCAAGGAACATACAATTGAGGGAAAGCGATTACAACATCAAATTTGTAGAATAACATTAAGATGAAAACAAAGCCCAAAGAAGAAAAAATCCTCAATTAACACTACCTTAAATAGTAATTTTGGGAGCCTTGTGTCGAGCCTCCAATAGTAAAAATCATTCCAATTGATTATGGTATGCCTAGATTGTTGGAGAGATTGTGGAATTTGGACTTTTCCACTCTTGACCCGAGGTGGCAGCCAGCTTGAAACCACCGCACAAATGTTCCTAGAAGTCCTTCTATATGGCCGAATTGGAGTGGTCCATAGATGAAAAACATTAAGCTCTATATTTCCCCTAACATTATGAAAAGTGTCAGCCCAAAATAGTTTATGGTTAACGAGATATGTGTATAATGGTGGGATGTTTTTCGGGGCTGCAGAATATGGCCCAAAATTTTATCTTCAACTTGGGATGCCTGAATAACCACAATGGTGGAAGAATTAGCACTGGCTTTTGCATAATTATTTGTTCCTATATGCGTCTTCTAGAATCCAATGAAATTTGGTCTTCATTAAGCCCATATGTTGGGCCCCACATTCTCATCAGTGGGCTGGTGTCCAATCTGCCTTCTCCAGAATTGTTTGCATGAAATCCCATTTTAGTGCTCTTCCAATGTGAATATTCCAACACACCACAAGTATGAATGGATCCCAATATAATTATAAAACTGAAAATTAAATATGAAACTAAAATCAATATTATTGGGTACTTTAAATTATGTTAAAAATTTTACCACATAATAGTGAATTTTAAGAAGTAATTACAATCATAATGTGAAATGAAGTTCAAAGTGTAAAATGCACTAAAAATTATGTTTATGAATATTAAATGTAAAGACCCAACCCCAGTTACCCAGATTCGGTGCCTTATTGGTTACATTGGCATACAAAAAAGGAATAAGAATCCCAATGGACTGAGTAGTTTATTATTATTGGAAACAAGATACATACAAAAGTTCATCATAAAAATATGAAATGAAAAAAAATAGAAACTCCTTTGAAAACTTCCATAACTCCAAGTTTATTTCAGCTTGTAATTCATAATAAAATCCTTCTTGACCTGTGTAAATATAACATAATTAAGGGGTGAGCTCAAATGCACAATAAAGTTAAGCAATACATCAGAAGATAACATAAACATTACACATGGTGAATAATTTAAAACACATGCCTTTAGAAATAAACATTAACAAAATATGGTAGAAATATTAGATGAGTAAATATTTCCAAAACATAACCTAATCATGGGTATTATACTAGTCAAATAACCACATGAACCATCAATACTATATTTATAATGAGGGAGTGCATAATGCGGGACAATATAACCATGTCGTCAAGGCCTCGTGCCAAGACCATAAATAATTTTTTTGTCAATGCCTTGTTCCAAGACCATAGTTTGTCTTATGAGACCTACCGATGCACTGAGGGGATATAGTGGTCCCAAAACAACACTTACTATGTCCAATGAATTCCTCATATGAACGGGGATAAACATAAACAACATACAAATCAATATATTAAATGTAAATAGCATTCCCTGAACATTAAGCCAAAACACTAACCATTCGAAGTAAACTGATAAATGGTTTACAGATAGCACATAAATAGCCAAAATATTCATAAACCACTAAACTGAATATGGTATATGATAATATGGAATACTAATCCCGATAATACATAATAATCAATAAGTGTGTTGAAATAGAGAAAGATACTCTTATTAAATCATCAAGTAATTCTTGAAATAAATAATATTGTACTTTGAAAAGAAGAGTTGTTTTAGAAAACTTTTTGTATAAAACCAGAATTTTGAATGTCCATTTCTACCATTTGGTTACATGTAATGAGGATGAATCATTAGATTACAATCACTTCGATTATTTGGCGGTATTTGGATTATTATGAACTAGTTTTGTCACATAAATTAATAATAAGTACATATACTGGTTCCTGAATATTAATTAGTTTTTAATTCATATATTATTGTCTGGTTAAACCATAAATATGGTTTCATGACAAGTAATTAAGAAGAAATTTATGAATAAAACTTCTTCGTCCAAGAAGGCTATAAATTGGAACCTCGTGGACGTTGACATCGTTTATAAAAATAAAAGGGAGGGAGTAAGAATATTTATGATGGTTCTTCCAATCACATGATATAATTCTGGTATATAGATGATACTGGAGTTATCATGATCATTTGGACTGAGGAGGTGAGGAGAGGATAGAAAAAGAAGACAAATTCAAATGAAACTCAAAGAAAAAGAAGGGTGTTTTACCTCTTGAAATAACTTCCTCAAGAACCTCCATAAGGGAAGGGATTAAGGTCTTTTGGAAAGAACAAGAGATTCCTGGTCGTGGGGAGTGACTAGGAAATGGTATTTGGGCATAACTTTGAGGAGATTCAAGGATTAGAGGATTGAAAATAAGAGGGAGTGGTGAGGGGTTTTTATAGTAGAGGAGAGGGGAAATTTTTGAATATTTAATTCATTATTTTATTATTTCCCTCAAGACAACCAATAGTATTGTTTCATGTGACCCCTAATAGTAATAAGTGCATGTGAGTTTGAACCAAGTGGCCTTGAATCACTTGTGATGTCATGAATAGTGTATTTAACTGATAATTTTTATATGTGGTATTTTATTATATTTCACAATTCATAAAAAATTCTATAAGTTTAGAAAAATCCCAAAAATTTAACCCTACCATTTTTCGACGTGTAGAATTCAAAAATGAAATCCATTTTTCAAAATTTATTTTCTAAATATTATTAATTTCATTTTTAAATAATTTGATAGTTAATTCTAAAAATAACAATTTTAATGTGCAATTAGTTTTATTTCACTATGAAAAATTAATTAAGATCTCATTATCTTATTGCCTTAAGAAAATAAAATATTATTATTATTTACTATTCATAAGGGTCATATTACCATTCATATTACTATTCATAAGGGTATGTTACTATTCAACAAAAAAACAAGTTTGTTCTATCAGACTCTAAATGACTTACTGGTCACAACTCTAGATGAACGTTATTCGCAATTCCAAACACAGTAGAGGAAAATTTGTGTTTAATGGATATATTATAAAATGAATTCAATATTTATTTTAAAAAACATGGGGTGTTACATTCTCCCCTCCTTACAAAAATTTCTCCCATGAAATTTCATTTTATAATCTAGGACAAAAACATGTGTGGGTACTTTTCCTTCATTGATTCCTCCATTTCCCATGTTGCCTCTTTGTAATTATGGTTTCGCCATAGTACCTTGACCAGATGTGTAGTCTTGTTGCGTAGAACATTGTGTCTATGATCCAAGATTCTCACAGACTGCTCCTCATTGGAAAGATCAACCTCCAATTGTACCACCTTTGAAGAGAGTACATGTGAAGGGTCTGGTATGTACTTCCTTAAGAGGGATACATGAAAGACATAATGTACCTCAGACATGGTAGGTGGAAGTGCCAGTCGATAGGCCACAGCTCCGACTCGATCAAGGATCTCAAAGGGGCCGATATACCTAGGACATAGCTTTCCTTTCTTCCCAAACCTCATGAACTTCTTCCATGGAGATATGCGTTGAAATACCGGGCGTCCAACTTTGA
Source organism: Viscum album (assembly GCA_963277665.1). Taxonomy (NCBI): domain Eukaryota; kingdom Viridiplantae; phylum Streptophyta; class Magnoliopsida; order Santalales; family Viscaceae; genus Viscum; species Viscum album. Next base: position 14,761,344 of record OY728163.1, read on the forward strand.
AATCAAGGTCTCGTCGATAGTTATCTGCATAGCTCTTCTGTTGACTTTTGGCTGCCTTGATATGTTGGGGAATAGTTTTGACCTTCTCCACCATTTCTTCAACCAATTCATGTCCTAGAAGCTTTCACTCACCAACTTTATCCCAACACGCCGGTTTTATACACCTTTTCCCATAAAGGGCTTCATACGGTGCCATTTGAATGCTCGAGTGGAAACTTTTATTGTATGAGAATTCAACCAGTAGAAGATGTTGGACCCATCCTCCTTAGAATTCCATAGAACATGCTCTCAAAATGGCTTCTTGTGTCTAACTAGTTCGCTCAGATTGGCCATCATTTTGTGGTGTATAGGACGTACTAAAGTTCAGTTCAGTGCTTAGTGAATGTTGGAGACTCTTCCAAAACATCAAGGTGAATCTAGGGTCATGGTCAGATACAATAGATAGTGGTAATTCATGTATCCTCACCACTTCATTGATGTAAATCCGTGCAAGTTGATCCAATGATAAGTCCTCTCAAATCGCTATAAAGTGATCTGTCATTGTAAGATGATCCAAAATGACCCATATAGCATTGTTTCCTTTGGATGTCCTTAGAAGTCCAGTGACAAAGTCCATGGAAATGTTCTTCAACTTCTATACTGGTATGGGTAGTGGTTGCATCATCCACTTAGACATTTGCCTCTCAGCCTTCATATGTTGACATTCCAGGCACATTGATGTATAATCAGATATCTCCCTTTTCATATTGTCCCACAAAGGTTTTCTCAGAGATCTCGATACATCATTGTGCTACGAGGGTGTATAGAGAAATTAGAGCTATGTGCATCATCCAATAGTTCTCTCTTTAGCTCGGGAATAGTGGGAACACAAAGCCTCTTCCCGAATTTCAAAATGACACCTTCATATGCGAAGTCAGTCAATTTCCCATTATTTATATCTTTAATTTTCTTTTGAATCTCCTCATCATCAGCCTGAGAATTTTTTTATCCTATCCAGTAAAGAAGGTTGGGAAACCATTTGAAAATGTAATGATGTGTTACATTCCTTGATAATTCCTATATCAATCTTTACTAGATCCATGAACAAAGGATCCCTTTCAACTCTCTTCTTGTTCATAACTCCATGATCCTTTCTACTCAAAGCATGTGCTACCTTATTTGTTGTCCCCGGTTGGTAGTGTATCATGCAATCATAGTTTTGAGTAGCTCAATCCATATCCTTTGTCTCATGTTGAGTTCTTTCTATGAGAATATATATTTCAAACTCTTGTGATCTGTATATATATCACAGTTTTCACCATATAGGTAATGTATCCAAATCTTGAAAGCAAAGATTACCGCTGCTAACTCAAAATCATGAGTTTGATAGTTTTTTCATGAATTTTTAGCTGTAAAGATGCATAGGCAATCACTTGACCATTCTGCATAGGGACACAACCACTTACTTTCTTTGATGCATCATCATTCCCCGATGGTAGGGTTAGGATCGGAGCATTCACAAACCTCCTCTTCAATTATTCAAAACATTATTCTCATTCCTTTTTCCATACGAACTTAACCCCTTTTCGTGTGAGCTTGGTCATTGGGTTATCTAAATGAGAAAAGTTCTGAACAAAATGCTGATAATAACATGTTAAACCAATAAAACTACGTACATCAGTTACGTTCGTTGGAGTAGGCCATTCTTGCATAGCCTTTGTCTTCGCAGGATCTACAGATATTCCATCCTTAAAAATAATGTGTCCTAGAAAGGCAACTGATTGGTTCCAAAAATCACACTTTCTAAACATCCCTTATAATTTATTTCTTCTCAGAGTCTTCAGAATAGTGCACAAGAAATTTTCATGTTCTTCATAGCTTTTAGAGTACACTAGGATATCATCAATAAACACCACCACAATGTCATCAATATATTCCTTCAGAACTCTATTCATCAAATCCATGAAAATAGATGGTGCATTAGTTAGTCCAAAAGGCATTACTGTAAACTCGTAATGCCCGTACCTAGTTCGGAATGCTGTTTTTGGAATGTCTTCTTTCCTCACAACTAACTGATGATATCTAGATCGAAGATCAATATTCAAAAAATATTGGGCTCCATGAAGTTGATCAAATAAATCATCAATTCTTGGTAGAGGATACTTATTCTTTATTGTAACAACGTTGATTTTCCTATACTCTATGCACAACCTCATAGACCCGTCTTTCTTCTTAACAAAAAGAACAGGGTCTCCCCATGGAGAAACACTAGGGAGAATAAATCCATTATCACTCAATTCCTCTAGTTTTTTCTTTACCTCCACTAACTTCATAGTGGCCATTCTATAAGGGGTCTTTTATATGGGCCTTGAACCAGGAATTAATTCAATGGAAAACTCAATTTACCACTCTGGAGGATGTCCAGGTAAATCCTATGGAAAGACATCAATATATTCTTGCACAACAGGTCATCTTCTATATGTACATTCTTCTCCTCACCCATATTTATTTCATTCCTTTCCATCCCAAATAATTGAATTCAGTAGAGCTACTGGGGGCGGATCTAGGTGAGAATCACGTGGTGATGTTTCTGCTCTAAAAATAATAGATTCTACCCCATTCTCGAAAATTGTAACTTCTTTCTTCTTGCAGTATAACTTCGCATCATAATTTGAGAGCTAATCCATACTAAGAATTATATCATAGTCAACAATTGGTATGATGATAAGGTTAGAAATTAAAGCACATTTATGTGTTACGAGGGGGATTAATCGACATGCCTTTGTTGCAATGATACAACCAATAGGAGTTTTGACTGATAACTCTTTATTAAATAAAATTGTACATATCTAATTTTCTTGGGAAATAGGGAAGATATAAATGAATGCAATGATTAAGAATCAAATAAATTATTGGATAAGTTGGATAAAACGATCAATGTACCTTCCACCACTTTCTTTGGAACTCCAACCTCCTCAGTTGTAACCGTATAAGCTTGGCCTTGCTCCCTTGACCTTCTTTGGGGAACATTTCCCTAACGCTTTTTAAATTCATGTGCATAATGTCCCATCTCCCTGCAATTGTAGCACATAACATTGGTAGCTTTTTTATTCTCCTTACAATCCGGAGATAGGTGGCCTTTTTTCTACACTTGTAATAGACTCCCATTCCCTTCAGGCAAGTGCCAGGGTGTTTCTACCCACAATTACTGCATAATGGAAATTCAACTCTTCCCTACTTCCCCATTTCCTTATTTCCTTTACCAGAGCTTTCAGATGCCCTCTTCTTCTCTTGTTTTCCTTTAATGTCATGGGACATATAGAATTCATTTTCTGTCTTGATATCACTTGAGACTATATCTTCATGTGATTCAATTATTTGGGATACAAGATCCCTTCAGAGGAATTGTTTTAAACCATCAAAGAATCGATCACTTCTTCTCCTTAGATTACGTATGTAGTCCGTAGCATGCTTTTCCAGCCTTGTAAAGTTGGCTTTATAGTTGGTAAAATTTTCATCCTCCTTCTACCTCATATTCAATAATTGCCTCTCCATATCTGTTTTCTATTCACGAGGGAAATACTTTTCTATGAATATTTCTTTAAAATCCCTCCATTCCATCTCTTCTATTTCTTCCTCTTCCTTTTTATTTTGGACTAAGGACCACAACTGATCTGCATCTCCAATTAGATGATAAACGAACATGATAACCTTCTCTCTTTCGTTACATCCCTAAGCGAGAAATATCTTCTCAAGGGAACATATCCACTGCTCTTCTACAAATGGGTTTGTAGAACCATTTAATGATGGAGGCTGTTATCACATAAAGTGATCTAACATAGCTCCTCCACGTGGTGGATCTAGATGCTCCATACGAGTAAGGTTATTATTCCTAACTAGAGTAAGTTGTCCCAGTATAGTTATGAGTTTCTCAACACCAGAGCTGACACCATTATCTTGCATCGAAGGGAAATCCATACAGGAAACACGTGAGTTCATGCAGTTTCCATTCCTTCCACTTGGAGCCATCTCTAGATAATGGAATACACTAGAATGAGTTATGAATCATAATGTACAATTTTAACTTAACAAAATACTTATAAAAAATTGAGATCCTACACATGGATAATCCCATATTCATAAAAATGGTTTCTTTGAGGAATATTTTAAATTTCAATCCTTCATAATGGCTTGTAAAGAAAATGTGAATTATCTTATGCATTTCCCCTTGGGTGTTTTGTAACCAAGAGTGCAGTAAGGCTCGTTGTCATGCACCGGTTCCCGTTCGAGTCCAGCTCAAAGCGGTGTTTTTGGGTTTTACCCCTAGATACATTTGTTCCAAAGCCGCCTCTACCTGCTCATATCTAGATAGGGATGCATTGAATGAAATATATAAATAATCTATTCCTTACCAAAATACCAAGACTTTATTGTATGTATATCCTCAATGACTAACTTAGGGACTCATCCCTAATTCTACGTTTTTTAAATCTAGTTCCATGTATTCTACTAAACATGTATCTGATACTAACTATAAAGACCCGACCCCAGTTACCCGGAGCCGGTGCCTCATTGGTTACATTGGAATACAAACAATGAATAGGCATCCCAAAGGACCAAGTAGTTAAGCATTATTGGAAACAAGATACATACATATGTTCATCATTACGACTTGAAATGAAAAACAACATTGAAACTCCTTAGACAACTTCCATAACTCCTAGTTTATTTCAGCATGTCATTAATAATAAAATCCTTATTGCCCTGTAGAGATGAAACCGAATAAAGGGTTGAGCTCAAATGCTCAATATGGTTAAGCAATACCGCAGAATATTATATAAACATTAGACATGGTGAATAATTGAAAACACATTTCTTTAGAAATAAACTTGAACATAATATGGTAGAAATATGAGCTGAGTAAATATTTCCAAAACATAACATAATCATGGGTATTCTAAGAGTCAAATAACCATGTGAACCATAAATACTATATTCACAATGAGGTAACGCATAATGTGGGACAATATAACCATACCGTCAAGGCCTCGTGCCAAGACCATAAATAATCATTTTGTAAAGGCCTCATGCCAAAACCATAGTTTGTCTCATGACACCTACTGATGCACCGAGGGGCTATACAGGGCCCCAACCGACACTTACTATGTCTAATTAATTCCTCATATTAATGGGGAAAAACATAAACAACATACATATTAATATATTAAATGTAAATAGCTTTCCCCGAACATTAATCCAAAACACTAACCATTCGAAGTAAACTGATGAATGGTTTACAGATAGCACATCAATAGCCAAAATAATCATAATCCATTAAAATTAATATGGTAGATGATAATATGGAATACTAATCCCAATAATACAGAATAATAAACAAGTGTGTTGAAATAGAGGAATATACTCTTATTAAATCTTCGAGTAATTCTTGAAATAAATACTGTTTTACTTTGAAAAGAAGAGTTCTTTTGGGAAAATCTTTGTATAAAACCAGAAGTGATGTAAGATATTATTTTCATAACAAAATGAGTGATTTTATAGATATAATGGTTTTGAAAAACAGATTATAGATTTCCCTTGATAATAGGTAAGAAATTGAGATATTCCCTTGAATCGGGCATGTATTTCGGAAACAATTTGAAAGATCCATTTTAAGAATGTAACTAACCATAAAATAAAGAAGGATTCTGGTTTGTGTATATATATTGAACACTCACGCAGAATTTATAATGAGTATATAATAATACATAATAATTTAATTGAGGTAATTTAGACAATGAAAATAACCCGAATAGAAATGGACGTTCGGGTGGAAAAACCCTTACCTTAAATCTGAATGTGTTCCGCTCTTTAACATAAGGTCCTGGAATATGCAATTATACATATCAATAACTTATTTCATAACCTAATGGAAATTTATTTAGTTTATCATATTTATTTTGAGTTCATTAATGTTATTATTTATAAGTTATTATATTGAATTTTTTCGTTCCGGAGTGTTTGTTTTCTTGATTTTCATAATTGGTTCACTTGTTTTTAAGTAATAAAGTTCATGTTGAATTGTTGTAAATCTCCAGAATTGAAATTAAATACTATTTATGAACATACAAAATTGTTAATGGCCATTGCTACCATTTGGTTACATGTAATGAGGATGAATCATTAGATGATAGTCACTTCGATTATTTGGCGGTATTTGGATTATTATGAACTAGTTTTGTCGCATAAATTAATAATAAGTATATATACTGGTTCCTGGATATTAATTAGATTTTAATTCATATATTAGAGTCTGGTTCAACCGTAAATATGGTTTCATGACCAGTAATGAAGAAGGAATTTAAGAATGAAACTTCGTCGTCCACGAAGGCTATAAATTGGAACCTCGTGGGCGTTGAATTCGTTTATAAAAATAAAAGGGAGGGAGTAAGAATATTTATGATGGATCTTCCATTCACATGATATAATTCCATTATATAGATGATAATTGAGTTATCATGATCATTTGTACTGAGGAGGTGAGGAGAGGATATAAAAAGAATACAAATTCAAATGAAACTCAAAGAAAAAGAAGGTTGTTTACCTCTTGAAATAACTTCCTCAAGAACCTCCTTAAGGGAAGGGATTAGTGTCTTTTGGCAAGAACAAGAGCTTCCTGGTCGTTGGGAGTGACTTGGAAATGGTATTTGGGAAAAACATTGAGGAGATTAAAGGCTTAGAGGAGTGAAAATAAGAGGGAGTGGTGAGGGGTTTTTATAGTGGAGGAGAGGGGTAATTTTTGAATATTTAATTCATTATTTTAATATTTCCCTCAACACAACCAATAGTATTGTTTCATGTGACACCTAATAGTAATAAGTGCGTTTGAGTTCGAACCAAGTGGCCTTGTATCACTTGTGATTTCATGAATAGTGTATTTAACTAATAATTTTTATATATGGTATTTTATTATATTTCACCATTCATAAAAAATTCTATAAGTTTAGAAAAATCCCAAAAATTTAACCCTACCATTTTTCGACGTGTAGAATTCAAAAATGAAATCCATTTTTCAAAATTAATTTTCTAAATATTATTAATTTAATTTTAAAATAATGTGATAATTAATTCAAAAAATAACAATTATAATGTGCAATTAGTTTTATTTCCCATTGAAAAATTAATTCAGATCTCATTATCTTATTGCCTTAAGAAAAGAAAATAATATTATTATTTACTATACATAAGGGTAATATTACCATTTATATTACTATTCATAAGGGTGTGTTACTATTCAACAAAAAACAATTTTTTTCTATCAGACTCTAAATGACATACTGGTCACAACTCTAGATGAACGTTATTCGAAATTCCAAACACAGTAGAGGAAAAGTTGCGTTTAATGGATACATTATAGAATGAATTAGATATTTATTTTCAAAATCATGGGGTGTTAAAATAAAGAACATGAATATTATATATATTACCAATGAATATTAGCCTCATTTAGTGGCTAATCACACCCCCAACTTGAGTTTTTCTAGTCCCAAGCAAAATATATCTCAACAATGTGAAATTATAATTCCCTTTTCCAAAAACATTTTAATACAAAATTATCACCAAAAACATTATACCAAACACTCATGAAACCAATCAAAATATTTTAATACAAGATATTTTCATAAGAATATCCCAATCCCAAGCCCATTCTTTTGTTCAAATTCATTGCCATATTTTATCCAATATCAATTAAGTATGAGGATGTATTGTGTATCACAATTGACGTGGGGGTTCATCTTTATTAAAGGGTGAAATCATGGAAGTTCTAGGTGGAATCACATTTCAATATTTAGATAAGTAATCATTTTTTTTGTTTTTTTTTTGTTTTTTCAATTTTTCCATGGTAATTGAAATTGCACTCAAAAAGGTCAACCTCTGTAGTGAGACTTTGTCAATGACTCCCAGGCTCAATGACCTTAGGGAACCAAGTAAAGCCCATATACTCAGGCATCATCTCGAGTTATCTCAGTCCAAACCAAATTAAAATTACCAAAAATAGAGATAAAATTACTAACTCCGGGCCAGACAACTATGGAGGCACGATCCCCAAGTGTCTAAAGCCTCTAATTAGGTCATTACATTTCTCTACGCGTAAATTTATTTATTTTTTAATTTTTTTTCTTGAATACTCATATTAAAACTCAAATGATCACCAAACCTATGATATTTATTTGGGGGACCTCATGAACTCAATATAACACCCCACTATCCAAAGGACGTGCATTGTGATCTTTTTTTTATTTGGATGAAAATATAAACGATGAAATATCACATTGGACAACCACACTTTCCAAAATATATGCTCATGAAATTATACAAGGATTAAAATCCGATTCAGGGCGTGCTAAATTATTTGATATTTAGTTTCAATGTGTGAAATGTGTATTACCATGTTCAAGGTTAATGAAGTTTTTCCTTCCATTAAGGCACATTTTTTTTCAAATCATTCATTTTTTTTTCACTAAATAATTTTTTATTTTATCTCCCCCCAATATAAAGTAACATTGTCCCCAGTGTTTAAATAAAAGAAAATTTTTAAGGGGGTAGAGGGAGAGAATGATAGTTCAAAAATGAAATTGAAAATGAGGATCATGGAATGAAGTCACTTGGTGGTTGAAGTTGAAATTCTTACTGCTCCCTTTTAATCCCTTGATCTCGATTTCACTATGATAATTCCCTAGTGGATAAAAAAACAAACAAAAAAACAATATATATATGTGTGTGTATTTATATAATAAAGAAATAAAAATATAAGTATATATAATAAAATTATAGAATAAGAAAGCACAAAAATCCATAGGTCAGTGGTAAGCGTACGCCCCTATCTCCCTTCAGTCTCGGGTTCGATTCCCCATGGCTTCACCAGTTGTGATAGGGTTTGACTGAAAACATACAACGTGTCCCTTTTTATTATTATTAATATTATATTATTTATTTTTTGTATTTTTATTTTATCCTACGAACACATAAAATAAAATAAACTGATGATAAATTGTCTTCTTTTTAAATTTCTGGATAAGGTATTACTCAAGGATCACACTGCGAGACACAGATGAATATGGTGCTTCACTTTTATACACATCCATACTCCTAATAGAAGAATAGGTCAACATTATATTTTTTTTAAATATCACAATGATTTATTAATCCTATTTTAAAAAATATTACTCACAAAGATGAAAATCACGGCTTGCCTCACATGCTGCGCTTTGGATTAATGTCGCTAGCTCGACTTAGACCCTTAATTATATAATTATTTTCTTCATCTAAGGTTGTTTCACACAAGTTTTCATCAACTTCGTATTTTTGGAATGGTTCATTAAATGGTTTGACTCTATGACCATTAACTTTAAAGGTTTTACCATTGGTGGGATCTTGAATTTCTACAGCCCCATGGGGGAACACCTTATGCACTATATTGGGACCTGACCATCTAGACCTCAACTTTCCCCGGTGTAAATAAAGTTTTTAACTATAAAAAATAATAGTTTTACCCGGTACAATGTGTTTGGTTTTAATATTTCAGGATTGGTAGTCTTGTACTTTAGTTTTATTGATCCTTTAATTTTTATAAGCCTCCATCCTATGTTCCTCAAGTTCATTGAGATCTAATTTCCTTTTTGTTCCGGCCAATGAGAGGTCATAATTCATTTTCTTAATTTACCAAAAATCCTTATTTGAATCTCCGCTAGAAAATGGAATGCTTTACCATAATCCAACCTATATGGGGGAATTCATAAAATGGTTTTATATGCAATTTGATAGGCCCAAATAGCATCTAAGAGTTTTTTCGACCAATCTTTACTAGATGGATTAACAGTTTTATTTAGAATTTGTTTGATTTCTCGATTGGATAACTCAGCCTGACCATTGGTCTATGGGTGGTAAGTAGTGGAAACTTTATGAGAAATTAAATATTTTTCCATGAGTGATGAGAATGGATGATTGCAAAAATGAGTTCCATGATCACTAATGATAGCCCTAGAAATTACAAATCTAGAGAATATTTTTTCCTTGATAAATCTAATCATAGATTGATTATCATTGGATTTTTTAGGAATGGACTCAAACCATTTGGAGACAGAATCGACTACTAAAATAATGTAAATATATCCCCTAGAGTTTGGGAAGGTACCCATGAAATCAATTCCCCAAAATTCAAATATTTTAACTGCTAAGATGGGAGTGAGTGGCATTTTATTCCTTTTTGTGATGGACCCTACTTGTTGAAACCTAGGAAAGCTTTGAAAAAATGTGTTGGAGTCCCTTTAGAGGGTGGGATAGAAGAGACCAAACTGAAGAACCTTAGAAGAAGTTTTCTTAGAGGAAAAGTGACCTCCACATGCCTCACTATAGCAGAATTTAAGGATGGACTCTTGTTCAGATTCTGGGACACACCTCTTAGTGACTTGGTCAGGGAAGAACTTATAGAGGTATGGACACATAGTTCCTAACATCATAAATTATTTTACTTTGATCTTGAGTCCCTACGAATTTCGGAATGACTCATGTAACTAAGAAATTGGCTCTGTCGGCATACCAAGGGCAGTCACTCACAGAGTACTGGTGTTCATCAGGAACTGAATCAGACACAGAATGGTGATTTGAGTTGTCTTTGAATTCCATCCTATAGAGGTTATCAGCTACAACATTTTCAACACACTTTTTATCCTTGATTGTGAGGTCAAATTTTGTAAGAGAAGGACCCACCTAATCATTCTAGCCTTAACATCTTGTTTTTGGGAGAGGTATTTTAGTGCAGAATGGTCTGTGAACACAGCGATGGGGGATCCTGAGAGGTAGGACCTAAACTTCTTGAAGGAAAACACAATAACAAGTAACTCCTTTTCAGTAGTAGTGTAGTTGATTTGGGCATCATTTAAGGATTTTCTTGCATATGCAAATACACAAGGATTTTTTTCACAATGTTGTTCTAACACAGCTCTTAGAAAAAATTCACTGGAATCACACATAAGTTTGAAAGGAAGGTTCCAATTTAGAGATTTCATAATGGGAGGAGTTGTGAGATAGGATTTGAGGGTTGAGAATTAACCCTCACAGCTTTATGTCCAAACAAATGGAGAACCATTTACTAAGAGATCATGAAGGGGACGAGAGATTAAACTAAAGTCATTAATGAATCTTCTTTAGAAACCAGAATGTCCTAAGAAAGACCTCACTTCCTTAACAGTTTTTGGTGATGTAAGGTGACGAATGATGTCAACCTTGGAATTATCAACTTCAATCCCCTACCTGAGACTAGATGTCCTGGAACTAGTCCCTATTTAACCATGAAATGGCATTTTCCCAGTTTTGGACCAGATTCTTTTCTTCACATCTTGACAAGACTCTCTCCACATTCCTTAGACATCCCTAAAATGTATCCCCAAACACAGAGAAGTCATCCATGAAGACCTCAAAAAAATCCCCTACCATGTTAGAGAATATTCCCATCATGCACCGCTGGAAGGTTCCAGGGGAATTGCATAACCTGAAGGGAATGCGTTTGAAAGAAAAGGTGCTGAATGGACATGTAAATGTAGTATTCCCTTGATCCTCTAGGGAGACCTCAATTTTATTATACCCCGAGTACTCATCTATGAAATAGTATAAGGAATGAAATGCCACTCTCTCAAGGACTTGGTCAATGAATGGTATGGGGAAATGGTCCTTCTTGGTGAATGAGTTTAGCTTCCTATAGCCAATGTAGACCCTCCATCCATTTCTCAGCCTAGTTGGAAGAATATCTCCATCCTTATTGGTTATCATTGTGATTCCTACCTTCTTGGGAACCCCTTTGATTAGGCTAACCCACTCACTCTCAGCTATGGGGTATATGATACCAACTTTTAACAATTTCATAATTTATTTTCTTACTACTTACATGAGATTAAAATTGAGTCACCGTTGAGGATGATGACATGGAATTGAATTAGATTCCAGAACAATCCTATGAGTCCCAATAATTGGGCTAATCCCAGGAATATCAGACAGGGTCCAACCAATGGCTTTCTTATGTTTCCTAAGGTCATCTAGAAGCATCCTTTCATGATTGTCTTCAGAAGAAGAAGAAATGACAATAGGATGTGTTATATTGTCCCCTAAGAAAGCATAATTGAGTGAAGAGGGAAGTTCCTTCAATTCAAGATTAGGTTGGTTCAGAATTTCAGCCGAAGATTGGGAAATATGATCAAGATCAATTTTGTTTCCTAGAGTTTTAGATAGGATTGATTTCCCACATGTAAAAGGTTCAACTACTAGATTGACTTGATCCGATTTATGGAAGGAAGTTGGAGTGGTCTCCATGAAAGTGGTTTCCTGAAAGGTTTCACTGATTGTTGGACATAATAATTCATCATAAAAGCAATTTTTAAATGATCCAAGCCAAGGAGATAAAATTCCTTCATTTGAACAAAAGAAATAAATCCCATCCTAACATAAAAATCCATCAAATATAATTGATGTTCTATGAATTCATTATCAATGCTTCCTATCATGTTTACTTCGTGAATGTCCTTGTCATTCCCTATTTGTGAGCTTTCATTGTAGATGTTCAAGTCTAGACTAATGTTTCGAAGGGTGATGGTCATGTTCCTGTTTTGATGTTGGATAACAGAGTTGATTGTTGCAAGAAAAGGATGACCAAGGATGATTGGGGTTTGTTCCTTATTTCCTAATTTTGGATGGTAGTCATGGACAATGAAGTCAGTAGGGTAGATGAAGTTTTCAACCATTACCAGAACATCATTTAAAATTCTCTTTGGAACCCTAATGCTACGATCAACAAGATGAAGTGTGACAGATATGGGTTTGATCTCTTCTAGGCCTAACTGGAAGTACACAACATAGGGGATGAGATTAAAACTAGCACCTAGGTCACACAAGGCCTTGACAACTTTCCTCTCTCCTAGTTCAACATTGATGTAAGGGAAACCCGGGTCTTTCAACTTAGGAGGAATGGTCTCTTGAATGGTTGTACCCACATTATCTACCAAAAGGACTTGGTTTTTATGTGAAAATTTTCTTTTAAAAGTGCACAAGTCCTTAATTTACTTTGAGTAGCGAGGTATGGTTTGGATTGCATCAAGAAAGGGAATGTTCAACTTGACTTGTGAGAAGATTTCTCTCAATGTTTCACTCAATTCAGGATTGGTTTTCCCCCTCATGCATTGAAGAAATGGTGCAGGTTGAGGGGTTTTTAGTTGAAGAGTTGTTTCTTTGACAATATTATCATGTTTTTCAGTTTGATCATTTAGTGCATTTTAATTTTCATCCAAGTTTGAATCTTTATATGGGTTCTGAATTAGTTGTTTAGGTTTCTCAATTGATTTCCCACTTCTTAAAATAGTCACAGCCTTTAGTTGTTCATGAGTTGTTTGACTGAAGCTTGACTCTCCCCTTTAAGTTGAGGATGGTATAACCTGATTAGGCATGGGTGCCTTTCCATTTTTGATGGTTTGAAGTTTTGTTTTAGGGAAGAGACTTCCGAGTTCATTTTGTCCATTTTTTTGCACTGTTTTTCTAGTAGGATTTGTGGAACAGTTTGGGTTGGTGCTTGAGAAGATTGGTATATCCCAGTGGGATATTTTGGAGGTGGGATGGTTTGTTAAAAATGGACCAGTGGCTGTTGTAATTGGATATGTTGGGTTTGTAACTGGTTATGGGTTTGGTAGTTCTGATGGGGGTAAGGATTTTGTCCCTGTGGTTGTCTAGGATGTTGGTTATCTTTCCATCGGAAGCCTCGGTGGTCATTATACCTTGGGTTGAAGTTGTTTTGGTATTCAGTCTTTTTAAAGTTCAAAGCATTTACATATGCTGGGGGTCCTCCTAAAAGAACATACTTGATGGATGGAATGGTTGGGATGTTGTCTGTCTTAAGGGAATGTCTGTCAAAAATTGTGAAAACAGGGTCTACAGTTTGGATTTCATAGACCTTCCTAAGGTCTATCTCATCAACCTTCCTAGAGAGTGCTGCAAGTTTAGACCTAAGTATTTCCTATTCTATATGTGTATGAATTCTAGTGTTTAATTGTGCTTTTCAGAATAAGGTTAAGTTCCCCATGTTTGGTTATGTTCAGCAAGGCTTTCTAGATACTCATAAGCTTTATTTGGGGATTTGTTTTTAAAAGTTTCATTACACATCATGTCAATGAATTGTTTGTTCCCCGGACCCAACCCTTCATAAATTTTCTTTACTTGTTTAGGAATAGAAAAACCATTGTGTCGAACCATGTTTAGAGTGTCTTTAAACCTCTCCCATGTTTCATAGAATTATTCTCCCTCAATTTCAAAACATTGTTGTTGATCTTTGTAAGTGCAATTGTTTTGTTGTGGGGAAAGTATTTTTTGTAGAATTCTCGTTGTAATTGGTCCCAAGAGTTTATGGATGATGGTCTCAAATTGTTTATCCAATTTTTAGCTCGATCCTTTAAATAAAAAGGAAATATCCTCATCTTAGCTGATTCTAGTTGATGTGGGGGACACATGGTTTCCATAATGTCATTGAACTCCTTAATGTGAAGGTAGCGCATCTCGGACTCCATTCCATGGAATTGGGAAGATTGTTTAGGACATGGGGTTTAAAGATGTAGTTGGCATCGCCTAGGGAGTTATGTCTAATGCATGAGGGTTCATTGGTCCAGGTAGGTGTGACGAATTCATTCTTGGTTTTATCGACCGCATTCCCCATGTTTGAGGCTGCCTCATTTGGGTTTCCATTTTGGTTCCCACCCGGGCTTATGAGTCTGTTTCTTTGAAGACCTTCCATTGAAATGGGCTCAACTATTGACTCAGGGGTGTTAGGAAGATTAGGATCTAATGTAAAAGGTTCCCTTGGGGTAATTTACTCCCTAACCCCAGTACTATCCACCCTAACTAGATGGTTTGATTGATCGCGATTATAGGCAGACATACGCCAAAAGAAAAAAAACGAGAAAGGGAAAAGATAAGAGAATTTGGATGAGAAAATAAGAAATGTGGGAGAATAGAATGGGTGTTTAGATTATATATATGGGTCCCCATCAATGCCACAAAATTTTATTCACTCTTAAATTTACCCAATAGTTGAAGGTAGAACGGTCCTTGTAGTTTAACTTGGGTTGTCGAATCCTCAGAGACCTAAGAAGAAACCTATAGACACGTACATTATATGGATTGTTTTTGGATATGAGGTAGCCAAATATGGATGATTTTATATGGGTTTAAGTGAACTCTAAGACACTGAATTCAATTAAATTTTAAAGTATAAGTTGATCCTAGGTTATCACTTGGGGTGGACTGGACGCATTCCCTTTTCAACTATTTCAATTTCTTATATTTGAGATGAGTTCATTTAAGAAGATAAAATAAAATCATAACTCCATGGTTTAATTCCTACACACCCTAATAATAATCACCTATACACTTAAAGGATAAAATCTTTGAGCACTCCAATTTAAAGGTTCGTATTATCACTTGAAGTGTGTGACCTTAAAATTCAATAAGGATGAAGAAGTTTTAAATTCATCAAATAAAAATATCATTTTAAAGAAGTGATTAGTGATTAAGGTAGTGATAAGTAACATCAAATACATCCCCTTTCTACTCCCTTGGATCAACACATAAGTGGGTTAGCCCTCCATTGATGCTATGGTTTCAATGGAAGCGGGAAGTAGACTCATAACGGAGGAGTTGGAGAAGTAAAAAAAATGAAATAACAATCACTCCACCGTTGTGTGATAATATCCCAAGGTTTGGTATGAACAAGTTCACACCTTGAGGAAATGGTATCAAAGTGGTAAGAAAAATAATATAAAAAGATAATATGAAGAAAATTATAAAGAATCTAAGTTAATTCAAGGAACATACAATTGAGGGAAAGCGATTACACCATCAAATTGGAAGCATATCATTAAGATGAAAGAAAATATCAAAGATGAAAAAATCCTACATCACCACTGCCTAAAATAGGCCTTTTTTAGCCTTAGGTCTATCCTCCAATGGTACAAATCATCTCACTTGATTATGGTAGTTCTAGGGTGGTGGAAAGCTTGTGAAATTTGGACTTTTCCACTCTTGACCCGAGATGGAAGCCAACTTGCAACCACCGAAAAGATGTGCCTAGAAGCCTTTCTAGATGGCTGACTTGGAGTGGGCCATAAAATCCAAACATTAAGATCCAGATGTCCTCTAACCGTCTGTATAGTTTGATCCCAAACTAGTTTATGGTTAACGAGATATGTGTAAAATGGAGGGCTGTTTTTCTGGGCCTCAGAATCTGGCCCAGAATTTTATCTTCAACGTGGGCCGCCTGAATAACCACAATGGAGGCCGATTTAGAACTCGATCCTGAATAATTATTTGTTTATATATATGTATTCTACCATCCCATGAAATTTGGGCTTCATTGGGCCCGTATGTTGGGCCCCACCTTCTCATCAGTGGGTTGGTGTCCAATCTGCCTTCTCCAGAATTGTTTTCATGAAATCCTGTTTTGGTGGTCTTTCAATGTGAATCTTCCAACACTCCGCAATTATGAATTGTTCCCAATATAATTATATACCTAAAAATTAAATATGAAAATAAAATCAAGATCATTGGGTACTTTAAATGATGTTAAAAACTGTACCACATAATAGTGCATTTTAAGAAGGAATTAAATTCATAAGGTGAAATGATGTTCAAAGTGTCAAATGCACTAAAAATTGTATTTATGAATAATAAATCACATTAATATTATATATATTAATAATGAATATGATCCTCATTTAGTGGATAATCAATTCCACATAGAACATATATCAAACTTGGACATAAAATAAACCATGGAAATGAATAATTTACATTTCATAAAGAATACATTAATAAACATTGGAGTTCCTAAGATGTAAATGGAATAATATTCTCGGCATCACTATTTATTGAATAAGAAACAATCACACAAGATGTAAAAGGTGTATTTTTTGAACGAAAACTTCTTTTGGAAAAACCATGAATTGTTACATAAAACCGAATTGGTAACATGTATATCCCCAACAAAATAAGATAATGATGAAGAATTGATATAGAATGAACAATAAAGGAAAATTGATACGAAATATTGAGTGAAATAGGGAAACCCCAAAGAATGAGAGTTTGATTCAAGATTTCCCCTTACCTTATGTCGAATGATTTCATCACTTTTTTATCCTATATAATTAAACTATATTAATTAATTAAAAAATCCATAACATTTTATACATTAATTTTTTTCATTAAAGTTTTATTAAGATCATTTACGGGATTTTTAATGAGTTATATAGTTTAATTTCATCTTCTGGGAGTTTTCATTTCCTTAGTTTTCACGGTTGGTTCACTTATATAGATGAATGAAAGTTCATGTAAAATGTGGATAAATGTCCAAAATTGTTAATATATGTTATGAATCATCATAAAAGAGTTTAAATGATATTATAAATAATCTTTTTATATGGAATTAGGATGAATCATTGGATAAAATTTAAGGATGATTGTTTTAGGTTAATTTTGTATGTTTTCTGATCACAATGAAGTTGTTTTGTTTTATCATTTATTATTATGTATATAAGTTAGTTCTAGAACATTAACAGGGTTCTAAAATATATTTTAAGAAATTTCAACCATTATAAGGGTCTCATTGACATCATTGAATTCATTAATAGAAAATGAAAGTGCATCACCCATGATGTTTATAAATTGACACATAACAGGGGACGATTTTATTTTTAGAATAAGAGAGAGGGAGGGAGAGAAATGAGTTTCATTATGGGTATTAAATTAACATGATATCATTCCATTATATTAAAAATAATGGAGTTATTATGCCATTTATATAAGTGAACATGAGGATATTCGAATAATAGAAATGAAATTGAAAATAAATTAAAATAAAACAGAAGATTAGTTTACCTATTTGGTTTATCCTCCTTGAGAACCTCCTTAGAAAAAAGGTTTTGGTATTTTTTGATGAAAAGAGATCATGTACATAGGATAGGGGATTTTGGAGTGTTTTTGGTATAATTTGGCAAATAATAAAAGCTTGGGAGGTGTGAGGGGAATAGGTGGCGAGTGATTGTATTTATAATGGAGAAGAGTGGTGTCTTCTCACTATTATATTCATTTGTTTATTATTTTATCTCAAGACTATGAATAGTTTGAGAATATTCACTAAATATATTAAAATAATTAATATTAGTTCTAGATTATGTTTATTAAATCAGTTAAAACTCAAGGAAGTGTTTATTTAACTTATAATGTACACATATATCGTAAATTACCGTATTTTTCTATTCACTAAAAATTCAAGTAATTTAGAAAAATCCCAAAATTTTACCATGACCATATTTTGATGTGTATAATTAAAACTTTAACTCCATTTTATGAAAATAATTTTCTAAATATGATTAATTTAATTTTTAATTAAAATCATCATTTACCTGGAAAAAATATATTTTAAAATTGTAACTACTTTTATAACACTTTGGAAAAATGACACTAGGTATCCTAAAATTAAATTAAAATAATTTGTCATAAATATATTAATTTATGAATAAGATTATGGAAATAAATTTTCTATTCAATTATTAAATTAATCATAAAATTTTAATTATATATTTATGGCCTACACAAATTCCAACACTTAATAAATAATTTTACAATATTTATTTAATTAAATTGTGATATAATTATACCATAATTTCAATTACAAGATGCCTAAATTTAATTTATACTTTCATGGGAGAGGCTACGATTCATTTGGTTTATTTACTATTAATAAGTGTCATATTATAATTCCTATGGTCAAGTTACTATTTCATTGGTATTGGTTCCTTATCTTATAGAAATACTTCTTATTTCATTAATTCATCATTTTTCAATTTTTAATGATGGTCTATAAGTGATTTTTTTGTGATTTATACTATATGAAATTACTATAAGAGGGGATAAATTACATTGATTAATGTTTGGGTCATTAAAATTGGATTCAATGAACAAAATAAGCAAATTACATGAACTTGTCATAGGTTGCCCTTTCATCTTCACTAGAATGGTGAGGAGGGTTATTAGGAATAAATAATTCCAACATATAAAAAAAATTCAAGTAATGTAATTCATTGTAAAAAAATTTATTCCTACTATATGATATTTTTTCCAAAGTACATGCATGGATTAAAGGAAAATAATGTACTATTATCATAGATTTTCTCTCCATTTTACTAGAATAATATAAGATAAGATTTTAAAAAATTTATATAATTATAAAGTTTGATGATAAATTTAATTAGTCTCTTATTTTATATCAAGTCCCAGTATCCCAAACCATCGGAAATTTAATTTAATTTCAAATGGAAATTCTATTGGTAAGGATTCACATTTCTGTAATGACTGGATATTTCAATATATAGTATTTTTTTTAAATGAAAATTATAAATGATAACTTGTTTTATATAAAACAACAATCTAAAAGGATACATTACCTAATTTATAAATAATATCATGAAGAAAATAATAAAAAGAAAAAATCAATTTAAAAAAATTTATTACTCAACTGAATAGTTTTACAATTAGGGGATAAATAATAAATTTAATTTAATTATTATTTCCCAAAAAAAATTAATATATCATATAAATTATATCATCCACTTTTAAATGATAATAAATAGTATTATAATATATTAATTAATATATTACTTTTCAGTAAAATGGAAATTGATATGAAATAATATTAAGAACACTTAATTTGTTAAAAGGACATTTTTTAATAAAATAAATTTTCATTATATTTTGTATTTTATTTGAAAAAACAATTTTTGAACTTTTAGAATTATTCTATGAAAGAATAGACTTCATTTTTGAATTCTTCGAATCAATAGTGACATCGTATGAATTTTAATTAATTTTAAATAAGTTATTTTTAAGATGCATAGTGGAAAATATAGTGTTTTCCAAAATAGTGACTTTTATTAATTTATCAATATGTTATCATGCCCTAATATTTTATAAATGGGGACCCTTATATAACTTCAAGATACACATTACCTACAAATTTATTTCTAAAACACAAAACTTTTGTTCCTATTATAACCCTCTTCTATTTATTATGCCATTATTAACCATTATTTATCTTCATCATAATCATGTAATATATTTACTATGGAAGAAAAATACATAATACATGACCAAAGGGAAGAAAAAACAAGAGCTTAAGGAGGCCTAAAGTAATAGAGCCCTATCTGATCCCCTCTTATCAGGTTAACCCCCTCTGGACCCATATATTGAAATATTTATCACTATTATAATGTGATGTTATGATATTAGTGGAACATCTATTATATATTACTTTTCATCCACTTAGAAAAACAAAAGGACATTAACCATGCACTGTGTGAACTACCACCTAAACGAAGTAACATTTTTAGTTTTTAACCATGATTTTATTTACTTACACAAAACACTTAAAATATGACTTAAATAATTTAAAAATATAAATAATATAATTATTCTTATATTATAATGATATTATGTAGAAATTAAACAATTTTCTACCATACACACCATCAAATTATAGTATGTTCTGGTTTGGGTCAGTGTATCAACCTACTAGAATAATGACCTAAAACAATATCATGGATGAATATGGAAACGTAAATACAAATTATATTATAAGTTAATAAGAAAATAATTTTTTATGGTTATTTAAATTTTATATCATGTATTTAAATTATTATTAAAATATCATCTTCAATTGCTAAAATTTCCAAAAATAATATGAAATTGATTCAATTTTCACACAAACATAAGAACTATTATACAAAAAATAAATATAATATGATAATAAATGGTATATATTAAATTAGATATATAATAATAATTTTCCTATGATGATATCAAATAAACATAATTTTATTATTCAAGAATTTAAGTTCATGCTTAAAAAAATCATGAAAAAGGTAAGGGGTGCATGTCCCAAAATTAACTTCCTGAGACATATTCATTATTTTCCCAGTGAAATATTTAATATGGTGTGATTAATTCCTAATGAGTTTATTTTACAATATTAATTTAATTATTGGATTTTAATATCCATATCTAATACTTTCCCAAAATGTTTTTTGATTTAAATGATACCAAGGTTGTAAGGGTTTGTCCCAACTCAATTTTCGTACATTGAGTAATAAACTTTCTCATTAAAATTTATTGTTTAAATTTTGATTTATTATACCTGATAAATAGTTTTTATTTTATTTCTTAATTTTTATATGTTTTCAAAAACCATCCGTATGATATCATTAGAAATGACACTTACCATAAAGATCAATCTTCTTGTAAGGGTTTCTGGGTCTCAATTCCTAATTCCTAGGACATGCATATTATAATACACCTATTTACATTTATATGGTATATATATTGCCTATTGGTTTAATTATATCATGAATTATCTTTTATTCATGTTTTTAATGTTAAATTTTAAAAACATCCCCTTATTGGTTTTGATTTAAATGTTACTCAAATTGTTAGGGTTTTATTGCCAATCATAATTTTAATTAAGATTATTTTTTATAGATAATCAATATGGGGAATTTTAATTCTTTATAAAAAACGTGCATAATTTTTTTCTTTTATTCATTGGGTTTTTAATTTTCCTTGAAATCTTGTTTTCCCCTTTACTCATATTTTTTCTAAGGGGTTTCTTGTGAGTGGAAGTGACCTTGTCTCTTCTTCTCAATCATGAACCTCCCTTTATCCATGTTCGTATTCATTAGATGATTTTACAAATATCTTCTTCTAGGCCATAAAAATTTATTAAGTTTATTCTCTATAAATTTATCTAATTTAAAATTTTAAAATAAATTTTTAATATTTCCCATATGGTTTTTTCATTAATGTGTGAAAAGAACCCCTTTTAAAATTTTTTACATGAGCACATATTCCCACTATCTTTTTCATTCTATATGAAATATATTATCTAATAGTTAATTTTTTTCTAAAAGAATATATTTTTCTCCATTATTTATAAAATATTTATATCTGACTAAATTGTTTTAAAATTGTTATGGATATTTCTTATTTCCAAATCGATTTTTCTTAATGCTCCTAAAAAATGATTTTCATCTAATTCCACAGTGTTTTGAATATCTAATTATTGATCAAGGAAATTATTAAAATGATACCATACAAATATTTCCTTCATTTTACTAAAGATTGTTAACCTAGATTCCATATATCAATTTATTGTAGAAATTATTGATTAAAACATATACCTATTAATATATATGGTGTTACTTTTAGGGATACTCATGTGGAAAAATATTTTAATTTAAATGTGGATGTATGTGGATTACTAAGTCATGTTAATTATGTATTGTTTAATCATCACCCTTATTATTTAGTATGGAAAATTTCTATGTTACCCCATATATTAAATCTAAAAATATTTATGTTTTTTATATTTTTATATAAATATGAATGTTTGTTGTCTCTTAATGAAAGTTTATTATGAATTGTATTAATATTTAAATATTTTATATAATGAATTCAATGGAATTAATTAAATATGGGAGATTCTTGGTTATAGATAGCCCCTTGATGCATCTATAGGTATCATGAGCCGAACTAAATTCTTTATTTTGGCATACTCCTTCCCATAACAGAATATTTTCTAGACATGGGTCCTTGATGATAAAATCGTGATGAATAAGATCTTGATGTCTTGGCATATGGCATGGAATTAGATTTTTGGAATTATTCATTTCATTGAGAAGGAATAAGTTATCGTTATACATGTGATATTTTAATTTCTATTATTATCCAAGGGTATATTGTTATTTTAATTTAATTAAATTTTATAATTATTTTTATTTTCTATTCATGTTATATTATTTATGCTAAACTTATATTCAATTATGATCCTTGACTTTTTTCACTAATGTTTACCCTTACTAATCATTTGATCTCACCAATTATTATGTTTCCATATTCCCGTTTTATATAGACATTTATAACAAATGATATACCTAAATGAATAGATCTTGTGGATATATTTTGGGAGATTTTGAAGACTTGTTATGGATTAAGTAAATATGACCATTATTTGAGAATGATATAAGCTTTATTAATTAATTATTTTTCCTAATTATATAAAGCTCGACACCTAAATAGACTTTTGAATTTGTGTAATATAATATTTTCAGTATGTAATTTAATTATTGGATAGTAATGTCTGGGTATCTATAGTCAGTATCGATGGTTGTATATAAATTATGAGTCATCCACACCACATCTGGGAGTGCGGGTTTTTATTGTTATATTTTTTATTATATTCTGGGTATCTATAACTTTAGAGATTATGATGTTATCATTTTAAGAAAAATTAAGAGTTTTAAATGCTATTGAGTATTAATAGGTTATGTTTGATCATTGTTTCAATGGAAATGATTAACCTTTAAGTTCAACATACAAATCATTTTATGTTTCTTGAGATTAGTATAAAGAACATTAGTGAAAACACTAAACATAATTTTATGTATATGAAAACATAATAATGTTTTAGTAAAGTAGATATTATATGGTTTTACTGGAAATAAAATCCTCTTATATATATCCCGAGTGGTTGAAAGCTTCGACACAAATGTGCCTTGGGGTAATAACCCGTAAATGGGGTGTCAGGTATTAACTCTATAATCACCTAGTGCAAGAAAGAGGGCCTAATTTCACACCTATTTTTTCACTCTTAGGGGATATACTATGATTAATTCAAATTCTATTTAGTGAACCATTATAAAGTATTTGAGAATAATGTTAACTAATTATGTTAGATAACCTAATACTAAAATGAACATGGATAACCAAGTATTGAAAAACGAGAGCCATAGGATAACCAGAAATTATTTTATTCTAAATATAATGGTTTCATAGGAGAATACAACATCATACTAGTGTTTCCATATTCATGTTTGGTATTTCATAACCCTTTTTATTGTTAGTATTTGGTGGAAGTAAGATCATATAAATGAAGACGATAATGGTATGTATCTAGAAAACAAATATGTAATATAACTTAATAAGGGAGAATATGAAAATTCTTGATAATATTATTATATACATGTTATTATAGAAATTTTGAGTTTCATAGTCTTAACTAAGATAGTGAGTTTCATAGGTTAATAATAATTAATTCTTGATAATATTATCCATTCTCATTAGTGTGTGATATTTATCGATGATATTCTACTATATTATAAAATTTAAGAGGGTTATATGAAATATATAACGATATTTATTTAGTTTTTCTTAATTTAATGGCTTGTAAACATATATTAAATGATATTAATAACCTTGAAATTTTATGAAATGGTTACACTTTTTGGGGGTAACAATTGAAAAACACATGATTGTGGTATAGATAACTCATTAGTTTAGTATATGTTAGATGTGGAGGTGGTGATGGTTTGATTGATTTTAACAAAAGTGATTTAGATAGTATTTATAACCTTGTAATTAATTATTGATTTAATAAAATTGTGATCCCTGATATTTTTGGTGATGTTTATCTCCTTTTTAGGAGTATGTTATATATTGACTAGTCTGTGACTTTATAATCAAGTCATTAGTAGATTCCAGCGTTAAATATATAGTACATTGTTTTATGAATATATAATCTGACTATGATTTAATTTCACAGAGTTTCAAATGGTTATTAAATAACATATTAGAATTTAAATATTGATGATTAATATGTGAATAATACTCTCACAAACGTTTAGTTGTTAGGAATAACTAAAATTATGAGGATGGGATTTATATAATGGGAGAGAATGGCACAACCAAACATTTCACTATATAATTTTTAATTTAAATAAATATTATGTATAATAACTTATTTTACATACACTCATAAAATATAAATTTCCCTGACATAATAGATTAATAAAACTATAAAAACAATAAAACCAAGTGATCAAGAATATATTATTCAACTAAAAATGCTTAAATTTAGATGATAAATAAAAAATGTAATTAAATTCTACTTTCTCAATTAATTTTTAAACATATCATGTAAATTGGAATGTCCAATTTTAAATGATAATATATAATATTTCAATATATTTACTAATATAACTGTATTATATAAAATTTAAATTGGTTTGAAATAAAACCAAGAACACCTAATGTTTAAAATTTTTATTTTACAATAAAATTGGTTTTTTATGTATTTTGTATTTTCTTTTACAAACTAATATACAAAATTTTATAATTTCAATTTTATCAAATAAAGTGATTTTTTT
Organism: Viscum album; assembly: GCA_963277665.1. Taxonomy (NCBI): domain Eukaryota; kingdom Viridiplantae; phylum Streptophyta; class Magnoliopsida; order Santalales; family Viscaceae; genus Viscum; species Viscum album. Next base: position 14,786,660 of record OY728163.1, read on the forward strand.
AAATTAATCATATCAAAATTCACATATATTGAATTTTGTATATTTTCATTAGATGACTGTTTTTTGATATAAATAGTGAAATATTAAATACTTTCAAAAATAGTGACTTTTATTACTTTATCACTATAGATAAAAGACCTTGAATTTTTTAAAATCATTAAATTGATAAATTAAATAAATTAATTAGTTTTTAAAATATTATTTTAAATTTATAAATCCATTGTTTAACCATAAAAAATAAGAGTTTATTTTTAATTTATATTAATTATTTTTGGTCTTTTCATTTAATTAAACATTATTTTAGTAAATTTGGTTTTGGATTGATTTAAAATAAAAATAAAAATTATTTATTTTTATGATAGACCACTTTATTTCATAAATATAAAAAATATAGAATATTTTATATTACATATAAATTTTATGTTTGAAAACACACTTCTCCTAAAAAAAGTTTTTACATATTGTGTGCATTAATTTTAAAATGAATGTTTCACACTATTACAAATTTACTTTTATAAAATTATTCTAATATTTAAAATCAAAATTTTAAAATTATTTAAAATATTTAATTTTATTTTATTTATTAAACATTATTAAAAAGGTTAAAAATTAATTACCCTTGTAAAAGTAAAAATAAAAAAATTGATTTTCTAAGATGAAATAACCCATAAATGTTAAATAAAATCCTAATGGATATTTTTATTATGGATCAACCAAAACTTGTATACTATTTTTAATTTGTATATTTGTTTATTTTTCCACAAAATAGTGACTTTATACTATTGAAAATGAATTTGCTACCAAAACAATTACCCTCCTCTACACTTATAGATTGGGAAATTTACACGACTTCAAGTTAAACATTACCTTAATATTTCCTTCTAAAACTCATATATTTTTTATTAATAGACCCATATTTCACTTATTTAAGACTTTGGTCACAATTATTTTTCTCAATGAATCTATTTCCAAGATTAATTAGAATTATAATCTCATGTTCTCTGTGTAATTATTACCTTCTTCTTAATAATCCTCTTCCTAAAATTTTATATTCTTACTAATATAATGAAATAATTATGATTATTGTAAAAAGATTTTTTGATATTAATTTAACAAAATTATATACTCTTTTTCATCCACTTAGAATAAAATTTATGTTAACCATCTGTTGTGCAGACTACGCCTCCACGTAGTAACTTTTTGTTTTTCGTATTGATTTTCATTATTTTTTCAAAAAATTAAAATATGAATAAAACATTAAAAATAGATAAATACTATCATTTTGATTCTGTTCTAATTATATTATGTTAAAATAAATGATTTATCAGCCATAGTCACGCATCGAATTATGGTATGTTAATGATTAATTAGGTTAAACTACCTACTTAGAAAATATGGTAAAAATATATCATGGATGAATATAGGAACTAAAATAAAAATGTTAGTGTGATTTAATAATAAAATAACTATTTTTATGATTATATAATGTTTATAATAATTATTTTACTTATTATTAAAATATTATCCTTGATCACTAAAATTAATGAAGTAATCTGACACGGATTCAATTTGTTGGTAAAGATAAGACAAATATATATACCATATAAATATAATATGATAATAAATGTATATATTATAACAAATACATAATAATAAGGTTTATAATAAGGTATATAATAAAATTATTTTTATTATTTGGGACTTTAATTGAATGTACAGAACCAATTAGGGACACGGTATGGAGTTCTTGTCTCAAATTTAATTTCTTGAGGAATTTTACTTTTTCTACCCAATAACATATTTAATATGGTTTTATTTCGAGAAAATTATTTTTTCATACCATATACATGAAATTATTGTGGTTTGAGGATCCATATCATGTTCTTTATTAAAATGGATTTTGATTGAAAGGATACCAAGGTTGTATGGGTTTGTGCTAACTCAATTATCTTCAATTAAGTTACAAACATTATTGTTGAACTATATTTTTCCAAATTGGATTGATTATAACTAATGAATATTTTTTATATTAATTACTCATTATTATCTTGGTTTTGAAAACAATTCCTTATTAACTCAATATAAAAATGTCTCATTCCTCAAATATCATACAGATTTTAAGGGTTTGTTAGTCGTAATTCATAATTCTTAGCTCATAATTCTTGTTATAAACGAATTTTCTTTTATATGGTGTGTATATTTTCTATTGATTATATTATACTATTAGTTATATTTTCTATGTGGAATTCAAATTTCAGTTTCAAACTCTTCTCCTTTAGGGGGTTTGATTTAAATGTTACACAAAAAGTAATTTTTTTACAATACTATTTTAAATTAACATTATTTTTTAAAGAGAATAAATATGAGAAATTTTTATTATTTATAAAACCCCTCATAATTGTTTTTGGATATAATGGGGTTTTACTTATTCCCTAAAAATTCCATTCACCATTGACTCATATTTTACCCAGTGGTTTTTTGCAAGTGAAAATGACACTGCTCTTCTACTCTATCAACTACCTTCCTTTTACCATGTCTTTATTCATTATATAATTTTTAAAATGTCCTTATAAATGACCAAATAATTAATTGAGGTCTTTTTATACTACATGAACATGTTTAAAATGTTTAAACAAATACTTAAATTTTTTCAAATGAATATTTTTTATCTAAGTGTCAAAATAATATCTCTTTGTATTTTTCAAGTGACCACATATTTCAATCATCTATTCCCTTTTTTCAGAAAACTTATTTTAAATACATAATTTCTTTTAAAAATAAAAAACCCTCTTCTTTATTTGTAAAATATTTCCATCTAAAAAATGTTTTCAAATGTTTATGTTTATTTCATATTTCCAAAGTAGCATCTCTTACTGCTCTAAAAAATGGTTTTCATCTAAATCAACAACCTTTAACATATATAATTATTTTTCAAGGTAATCATTCAAATGATTGCATATATAAATTTATTGGATAAAATATTGATTAAAACATATTCCTATTAATATATATAGTGTTATTTTTAGGGATACTAATGTGGAAAACTATTTCAATTTCAATATGGATGTCTATGGATTATTAAGTCATGTTAATTATGTATTGTTTAATCATCCCCCATATTCATTAGCATGGAAAATGTCTATGTTACCCCATATATTAAGTCTAGAAATATGTATGTTTTATATGTTTTTATCTCAATATGAATGTTTGTTGACTCTTAAGGGAAGATGATTATGAATTGTGTTAATATTAATATATTTCATATAATGAATGCGTTGGACTTAATTAAAGATGGGTTAATCTTTGTTATATATAGCTTATTGATGCATCTATAGGTCCCATGAGCCAATCTAGATTGGGTATTTTGGCTTACACCTTCCTATAAAATAATATTTCATAGACATATGTCCTCAATGATAATATCATGATAAATAAGATCTTGATGTCTTCGCCTAGGGCATGGAATTACGTGTTTGGTATTATTCAATTCAACACTAATGAATAAGTTATTATTATCCATGTGATCCTTTCATTTACATTGTTATCAAGTGGAATATTATTCTTTTAATTTAATTCTATTATAGAATTATTATTATTTTCTATTCATGTTATTTTATTTATGCTAAACTTATGTTCACTTATGATCCTTTCTTGTTTTTACTTATGTTTACCCTTATTGATAATTTGATCTCATACCTTATTTGGTTTTCATATCTTCATTTTATATAGAAATTTATAAAAAATGATATGCTTAACTGAATAGATTTTGTGGAATTTTTTTGGAGATTTTATAGACTTATGATTGATTAAGTAATTTCTTATATATTGGAAAGAAATGTCCATTTGTTTAGAATGACATAAGATTTATTATTTTATTATTTTTCATAATTATATAAAGTTCAACATCTAAATAGACTTTGTAATTTGTGTAATATAATATTTTCGGTAAGTAATTTAATTATGGGATAGTTATGTTTTGGAATCTATAGACAGTATCGATGCTTGTATATAAATTATGATTCATCAACACCACATCTGGGAGTGCGGGTTTTTGTTGTAATATTAGTTATTTTCTCAAGGATTATATAACATTAGAGATTATGATATTATTATTTTAAGTAAAATTAAGTGTTTTAAATGTCATTGAGGATTGATAGGTTATGTCTGATCATTTTTTCAATAGAATTGATAAACCTTTAAGTTGTATATACAAATAATTTTATGTTTTTTTAGATTAGTAGAGAGAACCTTAGACAAAACACGAAAAATAATTTTATGTGTATAAAAATACTAATGTTTTAGAAAATTTGATAATATATGGTCCTATTAGAAATAAAATCATCTTCTATATATTTCAATTGGATGCAAGATTCGGCAAAAATGTGCCTTGGGGTAATAACCCTTAAATGGGGGGTTGGGTATTAACTCTAAAATCACATAGTGCATGAAAGAAGGCCTAATTGCACACCTATTTTGACACACTTGGGGGTATACTATGGTTAATTCAAATTATATTTAGTGAACCATTATAAAGGATTTGATTATAATGTTAACTAATTATGTTAGATAACTGAATATAAAATGAACATGGATAACCAAGGATTGAAAAAAGAGATCCATAGGTTGAACTGAAAGTATTTTATGCTAAATATAATGGTTTCATGGGGAAATAAAACATCATACTAATGTTTCTATATTCTAATTTGGGATTTCATCATAACCCTTTTTTTTGTTTGTATTTAGTGGAATTCGGATCATATAAATGAAGATGAAAATGGTATGTATCTATAAAACTAATATGTAATATAACCTAACAAGGGAGGATATGTAAATGGTTGATAATATCAATATATACCTATTATTATAGAAAATTTGAGATTCTTAGTCATAACTAAGCTATTGAGTTTAATATATTAATAAAATTAATTTTTGATAATCTTATCCATTTTCATTAGTGAGTGATATTTATCGATAATATTCTAGTATATTATAAAATTTAAGAGGGTTATATTCAATATATAAGGATTTTTATTTAGTTTTTATTGATTTAAAGGTTGGTAAACACATATTAAATGGTATCAATAAACATTAAAAAATTTCAAATGGTTACATTTTTTGGGGGTAACTATTGAAAAACATATGATTGTGTTATAGATAACTCTTTGGTCTAATATATGTTAGTTGTGGAGGTTGTAATGGTTTGATTGATTTTGACAAAAGTGATTTAGATAGTATTTATATCCTTGTAATTGAATATTGATTTAATAAAGGTGTGATCCATGATATTTTTGGTGAAATATATCACTTTTTTGGGATTATGTTATATATTGACTAGTCTGTGACTTTATAAACAAGTCATTAATATATTTCAGGGTTAAATATATAGTACCTTTTTATGAATATATAATCCGACTGTAGTTTAATTTCATGGAGATTCAAATGTTTTTTAAATTCCATATTTTAATTTATATATTGATGATTAATATGTTAATAATACCCTCACCAACTTTTAGTAGATCGGAATAACTAAAATTAGGAGGATGTGATTTATTTAATGGGAGAGTATGTCACAACCAAACCATTCACTATATAAATTTTCATTTAAATAAATATTATGTATAATATATTATTTTATATACACTGATAAAAGAGAAATTTACATTACCTAATATATTAATAAAACTATAAAAACAATAAAACCTCCAGTGATCAAGTATATATTAATCAACTAAAAATGCATACATTTTGATGATAAATAAAAAATGGGATTAAATTATTGTTTCTCAATTAATTATTAAACATAACATATAAATTGGAATGTAAAATATTAAATGATAATATATAATATTTCAATATTTTTACAATAATATCATAATTATAGGAAAACTTAAATTGGTTTGAAATAAAACCAAAAAACTTAATGTTTAAAAATGTCACCTTGCAATAAAAGTGGTTTTCTTTGTATTTTTTATTTTCTTTTAAAATCTAATTTTTAAAATTTTATAATTTTAATTTTTTCAAATAATGTAAATTTTTAAATTACTCATATAAAAATTCACATAGTATGAATTTTAGATATTTTCCTTATATAAGTTATTTTTTATATGAATAGTGAAAAATTAAATATTTTCAAAAACAGTGACTTTTATTAATTTATCACTAAAGAAAAAAGACCTAGAATTTTTTAAAATAATTAAATTGATAAATGAAATATATTTATTATTTTTAAAAATATTATTTTAAATTTATAATTCTTTTGTTTAGCAATAAAAAATAAGCATTTTTTTAATTTATATAAAAAACGTTTTTGTTCAATTCATTTAATTAAACATTATTTTAGTAAATTAGGTTTTGGATTGATTTAAAATAAAAATAAAATTTATTTAATTTTTTGATAGACCAATTTATTTCATAAAAATAAAAAATATATAATATTTTATCCTAAAAATAAAATTTATGTTTGAATACACACTTCTCCAAAAAATATTTTTTACATGTTATATGCACTTAATTTAAAATAAATGTTTCACAGTATTAAATATTTTATTTTATAAAATTATTCTAATATTTAAAATCTAAATTTTAAAATTATTTAAAATATTCAGTTCTATTTTCTTTATTAAACTTTATTTCGAAGGTTAAAAATTAATTACCCTCATAAAAGTAAAAATGATAAAAAATGATTTTCTAAGAGGAAATAACCCAGAAATGTTAAAAAAACATCTTAATAAATATTTTATGTCTGGATAACCCAAAACTAATATACCATTCCTAATTTTTATTTTAATTACTTTTTCCACAAAATATTAACCTTAATCTTTTGAAAATGTAAAGGCGGACGACAAAATTTCTCTCCTCTTCACTTATATAAGGGGATATTTCCACCACTTCAAGTAAAACATTACCTTCACATTTCCTTCTAAAAATCATATATTATTTATTCCTAAACCCCTATTTCAATTATTTAAGACTTTGTTCAAAATTATTTTTCTTAATGACACCATTTCCAATAATAATTCTATGTGAAAACTCCTGTTCTCGGTGTAAGTATTACCTCTTTCTTAATAATCCTCTTCCCAAAATATTAATCCATACTAATGTAATGAATTTTTTTTATTATTGTACAAATATTTTTTTATATTAATGTAAAAATATTATTTATTCCATTCAATCCACTTAGAATAAAATAGATTTTAACCATCCGTTGTGTGGACTACCGCCTCAACGTAGTAACCTTTATTGTTTTTCATTTTGATTTTCATTATTTTTTAGAAAAATTAAAATTTTAATGAATCCTTAAAAATAGATAAATATTATCATTGTGATTATGTTATAATGATACTGTGTTAAAATAAATGATTTCTCAAGCAGACTCACCCATTGAATTATGGTATGTTCATGATTGTGTAGGGTAAACTACCAACTTGAACAATATTGTAAAAATATATCTTTGGTTACTATGGTAACTGAAATAATAATGTAACTATAATTTAATAATAATAAAAACTTTTTTATGGTTAAATAAAATTTATAATAATTTTTTAACTTATTATTAAAATATTACCTCTCATCGCTAAAATTAATGAAATAATCAGACATAGGTTCAATTGTTCTACAAAGATAAGAACAATGTATATACTAAATAAATAGAATATGATAATAAATGTATATATTATAATAAATAATAATTTTTATAATAAGGTATATGATAAATTATATTGATTATTTTGGACTTTAATCGAATGCGCAGAACAAATTAGGGACAGGGTAAGGAGTTCTTCTCTCAAATTTAATTTCTTTAGGAATTTTACTTTTTCGGTCACATCACATATTTATTATGCTTTTAATACTACCAAATTATTTTTTCATATTATATACTTTTAATTATTGTGGTTTAAATATTTATATCATGTTCATTATTAAAATGGATTTTGATTCAAAGGATACCAAGGTTGTATGGGTTTTTGGTAACTCAATTATCTTTAATTGAGTTACAAACTTTATTATTGAACTATATTTGTTCAATTTTTATTGATTCTAATGAATGAATAACTTTTATTTCAATTACTTATTATTATATTGGTTTTCAAAAAAATCCTTTTTAACTCGTAATGAAAATGTCTCCTTCCACAAATATCATGCAGTTGTTAAGGGTTTCTTAGCCTTAATTTATAATTATAAGGACATTCATCTTATTTTGATCCAATTTACTTTTAGACGATGTATATATTTTCTAATTATTATAATATACGATTAATTATATTTTCTATGTGGAATTTAAATTTTAGTTTCATACTCTTCTCCTTCAGGGGGTTTGATTTAAATGTTACACAAAAAGTTATTGTTTTTTTAAAATCCTATTTTAAATTAACATTGTTTTTCAAATAGAATAAATCTGGTGTATTTTTATTATTAAAAAGACCCCTCATACTTATATTTGGATATAATAGGGTTTTACATGTTCCCTCAAAATTTCATTCCACATTGACTCATATTTTACCCAATGATTTCTTGCAAGTGGAAGTGACACTCCTCTTCTACTCTATCAACAACCTCCCTTTTACCATGTCTATATTCATTATATGATTTTCAAAATGTCCTTATCATTGAGCCAATTATTAATGGAGTTCATTTTATACTACATGAACATATTTAAAAGTTTTAAATAAATATTTGACATTTTTCATATGGATATTTTTCATCTAAGATTCAAAATAATATTTTTTTCTATTTTTCAAGTGGACACATATTTCCATCATCTATTCCATTTTTTTGAAACTTTATTTTAAACACATAATTTCTTTTTAAAATAAAAAACCCTTCCTATTTATTTGTCAAATATTTCCATCTAAAAAAATGTTTTCCAATTGTTTATGATTATTTCTTATTTCCAAAGTAGCATTTCTTTATGCTCTAAAAAACGTTTTTCAACTAAATACATAACCTTTAAAAAATATAATGGGTTTTAGGGATATCATTCAAATTACTCTATATATCAATTGATTATATAAATTATTTATTAAAACATATGCTTATTAATATATATGGTGTTATTTTTAGGGATACTCATGTGGAAAACTATTTCAATTTCTATGTGGATGTCTATGAATTACTAAGTCATGATAATTATGTATTGTTTAATCATCCCCCTTATTCCTTAGAATGTAAAATATCTATATTACCCTATATATTAAATCTATAAATATGTGTGTTTTATATGCTTTTATCTCAATATAAATGTTTTCTGAATCTTAAGGAATGTTGATTATGAATTGTATTAATATTCATATATTTTTTATAATGAATACATTGGAATTAATTAAATATTGGTTTTTCTTTCTTATAAATAGCCCCTTGATGAATCTATAGGTCTCCTGAGCCAAACTATATTGGGTATTTTGGAATACACCTTCCCATAATAGAATATTTCCTAGACATAGGTCCTTGATGATAATATCATGATTAATAAGATGTTAATGTCTTGTCATAGGGCATGGAATTAGATATTTGGAATTGTTCATTTTATCACTAAGGATTAAGTTATTATTATCCCTGTGATCTTTTCATTTCCATTTTTATCTAGGGGTATATTATTATTTTAATTAAATTCTTTTATATAACTATTATTATTTTATATTAATGTTATATTATTTATTCTAAACTTATGTTCACTTAAAATCCTTGTTTGTTTCCACTTATGTTTACCCTTACTGAGCATTTGATCTCACCCCTTATTATGTTTCCATATCCCCATTTTATATAAAAATTTATAACAAATGATATGCCTAACAGAATAGATTTTGTGGATAATATTTGGGAGATTTTGAAGACTTATTATGGATTAAGTAATTTATTTTATAGTGGAGAGAAATATCCATCAGTTATGAATGACATAATATTTGTTAATTTATTATTTTTTTATAATTATATTAATATCAACACCTAAATAGAATTTGGAATTTGTGTAAAATAATATTTAATGTAAGTAATTTAATAATGAGATAGTTATGTCTGGGAATCTATAGTCAGTATTGATGCTTGCATATAAATTTTGAGTCATCCACACCACATTTGGAAGTGTGGGTTTTTGTTGTTATATTTTTTATTATTTCAGGGTTTATATAACTTTAGAGATTCGGATGTTATCAGTTTAAGTAAAATTAATAGTTTTAAATGTCATTGAGAATTGATAGGTTAAGTGTGATCATTGTTTAAATGGAATTGATGAACCTTTATGTTGTATATACAAATTATTTTATGTTTTTTGAGATTAGTACAGAGAACATTAGTGAAAACACTAAACATAATTTTATGAATAGGAAAACATACTAATGTTTTCATAAAGTAGATATTATATGGTTCTACTAGAAAACAATCCTCTTCTAGATATAAAAAGTGTATGCAAGATTCAGTACAAATGTGACTTGGGGTAATAACCCTTAAATGGGGGGTTGGGTATTAACTCTATAATCACCTAGTACATGAAAGAAGGCCTAATTGCACACCTATTTTGACACTCTTGGGGGATATACTATGGTTATTTTAAATTCTATTTAGTGAAACATTATAAATGATTTTAGAATAATGTTAACTAATTATGTTAAATAACATCATACTAAAATTAACATGGATAACCAAGGATTGAAAAACGAGAGCCATAGGTTGAACCAAAAGTATTTTTTGCTGAATATAATGATTTTATAAGGAAATACAACATCATACTAATGTTTCCATATTCAAATTTGGGATTTCATCATAATACTTTTTATTGTTAGTATTTGGGGAATGTCGGATCATATAAGTAAAGATGATAATGGTATATATCTAGAAAACAAATATATAAAATAACCTAAGGGAGAATATGAAAATGGTTGATAATATTAGTATCTACCTGTTAATATAGAAAATTGTATTTTCTTAGTCTTGAAAAATCTAGTGAGTTTGATATATTAATAAAAATTAATTCCTGATAATATTAATCATTCTCATTGGTGAGTGATATTTATCGATGATTTTCTAGTATATTATAAACTTTAAGAGGGTTATATGTAATATATAAGGATTCGTATTTAGTTTTTCTTGATTTAAAGGCTTGTAAACATATACTAAATTGTATCAATAACCTTGAAATTTTATTAAATGGTTACATTTTTTGAGTGTAACTATTGAAAACACATGATTGTAGTACAGATAACACTTTGGTTTAATATATGATAGATGTGAACGTAGTGATGGGCTGATTGATTTTGAAAAAATTAATTTAGATAGTATTTATAGCACTATAATTTATTATTGATTTAATAAAAATGTGATCCATGATATTTTTGGTGAAGTTTATCTCCTTTTTGAGATTGTGTTATATATTGATTAGTCTGTGACTTTATAAACAAGTCATTAATTTATTTCAGTGTTAAATATATAGTACATTTTTTATAAATGTATAATCTGATTATGGTTTAATATCATTGAGATTCAAATGGTTTTTAAATTATACATTAGAAATTATATATTGATGATTAATATGTTAATAATACCCTCACCAACTTTTAGTAGTTAGGAATAACTAAAATATGAGGATGTGATTTATTTAATGTGAGAGAATGTCACAACCAAACATTTCACTATACAATTTTTCTTTTAAATAAATATTATGTATAATAACTTATTTTATATACACTGATAAAATAGAAATTTCCAAGACCTAATAGATTAATAAAACTATAAAAATAATATAACATCCAGTGATTAAGAATATATTATTCAACTAAAAATTCTTGGATTTTGAGGATAAATAAAAAATGGGATTAAATTATTCTTTCTCAATTAATTTTTGAACATATCATATAAATTGGAATGTTCAATTTTAAATGACAATATATAATATTTCAATATATTTACTAATATACCTGTATCATATAAAATTTTAAATTGGTTTAAAATAATATCAAAAACACCTAATGTTTAAAAATTTCATTTTGCAATAAAAGTGTTTTTCTTTTTATTTTGTATTTTCTTCTAAAAACAAATTTTCAAAATATTATAATTTTAATTTTATAAAATAAAGGTAATTTTTAAATTACTCATATCAAAATTCACATACTATAAATTTTAGATATTTTCCTCAGATAAGTTATTTTTTATATGAGTAGTGAAAAATTAAATATTTTCAAAAATAGTGACTTTTATTACTTTATTACTATACAAAAAATAAATACAATTTTTTAAAATCATTAAATTGATAAATTAAATAAATTTATTATTTTTAAAAATATTAATTTAAATTTTTAAATCATTTTCTTAACCATAGGAAACAAGAATTTATTTTTAATTTATATCAAAAATGTTTTGGTCATTTCATTTAATTAAACATTATTATAGTAGATTAGGATTTGTATTGATTGAAAATAAAAATAAAATTTATTTTTTTTGTGATAGAACAATTTCTTTCTTAAAAATAAAAAATATATAATATTTTATCCAACACATAAATTTTATGTTTGAAAAAACACTTCTATGAAAAACAGTTTTTACATGTTATGTATATTTATTTTAAAATAATTGTTTCACAATATTAAAAAATTTATTTAATAAAATTATTCTAATATTTAAAATCAAAATTTTAAAATTAGTTAAAATACTCAATTATAAATTCTTTATTAAGCTTTATTACTAATGTTAAAAATTAATTACCCTCATAAAAGTAAAAATTATTTAAAAATGATTTTCTAAGAGGAAATAACCTAGAAATGTTAAAAAAAAGAATCCAAATGTATATTTCTGGTTTGGATCAACCTAAACTCATATAAAATTACTAATTTTTATATATTTTTTACTTTTCCCACAAAATAGTAACTTTAAACTATTTAAAATGTAAAGGTTGCCGACAAAATGACCTTCCTCTTCACTTATAGAAGGGTAAATTTCCACCACTTCAAAACATTACATTAAAATTTCCCTATAAAACTCATATATTTTATATTCCTAAACCCCTATTTCACTAATTTAAGAATTTTTTCATCATTAGTTTTCATAGTGACTCTATTTACAAGAATAATTCTAAGTGAAAACTCATGTTCTTAGTGTAAGTACTACCTCTTTCCTAATAAACCTCTTTCCAAAATATTATATCCTTACTAATATAATGAAACAATTATGAATATTTTACAAAGATTTATATATATTAATTTAACAAAATTATGTATTCCTTTCCATCCACATAGACTAAAATGGATGTTAATCATCCCTTGTGCGGACTACCGCCTCCGTGTCATAACCTTTTTTGTTTTTCATATTGATTTTCATTATTTTTTTCAAAAACATAAAATATGAATAAAACCTTAAAAATAGATCAATATAACCATTTTGGTTATGTTATAATGATATCATGTTAAAATAAATGATTTCTCAAACATGCTCACCCATCGAATTATGGTATGTTCATGATTGGGTAGGTTAGACTACCTACTTGAACAATATTGTAAAAATATATCATGGATGACTATAGGAACTGAAATAATAATGTTATTATAATTTGATAATAAAATTAATATTTATTTATGGTTATATAATGTTTATAATAATTTTTTAACATATTATTAAAATATTATCTCTGAAGACTAAAATAAATGAAATAATAAAATATAGATTCCATTTGTTTGCAAAGATAAGAAAACATTATATACTAAATAAATAGAATATGTTAATAAATGTATATATTTTAATAAATAAATAATAATAAGGTTTATTATAAGTTATATAATTAAATTATTTTGATTTTTTTGGACTTTAATCGAATGAGAAGAACAAATTAGGGACAAGGTAAGGAGTTATTGTCTGAAATTTAATTTCTTGAGGAATTTTACTATTTAAGCCCCATGAAATATTTAATATGGTTTTATTTATACTAAATGGTTTTTAATACAATATATATGTAATTATTTTAGTTTAAAGATCCATATCACGTTCTTTATTAAAATGGATTTTGATTCAATGTATACAAATGTATTATGGGTTTGTGCTAACTCAATTATCTTTAACTGAGTTACAAACATTATTATTGAACTGTATTTGTCCAATTTTTATTGATTAAAACTAATGAATAATATTTTTTAATTTATCATTCTTATCTTAGTTTTCAAAAAAACATTATTAACTCATTATAAAAATGTCTCCTCCCTCAAATATCATGCAACTTTTAAGGGTTTCTGAGTCTTAATTCTTAATTCTCCGGCCATGATTCTTGTTATGAACCAATTTACTTTTATATAGTGTATATATTTTCTTTTTATTATATTATACTATTAATTATATTTTCTTTGAGGAAATTAAATTTTATATTCAAACTCTTCTCCATCAGGGGTTTTGATTTAAATGTTACATAAAAAGTTATTGTTTTTTTACAATCCTATTTTAAATTAAATTTTTTGTAAAGAAAATAAATCTGGGGAGTTTTTATTATTTATAAAACCCCTCATATTTTTATTTGGATATAATTGGGTTTTATATATACCCCCAAAATTTCGTTCCCCATCTACTCATATTTCACCCAATGGTTTCTTGCAAGTGAAAATGACACTACTCTTCTACTCTATCAACAACATCCCTTTTACCATATCTATATTCATTATACGATTTTTAAAATGCCCTTATCAATTAACTAATAATTAACTGAGGTAATTTTATACTACTTGAACATATTTAAAAGTTATAAATAAATATTTGACATTTTATTATATGGATATTTTTCATATATGTGTCAAAAGAATATCTTTTTATATTTTTCAAGTGACCACATATTTCCATCATTTATTCCCTTTTTTCTGAAACATTATTTTAAAGACATAATTTCTTTTTAAACTAAAAAAACCTTCCTCTTTATTTGTAAAATATTTCCATCAAAAAAATGATTTCAAAATGTTTATGTTTATTTCTTATTTCCGAAGTAGTATTTCCTGATGCTCTAAAAAATGGTTTTTATCTAAATCTACAACCTTTAACAAATTTAATGGGTTTTTAAGGACACCATTAAAATGATACCACCCTACTTATTTATCTTTATGTCTTATATAATTTTACTTTAAATCAAAGAAGTTTTATATCACTACCTTTTTCTTTCCTAATCATTTAATATTTATAAACATAGTTATACTTTTAATGTATTTTCTAAAATAAAACTCAATATTTTTCATTTGATTTGAGGGTGTTCATCTTGATGATATAATTTTATTTATTGGGAAAATTGTTGACTTAATAGTATACCCCTTACTCAATATTATGTTAGTTTGAGATATGATTATGTAGAAATAAATTCCATTTATTGGTTGGGGAAATAGTGAAAATCTATATGCTTGTTATTTCAATATGGTTATTCATGGATTACTGAGAAAATTTGATTGTGTATTGTTTAAGCATTCACCTTGTTTATCTAAAAGTATTATGTATATATTATCCCATTTGTTAATTTGTAAAATATTGATGTTATGTATGTCTTGATCTCAGTATATATGAATATTAATTCCTAAGGAAAGTTGATTATAAATTGTCTTGACATTTATATGTTTCACATAATGAATGAATTAGACATAATTAGTGTTGGATGAGGCCTAATTATATACATACCCTCAATACATTTATAGGTATTATGAGACAAAATATCTTTGTTATTTTGGTGTACACTTTCCAAAAATTGAATATTTCCTAGACACGAGTCCTTAAAGGAATGGTCATGAGGTCTAAGATCCTGATGTCTTGGCTTAGTGTATGGAATTATCTATATGGAATAATTAATTTCATTAATAAGGAAACAATTATAATTATTCATGCGATCTTTTTATTTCCATTATTATCTATATATACATTATGATTTTAGTTTCATTCTATTATAGCATTATTTTTTAATTTTTATTTCTTCCATATTATTTATTCTCATCATATAATCACTTGTGATCTTAGTTTTTTAACATTTATATTTACCCTTATTGATAACATCAGCTCAACCCTTATTATTTTTACTTGTCCCAAAGTTATGGGTAAATGTAATAATGATTATTTTTCTAATATAATATCTTTTGTAAAGAATTTATAGAAGATATTGAAGGCATATTATGGATTAATTAGTATCTCATAGAGTGTAAAAAATGTTCATTAGTTTATAAAGACATGGTCTTTATTATTTTATGATATAACTTAATGATATAAACTCTTAAACCTAAAAGTTATTGGAAATATATATAAAGAATATTTATTTAGTTCATATAATTATGGTATAGTTATGTCTGACAATCATTAATTGGTATCAAAGATGATATTTAAAGTATGTTTTATCTACATCAGATCTAGGAGTGTGCATTCGGGAGATTAAAATTTCATTTATTACCATTCATATGAAGGCCATGAAAATTATAAGAAAGTATTTAGGATTAGAGGCATTTTCAACAATAATATTTTCCACTCCTTGATCCATTGAGTGGACTACCCAATCTTGAAATATTTATACAGATTTTCTCAACACTTTCCTCTAAAAATATTTTGAATGGACAAAGTATATTAAATTAAATACTTGTTTGGTTAAATCAACAAAATATCTTTATTAATACTTCCAAGTAATTGAAACATACCTTGGTGGAGGCTGAACCACCACTTCAACTACTTATACATCATAATTCAAATGATGGACGTCTAAGTTTGACTTATTATTTGATTGTTGTACTTTCATTCATTATATGTAAGAATAATTATTTTTTCCTTTTACATATATCATTAATATTATCAAGATTTTAAATAATATATTTGAAAAGTGTCGATAAAATATTTATGAAATATACATTTACTTTAATATCATCCTTTAATGTTAATGTATTTATATTTCTGATTGTCATCTTGTAACTATAAAATAAATCCTACAGAAAACAAAAATTAAATATAGCATGATCATGAACATTAACTACTACACTATTTATTGAGATAATAATAAAAAACATATGAAACATGGGAAAAACTATTCGAATTAGGCTAAACTTGAGTTGAAGGATTCCACGTATCATGTTATGTTCAATCTAGGTTGGTTTCACCTTGGTACCTTGGAACTATATTAAATATAAACCATATTCCTATTATTTTTATCCATACATATCCTTTTACATTACACATGGGTGAAGGGAACTTGATGAATGGGTTGAAAAAAAGGAAAATATGGGCATAAATGAATTTACATAATAAGAAGAGAGGAATGACTCACAGGCCTTGTTTTAATTTTAATAATAATAATTGAAAAATCCAAGGAAAAATTAAATTAAAAAACAGACATAGGTCATTATAATCTCATGATCATCCATGAATACAATGATTACACATTTAAAATAAATATATAGTATCCATTTCAATTCATTATTTATTAATATAATTTTTTTGAATTAATACAATTAATTATCTTATTCATTAATTATTTCATTTTATCCAAAATATATATCCAATTATCCTAGTGATTCTCCCCTACTATAATTTTAAATAAATTTATTTTATTAAAATCAATTATATACACAGGGTGTACATAGAGGAAACATGGTGATTACCTATCCAAACTACCTGACATGGTCCCTGTCATTTATAGTACACTCCATGAAATCAATCATACACAACATGTTATGTTATTACATGGAGTTTACTATAATTATATTACACATGGATACATTTAAATTACATAGTGTTTCATGATTTTAATGCATACAGAGTATATGGTGTGTAATGACTAAAAATATATTTTATTTTCAAATATTTCTTGGAAATTAATTAAAATTTTAATATATATATATATATATATAAACTATCACATGAAATGTATTGTCAATAAACCGCATGCAGGCAAGTTTTGATAAGTTTTAATTGAGTAATTTGTTTTCTTTAACATGTAAATGAAATAAATAGTGTACAATATGGCATGGCATATAATTTTCATAAATAGGTATGTGTTATATGGTTAGTGTTAAAGATGTGTCATATGTATTAAATACTCCAGATGTTTATAAATTAAATGATTCATATATGTTTGAAATAAATACACCACATGTATATAAATTACATAACCACAACATTGGTTGTATTATAAACATTGTTGGGAAAAATCCCTCAAGGTATCATTGAAGCTTTTTTGAGGTGATTGTGTTTGTTGACAAAGCAGACATCTATGTTGTGTTTATTGACAAAGCAAACCATGGTGAATGAGTGTGTTGACAAAGGGGGTTTAAATGGTGATTTGTCGGGTTTAAGGGATGATTTCAACAATCCATGATTGATTGAAGAACCTTGACAAAGGAATGGATGATCTGGAGGTGGTACAAAAAGAGCAGATACAAGGTGGCGCCGTTTTCCAGTGTTTGCCAAATTTATGGGCCTGAAAATCGCCAATGGAAAATGGAGTGATATGTTTTTGGCAAAGGTTGAGGAGAGAGAAATGAAAGAGGTGCGCGGAAAAATTAAGCGTGGCGCGCAAAATTAGCGGGTTGCGCGAAATCTTGAAGTGTGGCGCGCAAAACAGCGGGTTGCGCGAAATTGTATTTCGCGCAAAAGATGTTTCAAGGCCGGAAGCTTGAAAATTGGCAAAGGCATTAGGCGTGCGCAATTTTGGAGACCTGCACGAAATAATTACGTGGTGCGCGAAATTCGTGCGGATTGCGCGAAATAAAGGGATGAAGTTTTTCACGCAAAAGGTGTTTCGAGGTCCGAAGCTCGGAAAATGGCAAAGGCATGAGGTGCGCGAAATTATGGAGCAGTGCGCGGAAAATGGTTGTGCGTGGAAGATTTTTCTTTCGCGATCAAAGCGGATTACGCGCTCAAGGAGGGTTTTTCGCGCGGGGTCGATTTTGCCTATAAATATGAAGTGACCCTCCTCCATTCAAGGGAGTTCAAGACATAGAAAATACTCGAGCTCTGGTGCGCGAAATTGAAGTTCGAAAGGGTGTTGCGCGTAAACTTAAAGTTTGCGCGTAAAGTCACCTGTGGCGCGAAAAGCTAAGGCTGCGCAGAAAGTTGGTGTTGGCGCGTAATATTTGGAGGTTGCGCGAAAAAGGAATTTCGCGCAAATCATAGAAATTGCGCGCAAGGCAGTTTCCAGGCTGCGCGTAAAATTTGGAGGTTGCGCGAAAAAGGTATTTCGCGAAAATCATAGAAATTGCGCGCAACACACCGTAAGGGTTGCGCGTAAAAATTGAGGTTGCCCGGTACATCCGGTGCAAAGTGAGATTCATCTGTGGGTGAAAGTTGGACTTCAACAGAGTATCTACATACATAGGAAGATGCATTCCTTCATGAAAATGAAGAGACCTACAGGTCTATAAACTGTGAGTGGATTCCTTCCAAGAGCAGTGAGCGTAGGAAGAGGAAGAAAGTGATCCTCTCCACCGGCAGTGAGCCAGAGAGAGAGACAGGGAGTGACCCTTGGGAAAGCAGTGAGCTGACCCTAAACATTGTAAAGGCAGTGAGCCTGGGCATAGAAGTGATCTAGCCCGAACCTTGTAATCCACAGCTAGTGAAGATTAGTGGAATTTGGTACGACCGGCAACCTGTCGGCATATGCTCCTTGGACGTAGCCCTTAGAGGTGAACCAAGTAAAATTGCTGTGTCCGGTACTTGCTTTACTTTCTGTTTATATCGTGCAGCAGGAAAAAGAGAGAAGAGTGTTTTGTTTAACAGCGAAACAAGATCAGAACGGGCATTAATTTTTAATTAGCCATACCCTGATTCACCCCCCCTCTCAGGGTATCCAGCCTAGTGGACCTAACAAGTGGTATCAGAGGGAAAGGTTGAAAGTTGTTCTTCTCTCAATGGAGGTAACCAATCATAAAGGGATTCCGATCTTCGACGGATATAATTTTCAGATATGGAAGAATCGGATGCAACACTATTTCCGATCCTTGGGAATGGATGTGTTTTCAGCAGCTATGCATGGTATCACACCTGATATTAATAGTGGTGCTTTATCAGAAGCTGAGCATAGAGAGTTGGATGCTGATTCCAAAGCAATCAATGCCTTAGGGGGAGCCCTTTCCAATCCTATCTACACAAAGGTGATGTCATTCAAAACGTCACATTCCATGTGGGAAAAGCTTTTGAATATATATGAAGGGGACACAAAAGTCAGAGAGGCAAAGCTGCAGGTGTTGTGGAACAAATATGAAGATCTAAAAATGAACCCGAATGAGTCTGTTGACGCATTCTTTGACAGGGTAAACATTTTTGTGGAAGATATGCGAGGTCTTGGAGAATTCATTGAAGACATAAAGATTGTAAAGCGCATCTTGGGGAAACTTCCACCTCGGTTCAATCCGAAAGTTTCAGTACTAGAAGATAAAGATCCAAAAGAGCTGACATTGGACAATTTGCACAGTACCTTGGTTTTATATGAAATGAGGAACGATGATAATGAGGCTGTGGAAAAGGGGAAGTCTAAAGAGGTGGCATTTAAGGCCATGAAGAAGCTCACCATTGAAGATTCTAATGAAGAAGAAGAGACAGATGAGGTGATGTCATTCCTTTCTTCAAATCTACAAAGAGGAAGAGGAAAGTTTAAAGGTAAACTTCCACTAGCATGCTTTAGATGTGGAAAGGTTGGTCATCTTGCGGCAAGATGCCCCAAGAAGTTTCAAGAAGATGATGATGATGATGACGTTGAAATTCCCAAAAAGAAGACTTCAGCTTTTGTAAAAGGGAAGAAACAATTCAAGAGAAATTTATTCAAGAAAAAGAATCTTCTTTCACAAGAATTTGAAAGTTCAGATGAGTCTGAGGATGAAAAAGTTGAGGAAATAGAAAATTGCAGAGATCGTGGGGTAAATTCCTTGGTGGCAATTGTTGGTAGTTCTCAAAAGGTAGAAGAAGCTGATGCTAAATAAGAAGAAGAAATTGAAGGGAGAATTGATATGGAAGCCGAATTGGAAGCAGCTCTTGAGGAGATAGATGTTTGGAGAGCCAAAACGAAGAAATCCAATAAAGTGGTTCGTGATGCCAAACTCTATATGCAACAACAGGATGAAGAAAAGTCTGAGCTGTTAGAAGAAATTGAAAGACTAAAATCCTCAACACCAGAGAGCTCAGAAAATATTGTTGAGTATAAGCTTAAAATTGAGGAACAAAAGAAGGAAATTGATTGTTTGACTAACACAGGAAAGGAACAGGTTAGATGTATCAAAGAGCTTGAAGAAGAAGTGGTCAGTCTGCGACAAAAACTTAAGGATCAAGATAAACTCTTGACCCCCAATGTGATATCCGAAAAGCAGGACATTCAGAAGACAAAGAAGATGAAAGCGGAGCCTAGCAGTTTAGTAGGGAAGAAGCAGCAATTGAGCTCAGATGTTAAGGTTGTTTCTGGGCTTAGTCAAGCAAAAACATTTGCGACAATTTCAGTCAGACCGCAAGCACTCATCCCGAAAGTGAAGGTTGATTTGGGCACAAAACAGAATCAGAATATTCAGAGATCCCAAAGGGGAAATCATAGTGTTGAAATATCACGAGGGAATGCATCCTATATCAGGTGTTATTGCTGTGGGAAAATGGGACATTCACAGTATGTGTGTTCCATAGCCAATAGATACAGAAGGGAACATGAACAAAGATGGCAGCCAAACAGAGAACGGTTTTTCAGAACACATTTTGAAGGACACTGTTTTTGGTGCGGAGGATTTGGACACATGGCTAGGTATTGCACTTCAACCATTCAGAGAAATGTGTCAAAGCATAATCAAAATGTTTGCAAGCAGCAGATCAATAAACCAACAAGTGAGTTAAAAGTTCAGAACAGATTTGCAGCTCTGCAAGATGAGGGTGGTCCATCATACTCTGAGAAAGAATAGAAGCCTCAATCCATGTCGAGTGTGAAAGAAAAAGTATGGACCAAGAAGAAGAAAAAAGAAAAGGATGTGGTGGCGGAGATTTCCCTTAAAGCATCAGATCGATCTGGTGTTTGGATCCTTGATAGTGGTTGCACATCCCACATGACGGGTAATAAGGATCTTGTTACAGGCATCAAATATGACAAAGAAGGAGTTGTAAAATTTGGAAATGATGAAGGCCTGAAGATTGTTGGCTCAGGGAAAGCCATGTTTGGGGGCAAAGAGATGAGACGTGCTGATGTCTTGGTAGTAGAGGGTCTCAGTCATAACCTACTCAGTGTCAGTCAACTATGTGACTCTAGGCACTCTATCCAATTTACCAAGAAGATGTGTGTTGTGAAAGGAAAAGATGGAGCAGTTGTTCTGCAGGGAAAAAGGTCAAAGGGAAATCTCTATCTTGTAGGTGGGAAAGAAGATACTTGTCTTTTATCCAGAGAGGAAGAAAACCAGCTGTGGCATAAGCGACTTGGTCATCTATGCCAACCATCTATGGAGGATCTCGTTAAATGTGATGCTGCTAGAGACTTTTCCAAACTATCACGTGATCGCACTCATACGTGTGATGCTTGTCAACAAGGGAAAATCATCAGAAAGACATACAGGCCAAAGGAGCAGAAATCAACTAGAGTACTTGAATTGGTGCATGCTGTTGTATGTGGACCTATCTCACCACGAGATATAAATGGGAAAAGGTACTATGTTCTTTTCATTGATGACTATAGCAGAATGGCCTGGGTATTCGTCATAACCCATAAGACAGAGGTGTTCAGTTGCATAAAGAAGTACAGGAGGGAATCAGAAAAGATGCTTGGGCAGAAAATTCTGAAGTTTCGTACTGATAACGGTACGGAATTTACAAACAGTCAGGTTGAAAACTATCTCGAGAAACATGGGATAAGGCATCAAGTTTCATCAGTAAGAACTCCCCAACAGAATGGAGTAGTTGAAAGGAGAAATCGGATCATCAACAACATGGCCAGAACAATGCTTATTGATAAGGACCTGCCAGAGAAATTTTGGAAGGAAGCAGTTTTGACATCGGTCTATGTTTCAAACAGGTCCCTGTTATGTCCGATGCAAGGAAAGACTCCATATGAACTGTGGTACGGAAAGAAGACAACGTTGAAGTACTTTCGAATCTTTGGAAGTAAGTGTTTCATTCTCAACAAAGAACATCATAGGAAGTTTGAGGCACGGGGAGATGAAGGGATATTCCTTGGCTATTCTGGGAAAAGCAAAGCGTATAAATGTTTCAACAAAAGGCTGGGAAAAATCATTGAAAGCAATGATTTCACTATAGTTGAAAATGAGCAGAATACTCAACAATCCAGTGAACAGTTCCTGGATGAAAGTGATGATGAGGTAAGCAACCCAGGGGGAGCAGAAGTGGCAGAAGCCGACTCAGAAGAAGATACTGATGATGAAGTAGAAAGTGTCAAGTCGGTGTCTGCGAGAAAGCCAAAGAGTCGAGCTGAAATTGATAGGCAGAATATCATTGGTGATCAAACAGCTCCATTTCATACTCGAAGAATGAAATCATCACAGCAACCATCGTTTTTGTCTCAAGTGGATCCGAAATTTTTTTCTGATGCAGCTGAAGATGAAAACTAGGTTCAGGCCATGAACGAAGAGCGTGATCAGATTGAGAAGAACCAGACATGGGAGATTGTTTCGAGGCCATCAGACAAGAATCTCATCGGGACTAAATGGGTCTATCGCAACAAGTTGAATGAAGATGGCATAGTGATTTGGAACAAAGCACGACTAGTGTGCAAGGGATACTCCCAGATAGAGGGAATAGATGTTGATGAGACATTTGCACCGGTTGCAAGACTGGAGACAATCAGATTATTTTTTGCCATAGCAGTGCAAAGAAAGTTCAAAGTGTTCCAGATGGATGTCAAATCCGCATTCTTGAATGGGGTTCTAGAAGAAGAGGTGTATATTGATCAACCATATGGTTTTCTCATTCATGAGGATGAGAACAAAGTTTGCAGGTTGAAGAAGGCGTTGTATGGGCTGAAACAAGCACCAAGGGAATGGTACTCAAGGCTTGATCAGTACTTGAAGAAGCTTGGTTTCCAGCGTGGAGGAGTTGACTACAACCTCTATTTCAGCAATGACAGTAATCAAAGGATGATGGTGCTAGTGTATGTCGATGACATAATTTTTGGCGGATCAGATGAAGCTCAGTGCAGACAGTTTTCCGAAATCATGAAAAATGAGTTTGAAATGTCAATGATTGGAGAGCTAACGTTTTTCCTTGGTCTACAGGTGACACAATGAAGTAATGGAACTTTTATTTCCCAATGTAAATATGCCAAGGAGGTTCTAAGAAGGTTTGGAATGGATAATTCCAAGGAGATGAAGACTCCGGTTGCTACCCGGATGAGATTATCAAAAGACGAAGATGGCAAGGCAGTTAATATCACAGAATATAGGCAAATTATTGGAAGTCTGTTGTACTTGACTGCGACAAGGACTGATATTGTTTTCGCCACATGCCAAGCAGCGAGATATCAATGTAATCCCAAGGAAAGTCACATGCTTGCAGTGAAAAGAATACTTCGGTATATCAAGGGCACGGTGGACTTCGGCTTGACATACAACGACAAATCTCAGACAGAGTTATTGGGATATACTGATGCAGACTGGGCCGGTTCAGTAGATGATAGAAAATCAACGTCAGGTGGTGCATTCTATCTTGGTGGATTGTGTATTTCTTGGTTAAGCAAGAAACAAAATTGCATTTCATTGAGCACCGCAGAAGCTGAGTATATTGCGGCCACTCAAGCATGCACAAAGTTATTATGGATGAAGCAGTAGCTTGAAGATATGGGAGTTGAAGTGAAGTCTCCGATCGGAATCTAGTGTGATAACTCAAGTGCTATAAATCTCAGAAAAAATCCCGTCCATCACTCAAGAACAAAGCACATTGAGATCAAGTATCATTTCATCAAGGAGAAGGTTGAGCAGGGAATCGTGAAGTTGGAGTATGTGCCTACAGAGCTACAGGTTGCAGACATTCTGACAAAGGCCTTACCCAAGGAAGCTTTTGAGAGGCATCGACTGGATCTGAGAGTTCAGTCGATTCCCCACACTTGAAATAGTGTGGATGTGGAACTCCCCCCCCCCATCTCCCCGAGGTATGATGTGTTTTCCCTAATGTGCTAATGTGTTCTCTACTCTGTTACAGACTGCAAAGGAATGGCCTTTGGGTTCGTTGACAAAGGGGGAGAAAAGTGTTTGTGAAAGGAGGAGAAAATAGTGATTGTTCAAGGGAGAAAATAGTGCGGAGATTTGATAAATAATAATTGATACGGGGAGAAGCTTCCAGGTGGAGCAGCCAGAAAGGGGGAGCTATGAGAAAGGGGGAGTGTATTAAATCTGACGATGCTAGAAGTGATCGATCAAAGAATAGATATCACGATAGCTGAGGATCGTGATAAAAGCAGAAGAGAGGTGTTGGAAAGTGGTAAGAATACTTCCAAACCAAACATTGTTCTTCCAACAAGTCCTTCGACAATTGGTATCAGTTTAGTACAAATTGGTATCAGTGTGGTGTCAACAGTGGATGTCAGAGATGAAGTGATTCATTGATGAACTTCTCATTTACTCTTGTTTCTCACGACGAGCAATGCTCATGTGGGCTTAGAGTATGTGTTGAGTAAATCCTTGATCGCTATCAGAATCGCAATGAGGTGAATGGTGGATGAAGAATTAATGATGTATCTTTCCATAGAAGAGTTTTCAACAATCCCAAAGGGGGATATTGTTGGGAAAAATCCCTCAAGGTATCATTGATGCTTTTTTGAGGTGATTGTGTTTGTTGAAAAAGCAGACATCTATGTTGTGTTTGTTGACAAAGCAAACCATGGTGAATGAGTGTGTTGACAAAGGGAGTTTAAATGGTGATTTGTCGGGTTTAAGGGATGCTTTCAACAATCCATGATTGATTGAAGAACCTTGACAAAGGAATGGATGATCTGGAGGCGGTACAAAAAGAGCAGATACAAGGTGGTGCCGTTTTCCAGTGTTTGCCAAATTTATGGGCCTGAAAATCGCCAATGGAAAATGGAGTGATATGTTTTTGGCAAAGGTTGAGGAGAGAGAAATGAAAGAGGTGCGCGGAAAAATTAAGCGTGGCGCGCAAAATTAGCGGGTTACGCGAAATCTTGAAGTGTGGCGCGCAAAACAGCGGGTTGCGCGAAATTGTATTTCGCGCAAAAGATGTTTCAAGGCCGGAAGCTTGAAAATCGGCAAAGGCATTAGGCGTGCGCAATTTTGGAGACCTGCGCGAAATAATTACGCGGTGCGCGAAATTCATGCGGATTGCGCGAAATAAAGGGATGAAGTTTTTCACGCAAGAGGTGTTTCGAGGTCCGAAGCTCGGAAAATGGCAAAGGCATGAGGTGCGCGAAATTATGGAGCAGTGCGCGGAAAATGGTTGTGCGTGGAAGATTTGTCTTTCGCGATCAAAGCGGATTACGCGCTCAACGAGGGTTTTTCGCGCGGGGTCGATTTTGCCTATAAATATGAAGTGACCCTCCTCCATTCAAGGGAGTTCAAGACATAGAAAATACTCGAGCTCTGGTGCGCGAAATTGAAGTTCGAAAGGGTGTTGCGCGTAAACTTAATGTTTGCGCGTAAAGTCACCTGTGGCGCGAAAAGCTAAGGCTGCGCAGAAAGTTGGTGTTGGCGCGTAATATTTGGAGGTTGCGTGAAAAAGGAATTTCGCGCAAATCATAGAAATTCCGCGCAAGGCAGGTTCCAGGCTGCGCGTAAAATTTGGAGGTTGCGCGAAAAAGGTATTTCGCGCAAATCATAGAAATTGCGCGCAACACACCGTAAGGGTTGCGCGTAAAAATTGAGGTTGCCCGATACATCCGGTGCAAAGTGAGATTCATCTGTGGGTGAAAGTTGGACTTCAACAGAGCATCTACATACAGAGGAAGATGCATTCCTTCATGAAAATGAAGAGACCTACAGGTCTATAAACTGTGAGTGGATTCCTTCCAAGAACAGTGAGCGTAGGAAGAGGAAGAAGGTGATCCTCTCCACCGGCAGTGAGCCAGAGAGAGAGACAGGGAGTGAACCTTGGGAAAGCAGTGAGATGACCCTAAACATTGTAAAGGCAGTGAGCCTGGGCATAGAAGTGATCTAGCCTGAACCTTGTAATCCACAGCTAGTGAAGATTAGTGGAATTTGGTACGACCGGAAACCTGTCGGCGTATGCTCCTTGGACGTAGCCCTTAGCGGTGAACCAAGTAAAATTGTTGTGTCCTGTGCTTGCTTTACTTTCTGTTTATATCGTGCAGCAGGAAAAAGAGAGAAGAGTGTTTTGTTTAACAGCGAAACAAGATCAGAACGGGCATTAATTTTTAATTAGCCATACCCTGATTCACCCCCCCTCTCAGGGTATCCATCCTAGTGGACCTAACAAACATTATGTGTATTAATTATATAGTTATAAAACTCATGCGTATTAATTATAAACCATGTGTGTAATAATCATACCACATATCTGTCTTAATTATAGACTGTGTGTATTTTAATTATATGAGACCATGTGTTATTTCATTAAACTAAATGTGTAAATAATTTTATAATTAAACCATGTGTGTATAAATTTAACATCACATATCTATTAATTATGCATCATCTGCATATTAATTAATTACATTGAATGTGAATTAATTTCACACTCCATTTTTTAACCACATGACCATCATGTAGAATATGGTTACACAATGTGTGACACATCTAGATGATATTATCATTCATTTTTATCCTATTCTAGATTATAAAAACATCAATGAAGAAGAAAAATATATCTTGATATTTGGATTTAAATAATAAATAAGCTGGAAATGAAAAACTAACAACAAAAATGAATATATCGATCAATGACTAATAAATAATTATAAATTTTATTATGACCCCTCCAATACAACTTCCTTTCATCAAACACAGTAGAAGTTCGAATTTATGATGTTCTAAACTCAATTTTTTCAGATTCAATAAATAATTTTTAATGTACATGAAAAATACATGTCATAACCAAGTATTTTTTCTAAACAATATAGAAAAAGAATAGGATATCCAAGAGATGATATTTTTTACACAAAAAAATATATATAATTTATAAATAATGTAATACTTCACTCATGAAATTATTTCTTCAATGAAGTTATTGATCATCTGAACCCTTTCTAGGTTTTACTTTCACTGCACTGATGGCGAACCAATGTAAATCCCCTCTAGTATTGATCTGCATGTCCTTATTTGATCTCAAACCTACACCAATAGTACATAAGATGTTGGCCTTATGGTATTGATCACCTTGTGTCTCTCTGTATTATCACTGCCATTATCCCTTATGAGGCATCCTAGACTCACACACCTAGTTCTAGTGATAAAAATGCATTCATTAAAAATTGTATTTTATGTAAAGTCATATTAAACAATATTTATTTAATATCATTACCATATGTTAAATATTACATATAATAAAAAAACACACAATACACAGAATCAAAGGTTTAGTGTCTTTGAGGATCAATAATAGAAAAAAATTATTTTTTAATAGTTTTGAGCATTTTTATAAAATTTAACAATGCTAAACTCCATTATAGACTCCTTATAGGTTTTAATTACCTTTATAAACTGGGTGATGAAAACAAAAAAATGGGGTACACTGAAACCCTTAGTAAGGGAAAAATTATTAAAATATCATCAAGGGTTAGGTCATAATAATATTGTAAAACATGATCATGAGAGAAATATCTCATTAAAATGAACATGAAACAATAATATTTTTCCATAATCCATGATAGATGTAAATGAAAAAACAGTTACTATGGAAAACATGTGTGGAATCATGAGATAATCCATGGAGCATAACATAGGCTTAAAATTATTACATAATAGTTTGGAATAGATATAATCATAGAAATCATTTGTCAAGGATATCCACCAAGACATTCATCACATAGTAGGCATGGGCTAACTACAAATGTACCATCATAGGATTATCCTTACCACCCATGTACCCTTCTTATGATCGGGATTACCACTCATATTCCCATTATGGTATTGGTATTACCATCCATATAAATCTAATGGGATTTGGTTAATACACTTTTCTACCCTTGGCATTCAGATAATCATGTTATATACTTGTTTTCATTGGATAATACTCCCACAAACCCTTTTTCTTGGAATAATCCACTTCAATACCCTTCGGTGTAAGATAACCCTCTCATATGAACTTTTATATCATGTTATAAAAAATTTACCAGTGTATTAGAGACTATATAGGACACGAACCTTCATAATATTAATCATCCAAACATATGTTTTTATTTAGATCAAGAAAACATTCATACTTCCAAAATCACTTAATTAACCCATAGAAAAGAGATGGGTATTATGAGAAACATTCCTAGAGAATTATATAAGTCAGCCAGAGAAAGAAGATAATTGGTGGTTTAAAAACATATACCTAGTGTAATATAAGTTATATCAAAAGTTATTAACATATATGAAAAACACTTATCTGAGATAATAAGATAAATCGCATTGAAAAACATGTGAGAACAGCCCTATTGAAATTCTTGAAAACTCGTCAAAATGTTTTCATTCAAACAAAACACATGGAATAAAGTAATTCATTTATTCAAGGATGGGTAAAAAGTATCCAATAAAAAGAGAAAAAAACTGACAAAACCAGATGATCCAACACACTCCTACGGGGGACTGAAATAATGAAGACAACGGAAATCCCCTCTAATCAAATTAACCCCCTGGGGCTCTAGGCTGGACCTAGTATAAACCCACACCTGCTCTGAGGTAGTGAAATCAAGTGATGCCATATGGTTCACTACTTTATTCACTTACCTCCACAAGTGTGAGACTTTAGTATTGTCGGTGAGGATTCTTCTACACTTCCTAATGATATAGTCAATCCCCCAATGTGGGTTTACACTACCTTGTAGGGAATTGTGAACAATTAAAGTATATGTTTCCACTTTAATAATAAACAAGCCATTATGTTGGCATAACCTGATCCCATTGAGAATTTTTATGGCCTCTCCCTTCAACAAAAATCCATGTCTTAGATTGACCATAGACTCCCTGAAGATGGACCTTCCAGTGTAACACACCACCCCACCACCATGCATAGTACCAAAGACATAAGACTTGTCTGTGTTGAGGTCTAGGTCATTCTGCGGGGGCCACCAGCAAACCAAGGTGTTCCCTCTCTTGTAGGTGGTGAAAACCCTATACCCAGAACTGAACCGACTCATTTAAGGGGATTCCTTCCAGTTCTACATCACCTGGGCCAGGTAAAATAATTGGTTCTTTATACATACGATAATCATAGTAGCCGATGTGTTTCCTCCTTCATGCCTTATTCTGTTCCTCACCATCCATAGACACCATCAACCTTCCTGTAGAAGGACTGTGCAGGATAGCCTCTCCATCCTGGATCCTCCTGATCCATGGTACCATTTATCCAAAAATTGGTTATCATACATACTTTTCTAGGAAAAATAATTTAATTCCCCAAAGTAACACCATACCTCACGCGCCCATTTTTTTTTGAAAACATTTGTTTCTAACTCTATTTACTGTGAGACTTACAACACACACACCTAAAAGGAAGTTTAACACCACATCTCTTGATATTATTCTTAGTTGTCACCTCTCCATTACTTATCCTCCAAGTGATTATGTTTCATCTGGTAGGTATTCTCTTAACCCCAGTGATATCATCCCATTCGTTTCCATGAGTCTGAAAGAATGAGGCACGACGATATTCTTTAGATGAGAAAAATTCTAAGGACGAAGGGGTGAACACACATCTGTCAAGGTCTGTTTTGAGCTCAATGATATCAAGAAACTCCCTTTTTCCTTATTTAACACTTGATTTGATGAAGGAGGGGAACCTCCTAGCTTCTGGGAAGGAGATGGGGGAGCAGGGCACCCCGGGAAGGCTAACCGTTCACTGCACCAGTTCTGATGCAAAACGATAGGTTCCCACTCCCCATGATCCAACAGGACTATTGTCTGAGGCCCTCAAAAAGGGTACCGAGGACCTTACCAAGTGGCGAGTATTGTCCCTATCTTGTATCATGGTGCCCCGATCCAATGTTGTTCATGGTTAACCCCCACAGCGAGTGCTGCTCCAGAATACTCTAAGCGGGCTTTTCATTCATGCAGTGTAGGGTATCAATGAGAATGTGCACATTGATACCACCCTCTCTAACAGGTTGCACCATCTTGTTCCAGGATACCCAATTGTTTTTACCCTTAGAAAACAGATCCCAAATAATCTTGTCTATAATACTTTTAATGTCCTAAATAACTATTTTTGGGGCGCTAATCACAAACAGTGTGTGCACTGGGGTAGCTAACTGCACACTGTTGACTAGCGTGATCCGACCCCCAAAGGAGTGATAAATGTTCTTCTAATTAAGCACCCGACTAGTGATCCTTCTGAGGGGTCGATCAAATTCATGAATGCAAACTATTCTAGGCCTGAATGCTACACCCAGATATTACATAGTTAAAGCCCCTCGCTCCATGCCTAGCTTGTTGGTCACAATAGAAATAAGCTGGGAGCAACATCCACTGGATATGTGAAACTACTCTTGTTATTGTTAATGAGTTGGCCACTCTAATGGAAGTATCCCTCTAATGCTCTATTCAAGCCCCTAATGGAACCGATCGAGGCATTCAAGAAATGTAAGGTATCATCGGCGTACATGATTTGGGAAAAAAGCCTTTAAAATACTTATTTTTTAACTTAATAACTCATTTAAAAATTGAAATTTTACTTTTAAAAAATATAAGAATATTTTATTTGATTTTAAAATTTAAAAAGAGTTAAAATCATTTGGAAAAACATTTAAAAACATGTAAATAATGATTTTTCAAGAAGAATTATCTTATATCTATAGAATCCGTAAAATAATTTTTCTAAATTTTTTTACTAAACACATAATACATGAAGTTATGGGTCACATGAAATATCTCCATTCTAGGAGCCACTAAATCAGTGACCCGATTTGGGTCACCACATGACATAAATCATTCCACCCCATACACTAATGGTTTATGACTAGTGGTGAGGGTTTAGAAGATCACATGGGGAGACTATTCCCCCTTCACCAGAGTAATCAACAACAGATAAATCATGAAACAAAAGAAATAATAAAAAATAAATAGAAACATGCATTCACAAAAAATTTCCCAAAACATGGTATAATAACAAAACGAAGAGTAAATAAGGTATGTAATTTTGATATAGTTTTAATTGTAAATAAAATCCAAAATAAAGAAAGATTGAAGAATCCAAAAAAATCCGTCTAGACTCCAGGTCTAGATCTCTCATCCATGCGCATACCAAGCCCAAATCAACTCCTTAACATAGGGCCCTTGCCCTTGTTCTGACCTATAATCATGAAATATTCTTGTGCAGAAAATGGTTGCCTGGGCAATAGGTGATTATAACTCAGTAGGCCACCACCAATTGTGTCTACAAAATATCTAGTCTAAGGAAATAGTTTATATGTGGGATAATATTAATAATTAAACAATGAGTAATAAGATTTCATTAGTAAATAATTATTTAACTAAACCATTATCCTCATTTATGTCCATGGGTTTGGTGTTCCATTGACTACAAAATAGAATAAGTTGGTCAACCACCATGCATAAGGTAATAAATCAAGTTCCCTATTTCACTAGGTGAAACACAACACAAGAAAATCTATTACATGGACCATGGAGAGTTAGTCCTGGTAATCTCAACCAATTTCATCACACATACTTTAGAGCCTCAGTCCAAGAAATCATACAATGCATTTGTTAGGGTTCTAGAGAATCATTCTTATTCCCTAACCCATACATTCATGTGGTGGGGTTTAGACCCTTAGGCTAACCCATCCTATGGGAGTAGAGCATCAATCAACACCCACAATTACCAATTCATGTGCATATTCTTCCCTCAACCATTAACCTCAATTACATTATCCCAAAACAAAAACAAACATTTCACATAATATTCTAAATTCACTACACAATCAATATATCATTTCATCATCATCCATTAACTCAATAACAAATTCCTAATTCAAACCATGATACATTTTTTATAATCACATTAATTCATTTAAACCACTCACAATGTTCTGAACAATACCTTAAACCATTATCCATGTATATAAATAGACTCCCTTAGTGAGTTTCATAAATTAAACTACCTTATTAGCACATATATCTTGGGATTTATTTTATCATAACAGTTCCATGTACAATATCACAATTTTACATGTTCAAGAGGATAGCACACCCCATGGGTGGCCCTAAGATCAGTCTAATCAACCTCAATGCATCCCATGGGGATCATGAGGGGTTCAATTCATCAGTTACCCTACCATTTTACCAAATCCTATCAAAGGAATAAAATTCACTGTGATAGAGAACCAAAAGCACACCCACACATGCACAAATCAAGTCAAATACTATGCGTTTTAGGTTATAGACCACCTACATCGATTCCGAAGAATAATGATCACTTAACCATAAACATTTCCATGGTTTCAAGAACCCTATGAATCCACTACCTAATATACACTAGAAAAATAGGGTTTTAGGGATTTGTAGGAAGAGAAACAAATCTCAAATCCCTAATATGGATAAGACAAGGAAGAGGATCATTACACTTACTTATAGCTTGAATATGCACCAAACAGCACTCCAAATATCCTAGAAATGAAATATATTGATCCTTGGGAAGCCTTGTTCGTTGTAGTTCATCACTAGGGTTTTTTAAGAAAAAATTTGGTAATAGATTAGGTAGAACACTTAAAATATTGAGGGGGGATCTAAAACACCCAATTTTAATGGGGCTCATGGTTTGTCTACATGGTTTCACAAACTATGAGACAACTATTTTCCTACCTCTGTCCAAGAGGGGTCCAAGTCGGACGGTTACCTATAGAGACCACACCATTTGACAAACTATGTACCAATCGTAGGTAATTTATTTATCCACACTTGCATAGTTTGGAACTCCCCCTTGCATTGTTTATCTAACCATGCACTACTCCTCCTAGATATCATGGTTTGGTTGAAATGTTTCCACTAACTATTAACTAACCATGAAACGTGTATAGGAAGTCCTGATTTCCAATTCTTTCATGTCCCAAATCCCCGAATCACCCCCTAACCGCCTTACACACCGGGTAAACATTTAATTAAAAAACATAATGGGATTTTAACTAAGATTTAAATAGGAACATACGACCATGATTTTCGGTATCTTACAACCTCCCCACCATATAATGGCTCATCCTCGAGCTACCCCTCCCAAGTATCATTGAGTTTCCAAGGTGGAGAGATCAGGCCACTATGTATGAATATCCTTCTCTCTCTCACCCAAGTTTCCTCATGATCATTTCAATGCTTCCATAAAACTAAAACCAAAGGCACAGTCTTGACCCACAAGAAATTTTCACTATAATCTTTAATGTGAATTGGATTCTCCACAAAGTACATGTTAGCCTCAAGCTCAATATCCGTAATATCAATCACGTGAGATGCATCAGGGAGATACTGTAAGATTTTTGATTCATGGAAAACATCATGCATACAACTATACCACCGTGTAAGATAGAATTATTAAACCACTAGTTTGATCCTCTCCACAATATCATATTTCACCACTTACCTGGGCACCAACTTACCTCGTTTCTCAATCTGATGGTGACCCAACATTGGACACACCTAAAGTAACACACGTGCACCCACCATAAATTCAATAGGTTAATAAAACTAGTCGGCATATGAGTTATTCGTACTATTAAATTTTTTCCATAAATTTTTGAATCATTTAAACCTATTCAAATGTATCCTACATGATACTTGGTCCCAACAACACTGATTCTACATCCTTTACCCAACACAATGTAGATCGACATCGCATACCATAGAGTTCTTCATACAGTGACATATAAATTGTATCTTAGTTATTGTTGTTGTAAGAAAACTCAATAAGTTATATTTTTTTCTCTCAAGATCAACCAATTTCGTGTACAAAATCCCTCAACGTATCCTCTTTCACTTGAATAGTATTCTCTAATTTCCTTTCCGTCTTTGGGTGGAATGTTGTACTCAAAAACACCTGGGTACCAAGCACCTTCTGTATCCCTTTCCAAAATAACATATTAAAACATAGATCATGATATAAAACTATTTCTATGGAACCCCATTCAATTATACTATCTCCCGAACATACAACTCGCTCTGTGGGACAATGGTGGAGGTTTCCTGAATTGGTAAGAAATTTTCCACTTTGCTCAACTAATCTGAAACTACCCATATCCCATTATTATTCAAATGATTTCTTAGAATACCCACCACAAAATACATTTTTAGGTAATAACATTTCCATTATTAAATGGGAAAATCCTAAAAAAACACTCAGTCACTAATGCATGGCCTTCACCTATTGACAAGTATAACATTGTTCCACAAAACCTAAAACCACTTTTTTCATCCCTAGCCACAAATACTACCTATGAAGATCATGGTACATTTGGGTCATACTAGGATGAACTTCCAACTTTGATTCATGAAACTCACACATAAACTCTTCTCGCATAAGTTTTGGAATGGAAAAATGGCCACAAATATAAACAATCCCATTATCTCCATCGGTCTATCTATAAGGTGACTCCCCACCTTTAAGACCTTCCCTCAAAGCCATAAATTCTAAATCTTCACTCTACCTCTCCTTGATCGGGCTAAAATTATTGTCTGAACATCCATGGATTTAAGGGTCATCTTCCATTAGTCATTATGTACCTATATATTCATCTAAACAAACAATTTCATCATTATCCACTTAGAAGTATATTCCTAAATTGCTTTATTTTGAGTCTTTCAACTCAATTCATCTGTGACACTATTTCCCTTTCCAGTTGTGTAAACCAGCTCAATGTCATAAGACTATACGTACTTGACCCATATTCACTAAATAAGATTCAATTCAATTTGATAGAATATGTACTTAAGGATTTTATGGTCAATATACACCATTAAACGTTCTCCAAACAAGTAGTGATTCCAACACTTCAAGTCCAAACCCACCAAGGCCAATTCAACTTCATTTGTAGGATTATTTGGTTCATTATGCCTCAACTACAATGATCCATATGCCACAACCTGAATATCCTTCATCAACACTACCCAAATCCCCATATTGGATGCATCAAAAAACAAGATATACCCATAACCAAGATTTTGTAGGACCAAAATTGGGTCATTTGTCAATTGCTTCTTTAACTATTGGAGGGTATTCTCACATGACCCGGATCATTCGAACTTAAGGCCCATCTTAGTCAAAATCAAAATTGGCACTACCAAATAGAAAAAACCTTTGATGAATCTTCAGTAATGTCCCACCAATCCCAAAAAACATCATACATTAGAAACATGTTTGGGATTCTCCCAAGATACAACTGCATACACATTCGTCGTGTGCACTAGACCACCTTCCTTTGAGATGATGTGACCTAATAAATTAACCTTGTTAGTCTATAAATAACACATGTATAGATTAGAATATATACTCTGCTATCTTAGTGTACTTTGGATGATGTAAAGGTGTTTTTAATGACTATAATGGGTAATAGTTTACAACAAGATTTCGTCAACAAAGACAACTACAAATGATATAGGTACGGGTGAATGATTCAGCTCATCAGGGTCATAAACTCCACCGGATCATTGGTCAACCTGAATGGCATCACAACAAACTCATACAACACATAACTTCCTATTAAGGTAGTCTATGGTATATTGGATGGTGTTACGCTCAATTGGTGATACCATGATCATAGATCAATCTTGGAGAACACTGAATCACCCCACATCTGGTTAAAAATATCATTGATTCTAGGAAGAGGATATCTATTATTAAATTTAATTTTATTCATCTTCCTATATTTGACACACAACAAAAAGGATCCATCCATCTTCTTAGAAAAAAATGGAGATCCCCAAGGTAACATAAAAGGGAAGATGAACCCTTATTCTCCAACTCCTCCAAAAAAAGTTTTATGTTCATGGATTTATCCTGGTTCAAGTCTATATGGTGGAATGGAAACTGGTTATTCTCTCAGAGATAAATATACTGTGAAATCAATATCTCTCTCAAGAAGCATCCCTGAAATGTCATCATGAAACACATCCTAGAATCAATCCACCACTGGATGAAAGACAAGAGTCCCTACTCTCACATCATCAAGAATAAGACAAGCTACTTGGGCTATGTTCTCACCCAATTATAGATAGAATATCCATTCACAAATACTTAGATGTTCAATTATCCTTGATGGAAATAAGTATTCCCTTCTGAGGACATGAATTTTAACCTATTGTGGTAACAATTGATATGCGCCTAGTACAACACCATCCAATCCATGCCAAAAATCAGATCAAAACCTAACATCTTCAGCTCAAACAAGTTCCATAGAAAATGGCACCCACAAACATCAAGATCACACCCTTACGCTACTAAATATTTTTTTCCACACCCCTTAAAGTGTTTCAATTGTGATAACCCCACATACTTGTTCCACTACTAGTCCCAACACACTCATAGAATGAGAAGATATTAAACAATATAACGATCCCATTTTAAATAAATCACTAGTAAGTATATCAGCTATATGAATCATACCTAGAACTATGGATGGTTCTGCATCACCACCTCTATAGGTAGCCTGAACTACATAAAGCTGACATGTCCCTATACCTGGGGCTTCGGCCTGAGTTCATGGTGTTGTAATTCCTTGTGGATAAGGATGCCCCTACCTAAGTGAACAACATACATTGACCCAATTGGTACCGATGATAGAGATCTAACTACCTACCAGACATGGGTTAATTAACCCCCTTTGTACACTCTTCACTAGCCTCAACCCTTTGGGATTTCCCAACTGTAGAGGGTTCCTATAGAACTGCTACACATTCCCTAAAATGTCATATACATAACACTCGACTGGTGGCCAGGGACACTGACGCCACATATGTCTCAGAATACCACATGGGTACATAATGACTCAGTTACTGCCTAGAGAAATTGACTCCCCATTATGACTAAACTATCCACTAATGCCCTAGTGGAGAATAAAAAAAATACAACTTCTTACCGTCAAAAGTTGCACCACCAGATCATCCAACTGAAACCACATTTAAACCCACCTAGAAGCCTCCTTGAGTTTTCTCTATGAGATAAGGGCATGATCCATCACCTATAAAAACCTCTTTAAGCATAATATATTTACCTTGGACTTTATTTCATATATAAGTTCTTCCCGGAAACATCTCTCTATAGCTGCCACATCTCCTACCAAGGTTGGAGGAAAATGTTGCAATTTCATTAAACAGCCTATATAATATATAACTGACATAGACCCCTGGGTAAACATTATAAACTCTACATACTTGTTCTACCTCAAGGTATCTAGATAATTATGTTGCATAAACCTTTCTTAAAAACCCTTCCACAACATACCTTCTACCTACTCAATTTGAACCAAAATGTCCAACTAACATTTCACCTGACCTCAAAACATGTAGGTTCTCATCTTGAATCTCTACTTTGGAGGACTATCTAGTTTATCAAGAATCTCCTATATAGACTCTATCTAGAAATTTACTTCCTCTAGCCCACCCTCTCAAATAATTTTTTGAGGTTGTTGTAGCTGAAACTCTCTAGTCAGCTCAAACATTCTCATCATAACCTTCCCTAGGTCCCATTCCATCATCTTCATAAAACCAACAAAGTTCCCCCAAAAAATTCTCCTCTCCTCTATTTCCCTAGATCATCGGGGTATCTTGCTCCACCTATGGGGTTAATTCTTGGTGATATCCTCTTGTCTCCCATTTGGAACATGTCTTCACAGAGTCATATCTCTATAATTTCATACATGATTCTTAGAACAGATAACATAAATCTTCCACAATTTATATAAAGGAAGGATATCCACTAGCCATAAAACCCCATTTTTCACACACTATTCCAATGGACAGTGTCACAATTATAACACTACCCTTAACCATCCCTACTATGGATCATGGTCAAAATGGTGTAAATCAACTTACATAGTAATGAGCCTTTCATTAGACACCATTTCAATTTGACATCTTATTACAACTAATATTTTAAATCATTTATAAATTTTCATTAAAAAAATCTTTAACCATTCCTTAAAATTATTTCCATTTAACCATTTTCATAATCTTTATTACAAACCCTTTTCTTCAATTTTTCAAGGAAGTGAAATACATTTTTCCCTTCATGTCCTGCAAATCAATCTCATTTGTCCCAAGCATTATTCATGACACTTATATCCCTAGGTTCCTATAATGATACATGAATTCACATCCTCATTTCATTTCAGGAAAGAGTAAAACATCATAAGACCATCACATGACACAAACATTACATCACCTAATTGTGAAATATCATTAATTTGTAAAAATACACAATAAGAAAACCAATTCCTAACCTGGTTACTTAGGTCTCCCACATACATGGGTTAGCTACAACCATGCATGAGCTTATTGCAAAGGACTAAAACTTCATAATCTCTAGTCTATCATTCCCAAAGAGAAAGGAACATAAAATATCATCTCCAATACCACTTTATAACATCCCCAACTTAGGATCCAATAAACTGGTTCCCCAAGCTTGGTCTCCAAATGACCTCATGTGCGCCTCCCCATATGCCAATGGTTTCCAACTAGTTTGGAGGTTCTAAAATATCATGTTGGGATATTATACCCAATTCATCATAGTATGTCACAAAAAATAAAATAATAAAAAATAATAACAAACAACAAATAGAAACATGCATTCTGAATGAATTTCCCAAAACTAGGTATAATCCCACAACCAAGAGTAAAAAATCTAGGTAATTTCGACACACTAACAAGTGTAATGGAAATCCAAAATAATGATAAACTGGAG
The DNA here is from genome assembly GCA_963277665.1 of Viscum album. Classification (NCBI taxonomy): domain Eukaryota; kingdom Viridiplantae; phylum Streptophyta; class Magnoliopsida; order Santalales; family Viscaceae; genus Viscum; species Viscum album. The sequence continues at coordinate 14,826,590 of OY728163.1, forward strand.
AATCCCAAAAAAATGGGCATGGACTCTATGTCTGGATCCCTTATATATGAACATATCAAGCCCAAATCAACTCTATAAAATAGGTCTCTTGCACTTATAGTACCCTAAAATCATGAAATCTTCTAAGGTACCCAATATCAGCCTGAGTAGGGTGTGAGTACAACTCAGTAGGCTACCACCAACAGTGTCTACAAAATATCATGTCTAAGAAGACAGTGTATGAATGCACTAATATATAATAATTAAACAATGAGTAATAATATTCCATTAGTAAATCATTATTTAAATCAACTATTATCATAATTTAATTCCAAGGTTTAGGTGTTACATTTATTTCATAATGACCTAACATTTTCAACCACCATGCACCAGTTAATAAATCAAGTTCCCTATTTCTCTATGGGAAACACAACACAAGAAAATTTATTACACATAGCATGGAGAATTAGTCCATGTGATATCAACTAATTTCATCACACTTACCTTGGAGCCACAATCTAGGTAATCATCTAATTCATCTGTTAGGGTCCTAGAGCATCAGTCAGAATCCCTAACCCATGTATTCTATTGGTGGGGTTTTGAGCCTCAGTCTAACCGATCCCATGGGAGTAGAAAATCAGTCAATACCCACAACTACCAAACCATGTTCACATGATTCCATTTACCATTAACCACGTTTAACATATTCCAAAACATATGAAAACATTTTAAATAACTTTCATAATTCACTGTTCAATCATCATATCAATTCAGCTCTATTCATTAACTCAATAACATATTCTGAATTCAAACTATGAGTCATTTTTCATAATCACATTAATTCATTTAGCCCACTTAAAAATGTTATGAACAATACATTAAACCATTATCAATGCGGAGACGTAACCACCATTACTAATTTTCATAATTTATATTAGCTTTTCTACACATATATCATGGGATCTATATTTTCATAACAATTCCATGTTCATTATCCAAATTTTCCATGTTTGAGAGAATGGTGTACCCCATGGGTGACCCTAATATTGGTCTAATGATCCACAATTCATCCCATAGAGATCATGAGGGGTTAAATTCATCATTTTGGAAAATATTTTTCGAGATCCTTTCAAATTTATAAAATAAATAATGAGAGAGAATCAAAATCACTACCACACATGCAAAAATAAACTCCAAGACTATGGGATGTAACTGGTAGACCCCCTACCAAGATTTCAAAGATGAATTATCACCTAAAAATAGACTTTGACATATATTCAAGTTTAATTAAAATCCCGAACCTATGATCAGTTGTAAAAAAAGGGTTTCTCGGCTTTGATAGAAGAATAATAAATCTGGAAGCCAAAATCTGGAAGAGAGAAGGATTTGGATACTTAGAATTTCTTTAAGAGTTGATCTGTATCCAATATCACTGTATGTGGCCTAGAAACAAAATAGATCGATCCATGGGGAGCCTAGGTCAATCTGGTTTTTCACTAGGGTTTTGGAGAATAAATGGGGGAATAAATTTGGTATAACACTTGAATCTTAGGGGGGTAAATGGTAAAAAACCTCCTTTTAATAGAGAGCATGGTCTGTCCGCATGGTTTTACAAACCATATGCCAAACGTGAACATGAATCTAGCCAACATGGGTCCATATTTCATAGTTACCTAGGGAGCTTACACGTTTTGAAAAACTATGTTCCAACCCTGATAAATTCCTCTGTCTAAGCCTATGTGGTTTTTCTTTCCCCCTAGCACGGTTTATCTAACCATGCACCAGTCCTCCCATATAGCATGATTTTAGAGCATGGATTCCACTAACCATTTTACAATAGTTAATCATGCACTAAATGACCCTCTTTACCTTTATTTTAAGTCTTGAACACCAGTTTCACCCTAAAACCTCCTTATACCCTTGGAAAATATTTAATTATCCAACTTAAATTGATTTAAATAATATTTAAATAGGAATGTACCTCCATGAATTATGGGATATTACATCACAAAAAAATGTCATTTTAAAAAAGGTGAACTGAAAATATTTAAAAACTGTTACTTTTAAAACATATATTCGATATGGATCCTTGAAAGGTATATAATGTTTTTTATAGGAAATTTAAAGTAGAAAATAAAATGTTTTATTTTGATAGGATTCAAATCTTTTTCAATATTTTGAAATAACTTTTTTGAAACCCCACCATATTGAAAGGGTTAAAAAATACATTAGAAAATAATATAAGGGAATGATAAAGGTTACATGATACAACACTTAATTAGGTTTATAACTATAAAATAGAATATTAAATGTAAGGGAAAATATGGACCTTTAATAAAAAAACAACATTAAAGAGAACATGAATTATTCTTAACAATGTCATAGTTTTATTGGTAATAAATTCATATTGAAAAGAGAATTTAATGAAAAATTAATTTTTCAATAGATTGGTAGAATAAAATAAAATATAATTCACTTTTTTGGTGGAATAAACCAAGCATGGAAGAAAGAAGTACAAGAGTAAAATCATTACTCAAATAAATAATTTTTGAGTTATCAATATCCATTAGTGATTTAGAGATGTTTTAATAAAAACCCCTTGAATGAGAGTGAATTAAATTGAAACTAACAAAAAATGAATAAAATATAATTTTTTATATTATATATCTAATATTTATTATATATAAAATTTAAAATAAAATTTCTTTATTAAGAAAACATGTCTTAAAAATAGAAAATTGAGATGTAACTCCCTTACATAAAATCCATATTATCCAAGCGTGATATAATATAAAATAAAACTAAAATAATTATATTAATAATATATTTTAGAACCATATATATATATATATATCTTTATAATCATCAGTTATAACCATTTATGAAAATTATAGTAGTCGGTTATAGTTTATTTTCATCATCATGTGGTAGAAATTATAATTATTTTTTTTACTAGTTTTATAATGGAATTTTAGATTATTGTTTATTAAAAAATTTCATCCTTAATAAATTATAAATTACACTAGAATAATGTGTTTTTAATTATTCATTATGTACCATTTTCATTTGGTGGATTATAATGTTATGGTTTGTAAAAATTGAAATTATAAAGAACTAGTTTTAGTTTGTTTAGTAATCTAATGGTGGGGCATTAATAAATATATTAAATAAAAATAAAAAATTTACATAATAATTAAAAAAAAAAAAAATAATAGTATATGATATTATTATTATATAATATTTCTTAATCATTATTGATATAAATATTAAAACATCATTCATGTAGGGGTAGAACAAACTCAAATGGGATCGTATTATAATGATTTAATTTGTAAGTGATTTTTTATGTAATGATAATATAACTTTTAAAAATTATTAATGATATTTTAAATCTCATATAAATTCATTAAATTATTTCTAAAAACCATCCATTAAGGGTGGTGATTCCAATTATATCTTTCGTTCGTGAGGACGGTAATCTGCACGTTTTCATGATTAACATTTTCAATTCTCAAATAATGGTATGGAATAAAGTTATATGATAAATTATAACTTAATAATAATAAGTTTTACATATTAAACAAATTAATTCCTCTAATTCATCCTTTTAACTATTCAGGATATTATGTGATAAAAAAATGGCATCACTTTGTCGAGGTGTTAGTCTGAATGTAAGCATAATCGATGTTGTTTTATTTTCTTAATGGATAGAAAGGATCAAATAATGGTGGATAAATTAATTTTAAAACATTATATTATATTAATAATAAATATTTAATTATATAATTGTTTCAAGAAAAAAATAGGAATATTAAGAAGAATAATCCAAGGTGTAAAAAATACTCACATTGAGAACTTGTGGTTTTTCTTCGAAATCTCCATTGAAATATAGATCTTATTCCATATAATTGAGACCTTGTGTTTCTATAATTTATATAGTACTATTTTAAGATAAAAAATGTATATTTTTATAATTAAATTCAAAGTAATATGTGTATCATGAATTGGTTAAAGTGATCACACTTTATGAGTGATAAAAAAGGGTGATTTTGGAAATACACATTACATTTAAATAGTGGTATGATATTATTCAAGGGTAAAGATATGTAAAATTTTCAAATTATGGAGTATAAGACTTTATATAAAAAAGTTATAACCTTCACATTTTATGCAATGTTTTGTAAATGGTTTTGTCTTTTTACTCTTTTTAAAATTCACTTTATAATGTTTTACTTTTAATGTGCAAAGACATTTTTCTAACCATGGAAATTAATATTAATAAAACAAATTAAAATTTATATTATTTCCTAATTTAAATATTATTATTTCAAAATTTGATATAATTTTATCATTTAAAATCTCTATGTTTTATAAAATTTAATTTTATAATTAATTCACAATATTTGTAAAAATATTTTGGAAAAAACTATGTTTTTAAAATGAAAATGTATGTGTAGATAAAAATTTAAAATTTTATTAATTTCCATGAAATTAATTTTATTTATAAAACAATTATTTTTTCTTTAAAAAAATAACAAACATAATTTTTCAATTAAAATATTTAACAAAAATAAAATTTAAAAAACCATTTCTAAATTTGAATAAAATGTTTCCTAAGTTATAAAAATGAATCATTTGTTTTATAAGTTCAGTATAATATTTAAAATGAATATCATTACAAATTAAATACATCCTTGAATAATATAAGTTTTTAATAAATTTATAATTTTTTCTTATATAATGATATTTTGGTAAAAATTATAATTTTTCGTAAAAATTGTATTTTTTATTATTCACTGAAAAACCAAATATTTCATAAAAATCAAAAACAATCATAAAAATATATTATTGAAATGATTAATCCAAAAATTAAGTTCATTTTAAAAAAGATAAAATTCTAAACTTTATAAATTTATCTTTTAAATCAAAATATGAAATATAAATGAAAACTTATTTTATTGAAAAATAACCTTTTAAAAATTTAACTGTTCTTAATCCTTTTTTATATTCATTTAAAATTTATTTAAAAATATTTGATAGATTTATTATTGTTATTATTATTATATTTTATTAATAATAGTCAATTAATATGTTTCGGAACATTTTAATTTGGTGTTACATGTGAAACACATGTTATTAATTTAAGGAAACATATATTCCAAAATATCTACATGTTACATTCTCCCCCCCCCCCAATTAAATTGCATCATCATAATTTTATTTATCATAGATAAATATATCTAAAATATAGAAACAACTCATGATGTAATTTCTATAGTGATTTCAACACTTCACTCATAGGGAACTTGTCTTTTCCTCGTAATATGTTTATCCCTAATATTGAATTTTTCTCCAACCATTTGAGCAAAGAGATTATCATTGTTTCATATCAGGATAAAAATTATATAATTTTATTCTAAATGGTGTTTGTAATCACAATTGCACTAATAAGATATCATATTTTGATATGAAATATAATTTCCTTATTAAAACAAATACTTTTTCACTCTATGTAGAGGGAACCTATCAATTTTTAAGAAAACCAATTAAATTAATCTAATGGAATGATAACAAGATTTCCACAATGTACATACCAATAAACATATACTTCTAAAAAATAAGATAAGATTATTTATTCAACAATCAATTCATCTTCGTGGAGATTTAATGGTCATATAAAACTTCCAAGATACATGTTAGTGCCCTCATAATGAGAATTAATGAGGAAGATATGATAAAAATGAGCAAAGGAGAGTCTCATTTTGGGGGTGGAGAAACCAAATGAATATATACAAGGTATTTTTTCCTAGATTATGGATTCATGAGAATTATTTAATGCCCACCTGATCACATGACCAGGTGGTTTGATTTTGTAACATGGACTAGGTCATGCAATACTCCTTGATCATGTGATGATGGAAAAATATGTTGTCCATGATGGACATATAGGCACTTATTACATATCATGGAATGTTAAAGGTTAAACACATGGAGTGAAAGATGAAAAGTGATGTATTATTTTCATGTAACATGATCGATAATGCAATCAATTATTGAATGGTTTTCAATCATTGATGGTCACACATCTCTGTTAGTTATGCACCCAACAGTAAATCCAATCTATGATCACACCAAGTAATGTGAGGAATTCCAATAGATATTAAATGATGGATAGCCCTGTGATAATTATTGGTCACATGATGCGTCATATATATGTTCTCAGAGATGGTAGGGTTACATGATCACATAAACATGATAGGACGGGAGACCCTCTGATCGCTCACTCGATCTAAGTCATAAAAAGGACCAAACATATGTAGAATATTTCCAAGGAATTTGAACCCCATATGTGGTCCCTTTATATACAAAGGGTAATAGATATTGGATCTTAGTTTCTATACCCCCTGATGATTCTACTTTGAGACAGACTATTCACAGAGATGGAATAGAAGACTAAAACGAGGATGTTGGTAGAAGAGAGAATAATTTTAGGGATTTAGATATTTCAATACATGTAATCAAAAAATCATAGGGTATATTTTTGGTTATTGATACTACATTAAAAATAGAGATATATTTTTGATCTACATGAAAAATTATGTGAGACTTAGTAAAATATATTATTATTCTAATTGATTATCCCTTATCCATATATTTTATCACATAACTCCTTTACATTCAATGAATTCTTGTTCATATACAATCATCTGATTTCCTAAACCCATCATGGTCATGTGATTGCCTAACCCAACATCCATGTGATTTCTTAACCCAATACCAATTATGCAATCGTCTGAGCCCTATCTCATCATGTGATCACCTAACCCTTATGTATATGTTGGGTGGTTCCTATATTTTTAGGAACTATAAGTTCCTCCATAACCAAAAAAACATATTAAATAGACCCTTAGGATCACATTTACTAATCTATTCGATAACAAGGAATGAATTCATATAATGGGTATCTAATTTTGTCTGAGCCTCAAAGTCTTCCTCATTTGGAAAAATTATTTTTGATTTGTAGCCACATCATGGGCTTCCTTCTTAGGTATAAGACTCAATAAATCATTCATTTGGTAATAATTAGTATATAATCCCATTTAAAATATAATTGTGCACTCTCATAAAATGTGTTGAATCTTTAAATATAACTTGTTTTCACAATGACCATAACCCATGTGGTATTTGAGATCTTTGATGATCATTCCACCAGCTTGATGATAATATCTCTATTATCACACTCCTTATTAGGTGAAAACACTAACCATATATTCTCCTTCTCAAATAGATGCATTTATTTGAAATAAATTTGTTCAAAGGTTTATATTCTCAGTGAATTATCTCATGGAAGCTTCAATATGTATATCCTGACCAATCCTATATTGTCTCACCTTTTGAAACATTGATTCCCTTCATAGAAATTATATAAACTCTGATTCCTTTTCTTGCATGATACATAGAAATACTTTTTTATTATTGAGTTCCAATACTAAACATTAAAATCCACTATATTTCATATATCCTCTACACCCATGTTGAAATCTATGTCCCTACAACACACCATTAAACTGTGTGTCCAATATCATATCCACACATAATTAAAATTCATGAAAACATCATTACTATGTAACGTTAAACTACACATTATTGTATTGTAGTGTGACCTTAAATTGTGTCAGTTAAACTATGTGTTAATTGATTACTATTTTAATGGGATACGTAGGATTCCTCTCCATGGTTTGAAACCAACACCATAAATCTTCTTTTATCCACTCTCAGGGGGCCATATTCTTCGCGATATCACATATGTCCTTCCCTCACATGGCCATGTTCCCAAAATACTTTATGTCCCATATTCAAGGGATATATTCCACATATTTTATCCCTTTATCCATCCATATTCATAATAAGTCTATGTCCCCATCTATAGGGATATATTTACTTCGGGTTTCATCACATTATCCTTGTAGAGATATATTCCTAGTGAAACCTACCATCATAAGTCCAAATTCCTTTTGAGATCGACTAATACTCATTGGTCCTTATTTTCTATAAGGCTTACTAGAAAGGTTCTCTCATGAATACTCCCCACAACAACCATTTCCAGGCATCGTTCTCCTAGTCATCCTTACTACATGACATTAAACTACATGGATCAATCCTTTCCATGAAACCATAAATGGTATATTTTTTCCTGTTATGTGTTACCAAACTACATGGGTTTTGAATAATTTCAAAAGGATAAATATTAATCCCTTTCATGGGCCTAATATCAACACCCAAAATGACCATTGTCTTTATAGATGGTGATATATTTACGATCTCCCATCTATGTGGTTATAAAATATTGTGAACAAAGCATTAGAAACATTAAGTAATAGAATAGATAACATCTGATACATGCATAAGGTGTTATAAATAGAGAACCTTTGATGTATATATAGATGTTAACATCAATAGAATACCGCTGATATTTATAGACATTCATGAAAATATGTGCTAAAAATAATTGTTGACATTAGGGTATCTAGTATCATACAAGGATTTGGGAAAGATTCTTTAACATGAATTAAATCTATAATAGGTTCCTTGAGTAGGAGATTATTCCCCCCAATAGGGTGTGATGAGATTGACCTCTCATCGTCTCAACCAATGTGAGTTCCTAAAAATCAATTTTAAGAAACAAAAATATTCTTATGACCTTGGAAATAATATCTCTAGAATTTCATTGTTCTTGGATCCATTGAGTGTTTCCAGTTCCATAGAAAAATCCAATTTGAAACCATTCTACCTAGGATTAGTATCTTGACATTAAAATTATACAACGACAAGATACCCCCCACAACCAAGCACCAAGAAATTGTATCCTGGGTCAAAAAATGCAAAAACTAATGTGAATATTTCAAAATTAATCATTTTACCCACACGTAGAAACATTTTTCTTTGGGTATACCATGAAAAAAAAGTGAACCTGATGTGAATATTTCACCAAAGAAAATGATTAGTTGAATATGAACATACATGTATGTTTCACTAATTGGTATTTTTGTTTACTTTTTATGTATAATTGACCCTTCTCAATATCTCTTTTAGATCCATAGAGATGGAATCATTATCAAGAAATTGTTAATGGGATTTAGCTTTAATGAGAACCATGTCCCCCAAAAATAGGATGACAACATCGATTCTCCATCATCTCCATCACCTAATGGAAAATGTTATTATAATTGAGTACCATTAATCTTAATGTTACACCCAATATTAGGAGATCCATAATGAACTGTAGTAGAGCTGGTCGATAAAACGAATATGGAATTAAAGCAGTGCAGAATTACTGTTGACACTTGTGACAGAGAAACTGTAGCTTAATATACTTCCTTCTAATGATATTATAATAGATCGGACTAGGATAGATATTGTAATATAATGAATTAGACTTATTATGCATGAACTAAAACAATATGGGTTACTATTCACCACATTAGATTAAGACCTTATTAGATATATCATTTCATGAACTCTGATATTGTACCTTGTAGTTCTACTTCTAAGTTATAGTGAAATAATTATGGCTCTATATGGATATAGGGGTTATTCTTGAACCATGTAAATTTTTGTGTATTGTGTTCATATTTTTCTTTTTATTTTGTTCTATTTTCCCCTTTTATTCTTATTCTATGAATCATCAATAATTTTTTCTCTAAATATTTCTACAATATAAAACTCAGGCATCTTAGGTATATCACCATGCACAAAAAGCTGAGAATCACTAAGAGTAGCCATGCATTTCCATTCTCATTGAAGAATCTCACTAATATAATTTTATGGAAACTAGTTAGTAGTATCATTTCCATATTTTCATAATAAAATATTACAAGTATATTCTAGCAACAAGAAGGGGATATATAAATATTCCCTCCCCCATTCAAGAATTACATCGTCATATCTTGATGGAAAATAGAGGATAGGTTTGGGAACATATCTCAACTTCAATTTAACATGTATTCTGATATATCATGGATATAATAGATGTAACATCCCAGGAAAATAAATAATAATAATTTTTCATATTTATTAATATTTTTGAATAAAATATTAATATTACTTTAAAGGTGATGTTATGTTCGATAGCGTACCCAACACGCAACAACGAGTTTCTTTGAAATCTTACATTGCACACTAATAATATAATAATATTATTTTAAATGGTAGTTAACACCAAGACATTGTAATGGAAGGAATGAACCGAACTAACTAAAAACTTATTATATATTCTTGTCAAATATTTTTACTTTTATCCAATAAATGTAAGAAGCTTAAAATGCAAATGAATCCAATTTTAAGAATAAATATTCTAATATTCATTAGAAGGTCGATTAACCGCCTTTTTGATGGAAAACCCTTTTAAATATACTTTTTTTCACTTTTATATGTTATATTTGACAAAATTAAATCTTTCTTTAGAATCAAGACATCAAAATTTACTTTGTGTAATTTTTTTTTATTTTTTGACAAAGATCATTTTTAGTGAAAAATGTTGTATTTTAATTCAAAACCTTTTTTTAATCTAATTAATTTATATTATTATATTATATTTTGAATTGGTTTAAAAGTGAAATTATAATACATATTTTCCATTTAATTCAATGGTGGTAATTGAAATTAATTTCACTTTAAAATTTGACATAAACGAGTGTCAGTCTTTTAATAGATATTGTTTCTTAAAAAACGCTATTTGTTTTAACAAAGGAAATTATTTTAAATTAATTACTACAATTTATGTGTTTGGAATTTGATAAAATGGATTCCATATTTGGAATCAGAAGGTCCAAATTATGTAATTAAGACACTTTTGTTTTTGGACATTATGTATAGTAATGACGGTAATTATCTTTAATTATCGTGATTAGTTAGTAATCGGGTAGTTAAGGGTAATAAAATATTATCATAATAATAAAAAATGACCCCAACATGTGTCTTAATGATACTTTTTGTGTCATTTCTGACCACTAGATTCCTTGTTCCAAACGTTGGGACCCCATGGAATCAATTTTGGGTGATAGTGACACTTTATCATTTTATTTTTAAAGAAAAGAGAATATCACAAAAGTATGTATCACCCAAGTAAAAAAATCTTAGTTTTTCTTTGTAAATGATCTCTTACACTATAAATATTCATTGTAAATATAAATATATTTCCTACATCATAGTATTTTATTTATATTTTTTAGACATTAAATAAATTAATTTATTTATGACACCATGATGATGCAGCAATTACCTCATTAATGAACGATTTAAATAAAATGAAAATATAATGTAAACTCTCAAACCTAAACTTGTCAACAACCTATTGGATGAGTATATTTCGAACCCTTATCACCTTATCCTCGAAATATATCAATTTGGGACCTTTAAAATCTGAAACGCATTTTAAAATAAAATAACATTTCTTGACATTCCAAGAGTGCCCCTCCTCCCTCTTATAAAAGGCCCCCACCTCTACCACCTTACCAACACCTCTCAAACCATTGGCTCGGCCAAAAAATGATAATTTCATCTCTTAACATCCCTATATTAATCATAAAAGCCTTACCTTATACATAAATCTCTTCAAGAAACCCTTTTGGTTCAAACCAAGAGGAGTTACCCGATTTAAAGGTAATGTCTTCTCTTAGGTTCTTTTGTTTTATTTTGCTTCTCCAACCCCCAAAAATCATTTTATTCCATTATTTTGTAACAACACCAGTATTTTAAATATACTAGGATTTTTTATGAGAAGGATTCAAGCTAAACTTACACACACCTCCATCTAATGGTTAAAGAACATATTGTTTCTGTGGATGGTGAATTTTTCCTCACGAAACAATGATTGTTCAATATTCTTATAACACCTTTCTTGGTGGCCATTAATATGTAACTATATTTATATATGATATATATTATGTTTATGATTTCTATATTATTCTGTATTTTTCATTTATGGCATAACTTTATGGTTTCCATTATGGGTAAACGCGATATCTTCATTTTAGAAAGTGCGGACTACCGCCCCCTCATAGTGATTTGATTCGTTAATGCCATATGTGGGATGTATAAAGGATGGGGTTAATGATACTATATATATATATATATATGATATTATACTGTAATTATAATATACCTTTATATCATTATTATTTCATTCCATTAAATATGAAATAGAAATGAATGTAGCGTTCATGCATACATACGGCTTACCGTCTCCATGAATGGTGCATTTCATTTCTTACCTCTAAATGTTATGTAATATTATAAATGCATTTATATACTGTATATATATTAAATATATGATATCTACATCATTAATATATTTATGTATATAATGTATATTTTACCACATGAATAACTTGTAATTAAAAGAAGCTTATTTTTGACTCAAGTACCAATGATCGACAAAATGACCGTTATTAACTTAAATAATTACATAATGTTCATAAAATGTTAATAAATGTTATAAAAGGAAAAATAAACATAAAAAAGGTTCTTAATCAAGTATAAATTAACTCTAGTTCAATATTCCGGAGATTAAAGAACGATCGAGTCAGGTCGGACATGAGGTAAGGGATCCTACCTCTCTCTTTCTTTTTAAGTACTCTCTTTTATGTCATTTCTTTTAAGCTCCTCTTTCTTATGTTGGGGGATGTTATTTTATATTTTTATTAATTTAAATTTTATTTTCATATGATGAGAGACCCTATTTTATTTCATCAATCAATTTTTTGTAAGTTTTATGTGGCGCCGTTAGGCTGCCGAGTTTTCGTAAGGGATTTTTCAACTCACTTTTATTCCCATGATATTTTACGCTAAATTTTCCACTATTTATTTTGATTGGTGTATGTACTTCCAATTATTATACTCTTTGTGTAATATAATTTCTTTTATGGGTATTTACATCAATTTTTTATAGTCCTTCTTTCATGGGGTGTACATTTCAAAATTTACCCAAATCGTTAAGGGAACCTTTCACCCTCTAATTTTTAAAAGACTTATTTTTGTTAGGTATTTTAATTTAAATATTCTTATGTTGGGATATGTTCTTATATGTCCTTATTTCTGTCAATGTTATGTACATGTTATGAGATACCCTTTTTATCTCTCATCATCTCATTTTCTGAATTTTAAAGTAAAGTTGTTAGGCTGTCGAATTTCTGTAAGGGAACTTCTTAACCCAATTTCAATTATTCGGGTTAAACCGCTACTTCTTGATTTTATTAGGACAAGATTATGTGTGGAATATCTATTTTTTAACTTCCACACACCATTGTGTGGATATACTATTTCAACACATAATCATCTCATTGATAAATTCTTACGTCATTTATACGTACTTGTATGGGAAATCATAACTCAATCTCATTTCATTGAGTTAAATATCTATGTCATTTGTTTTGTTTTCCAAGAATTTGTGTGAATGACCTCTGATTGTTTTAAACTTTTTATCCACTTATATTGGGTGTATTTATACTTGTCACACATAATTATGTCATTTATTTATCCTTGCACTAACGACATGATCTTTGAATGGGATTATGTCTCAATTTTTCTTCCTTGAGACACTTCTTGATGATATGAATTTTTATTCTTTTTAAAGTGTATATACAGCCCCTTTGACATTCCATATCCATATTATTTCTATAATAAAGTCATTTAAAAGTTTTTAAAATGGTCTACTTTCATGTGTATTATATTTTAAATGTTCAAAATGGAAAAGAACCCTTTTATTAAAACATTTTTTTAAATGGTTTTAATGATTTATTCTTTTAAAAATTTATCATCTATGTCTATGTTTTAAAATTTTTTTTAAGGATTTATTTATATGGACATGAATGTTTTAAAACATTTTCAAAAGATTCAAAGTGGTATGGGACACTTTGATTCTAAAATCTCTTTTAAATGTCTTCTTTTAATATTTTCAAAGTACAAAGGGATATTTCTCTCATATAGTTTTAATGATTTTATTAGATGTTTTTATTTATGTTAATATCATGATGTGATCTATTGTGATTGAAATGTGTAAATGGTATGTTTCTTTTATGCATGTTTTAAGTGTTATGATTAAGTTATGGTTCTTGGGAAAAGTTTATGAAGACGGGTGGTTCTGTGATAAACTAAGGGAGGGTTAGCCCAATATATCTCACCAATGCATTGGGTAAAGCGAAGGAGTTAAATTCTAAGGTTTCTCCGAAGAGATTTAGGGAATATACTATGATGGGTATTCCAAACGTAGCCATGAGGGTTACTCTCTACGTAAGAATGTTATGAATTCCACAAGTTACCTTTATTTCTTATGATTTATATGAGTTATTCATGAATCTTATGATTTCATGAGGTATGTTAAAGTGTTTATGTTTTATGAGTAAATTATGATTTCATTGATTCTTATGTATGAATGGTCTAATGTTTTCTTTCCGCATTGTTATAACCCTTACTATGCTTTTTATGCTCATCCCAAGTTTTTGAAATGTTTTTCACAGGACAAAAAGTGGAATAGGGTCAAGGATGGGATCAAGGATATGTCAAGATGCCTAAAAAAAGGAACAAGACATGACTCTTTTGTTAAAGAGGTTTTATTTTGTGAAAAAAAAATGGAAACTGAGTAGATGTCTCTACTTTGTAATCTTTGAGATGTAATAGTTATGACCTAATTCTCTAAAACCCTAAACCTGAAAAGATCCTCAATGTGAATTCTTCATTTAATTCAAGATTATGTAATGTTATAAGGTCGGGTCCTTATAATAAATGACTAGGATAATATCCCTACTCAAACCTCATTGAGCTTCCAATATATTCTTCTAGAGATAAAGGAGGTTCCTTGGAATATTTTTTAAATCAAATTGGAAAAGGAATATATCTTTATTCTAACCATTGGAGCTATATATCAGCATGTTCAATAAGACCAAATAACTACTAATCAATAATTATATTTCCTCTCACCCATTTTGGAGAATTACAGGTGTACTATTGGAAAAGATGCGGCATAGGATCAGTATCATATCTATATTCTTGATCGGGTTCGTCAATATATGTTGATAGTCACCTCAAAATAGGTATATATCTCAATCATATAGAGGTAGTGGCATATTACAAATATAAACTAGGATTTGGTGCATATTCCCATCCCAACTGAGGTTCATCGGTATATTTTAGTAATAACCATGAAGTAGGATCATATCTCTAATAACAATATAAAATCATTCTATAACATCCTAGTTGGTCACAAGAGAAATGTGCATATTACATCTCCTGTTAAGGAAGGGATATATTAACATCCCTCATTTTCCATACATGAAAAGGCACATATACATTCTCTCATTCCAATGCTCCATCGATATATCCTGATGGGGAATGAATAGAGAAACAAGCACATTACCTTGTTTTGACCAAGGTTTGCTAGAATATAATAGAATCCACCTAAATGAAATATTAGATTTTCAAAAACAATTCAAGATATTTTTCTAATACACCCAAATATTCTCAGTAGTGAGATCATATTCCCATAATAACCAAATATATTCATTAGTTTAATCAAGTGCCCACTAATTAGTATGATCATATCCCGACTCGACCCAAAATAACAAGTCATTATATTCTAATAACAATCCATGAAGATTCTCATACTCCAATACTTCTCAATTTTAGTACCCTTGAGATCATATTGTGTATATCTGTAGTATTCCAATGATGCATCGACTCTTCATGTGAAGCGGAACGCCATACCTGACTAGAATTTCCACATCATGGTAGTATGGAGATGAATTAGGGGGTTCCTATCCCCCAAAACATTTACTAAGAACAACCCCTGAATTATTATACATCACATATGATAGGACATCATCTCCTATTTATGACGCCTTCATATAGAGAGATGATTGAAAAGATGAGATCAACTATATATGGTTCCCCATTAATTGAAAGTAACACCTCACCTCAATCAATAGATGACCTAGGGTAACAACCACCCCCACTACCACCTATAGGTCATGTGTCACTATACATAGAAAAGTGAACTCTTTGGTATGACTATGAAGTGGAATATGAATCTGATGAGGAAGAGGCTAGTATAGATATGTGGAAAGATTCATCCAAGGAAAATCACATGACTATGTTCTAGTACATCATCACTTCCTATTATGACACCTCAGTTGTCTTAAAAGATGAATTCATACCTTACTAAAAACATATGGGAGATGCTTCATTGGCCAATGGATAAGTTCTACTCTTATCAAGGATATGATGACCATCTCTAGGCAGTGAACAAGCACTACTGTCAAAAAGACCTTTTTAATTTCTCCCTGGGTCTGAATATAATATTAGAAAATCAATGTGATAGATTATTACATGCTTGTATCCATAGTATATCATCACTCCAAAAAATATTTTTTGACACCTCATATAGTGTACATATACTGGGATGGAGTGAGTATATATAATTTCATTTCACATCATCCTTGAGTTAGAAAAGTCCCCATTAGGATAAAATCCTATATTTTCATTACCACATGGGAGGTTATGGGCTCGAGCAATGAGTATTTCAATTGGTCCATCTAAAAAATTCCTATTTTCGTTAAGGGATAAAAACAATGTAACTGATGAGAGCCAATAATTGGTGGGGGGAATTCCCTTTTGATCAGACTCTTTATCACATCATTCATTTATGCAAGGATCGTATGGATGTGTTAGTTAATGCTTCCACAACCCTACTCGAACCTGACCTGGACGTGAAAATAGTCTAGTTTAGACACTTTTGGGTATTTTCTCTGGTCATCATATATGACTTGGTGGAAATCAATTAAATTAGATTTTCCCCAAAGGAATGATAAGAAAAAATTCGTGTCATCTAGTAGAGTTACTAGATGGATGATCCACATAATTTACTACATCCAAAATAGGATTCTTTCATCAGAACGGGCCATGATGTAATAGATCAGATGTTGAGTAATTCATTTCACCTATTTTTATATCCCAAATGAATGGAAAGTCCCATTTAAATGGTGTTTATATGGAGTCCTCATCAAATCCATTGAAAAAGTATAAACCCTTGTTTTTATACAGGAAATCAATATGGTTTCATGTGGTGCTCGTCAGTCAAGAACCAAAATCACATACTAAATTAAGAGTCTTAGAAATTATAACCAATAATGATATAAGATTGTTTGGAATTCACATTATTTCCTATTAGATAAATAAAAAATTCATCTATCATCATCTAGAATTGTTTTATACCACCCAATATGACTAGAATTTTTTATGGGGAATTGTTATCACTAGGACATATCCCCTAGCTATAGCTATGTATTTTATGTATATCCTAACTACCACTGACTTCCTTTACAAATGGGTAAAATTCATACCCCTTAAGGAAATTGTGATAAAGAACATATTCACTATATTTTATTCCCCCAATCAATGTTAACAGACAATAAAACCAATTTTTGTTCTTCCAAGTTGAAAAGGTTGTATTAGTGGTACAAGATCAACTCCAACCATTTATCATGCTATGAAATAATGAAAAATGGGTAAATAAAGTTGTTCAATAAGAGTCTATCAAATATACTCTATAAAATGTTCAATAAAACTACAAATACTGGTATGAAAAACTTTATCAATCATTGTGGACCTATCATACCATAACCTACACATCTACACAATGGTCTCTATAGTCCCTCATCTATGGAACAAAGGTTGTTCTTTCCATAAAATTTTAATTTCACTCACTCATAATAATTATCAATGTTTAGATATCATAAGATATATAAACACCTAAGTTTCATCATGAGTTATAATGAATCTATGATAAAAGGTTTCATACATTGAACAATTTTGAATTCCATAGAATCATATTATGTGAGCCTTCAATAAGAAATTCCACCTCTTCTTGTTACTACAATAAGAGCATTTATTGGTTCTCATAACATTGATGATATCGGGGAAGAAGCCTCCAAAGCTGAAACCTAAGTGGGAAGGACCATACATCATAAATGATTTCTATACTAATGGAGTTTTCTCCATAGACATGTTTTATGGGGAACATGTCATTACCCCTACCATTTTGAGGTTTCTTAAGAAACAATTACAATAAAAAGAATTAGCCAAAATTCCCCTTCACATGATATTAAATTTCATGGAATCTAGGTCCTCATCGCATGATATTAAATTGTGAGTCATCCAAGTATCCATCACATAATGTTAAACTAACCAACATTTAATTCCTCTTCCCATGATGTTAAAATACATGAAATCTAATTCCCCACTGCATGATATTAAACAGTATAACATATATGACCTAATGGAATGATGTTAAACTACATAGCCCCATGTTCCAACCATATGACATTAAACTAAATTGTCATTTTCCTTGTTTCATGATATTAAACTGCACAAGAGCATCCCAACAACGTTACATGACACTAAAATGTTTAGGTCCATGTGTCATGAACTTAATTTCCATGACATATTCACCATGATTTTAAGACATTAAAATGAAACATGCAATGGTCCAGGCATTGTGAATCTAAAGTAAATTCCAAAAAAACCAATCTCATATAACTCGTAAATAATCAAAGTGATCCATTACCAACAACCTCTTTACTCTCTACATTGGATATTGATATAAGTAAAAGTATTTATAAAACACTCTTCTCATTCTATAGAACATAAATGACCATAATACATACATATGAGTCAAATCTATTTAAGGAATACTACACATAAGGATAATTTTTAGATTGATTTATGTCATCCTAGGATATGTAGTGACATTAGGACACCTTATCCTAGTCCAATCAATAAATTTCACTATTGATAAATACCTTCATCCCAGTGTAAGAACCTCATCAGTATTGGGATTTAATATGTAAGTACTACATGTGTATTGATTCCTATCCTCAAAGGATATGTAGTAACACACAGAATTTTGGAATTGGGTCTAACTAATTAGATCAAAAAATTTCCCCACCTAAACTTTTTCTCTGATCACATTACTCTTTTTTCATGACGAGTCTTGTCCCATTTTCATCACTAGGTTGTTTTTATTGCATGTAATAATTAGATCTACAAATAACCATAAACTTGAAAATCTCCCTCAAATATATAATCCAAATCTAAATAGGATAATTCTACTTAGGTGCCCTCAATTATGGATCTATTCTTATAAAATTTCATTTACCTTCCACATGAGTCATATATGTGTAATATAAATTGCATACAAGAACAATGTGTGGATTAATTTCGATGTTAATAGGATATATAGTGATGCATGAATCCCTTTTCCATGGCCCAGCCACAAACATAAAAAATTCCCCATTTTCTTATATATGAGTCAAATGTGTGTTGGATACATTCTTTTTAGAACAATGTGTTGCTTGATTTCTATCCCTATATGATACATATTAACACCTTGATAATATATCCTAGGCCTAGATTCAATTTCTAATAAAACAATTCTTTTATCCATGCATATGAGATCAATCTATGTAGGGAAAACATGATAGTTATGTATCTCTTGATTCATGTTATCACAAGATATGTAGTGGTCTCTGAATCTCCTATCCTAGACCAAGTAATAATTTTTAATAATAAATTAACTATTCATTCATATGAGTTAAATATATATAGGTATTAACTTTAATAATATCATGTGTCTGGATTGCTATCAACATAAGATACATATTGATGCACGAATCTCTTATCCCGGGCCCATTAAAAATTTCCCAAAAAATCTTCTCCCACTATGAATAATTCATACCAACATAAGGGATTACCCTCCAAGAACTATATATGGATTTATTATTATTTTTATAGGATATGTAGTGAGTTTATGACCCTAAATTCTAGGCCAAAGTGCAATTTCAAAACAACTCACCCTTTGAACTTTCTATTTTGGCCACTCTAACGATAATTTATCCTTCTTGATAAAACTACAATGAGTTGAAACCCATCTTTCATCTATTAAAAATTAACTTAATATGTGAAAAATAAACTAAATTAAGTTTCACCTTTGTTATGTATGATCATAATCAATGTAGTATTATTAACCATTAATTACTTTGTTTGTAGAATTATGCTAACAATGTCTTCCATGTGCAAGAGCCAAATATACATAATAGAAAATATTAGAACTGCATGTGGCTTAATTCATATTATCACATGATAAGTATTTAAACATGGAGTTAATATTCAAGGAACATTCATAAATTCTATCAATCAGAATTACCTCCTTTCCTATGTATAATAGATTTTAGTAGAAACTCATTTTCGAACCTACACAATGAAATGAGAGGGCATGGTATGCCAATGATCTAAAATTGGTCACATAATTCTAGACCAATTATATAATAAATTCCCCCTATATTTCTTATTACACCTTTTTCATGTATTCTTAGGAAATACTGGTAGTTCCCTCATCCACCTCTTATTTCTAAAACCGAGCATGACTCTTTTGAGCTTAGAGGTTCTGGTGGATCTTATCAAAAAGCATGATTGGGATGCATCATGTATGAAGGATAAGAAATTATAATTCCTTGTCATATAACACTGAATTGAACGAATCCTAATAATTTCCCTCCATAACAATAAGTTTTACAACTTCTAATTCCTTTTCACAAGATGTTAAACCATAAAACTTCTAAGTCCTTGTCCAGTGAATTTAATCCCCATGGAATCTATGTATTTGTCGCATGATGTTAAAATGAATAACATATAATTACTTATAACAAGACATTAAATTTTTACACATCAAATTCATTTTCATATGATGTTAAAATACACAAAAAATAAGTCCTTATTTAATGATATTAAACTATGCGACATTTAATTCCTTGTCACATGATGTCAACCTGTATGAAACTAGAATCTTTATCACACAACTTTAAACTCCATGAAATAAAATTCTATGTCAAACTATGTTAAAATATATATAAATTTATTTCTTTTCACATTATATTAAATTACACGACATATGTTCCATTTTTGATAAAGTTAAATGATATAGAACATCATTCATTCTCATTCTATATCAAAGAACCACAATAGCATATCCATGGTCAATCGAGGTTTTTGATGCCCCTATAATCTTTCATAAACATGTTATTGTGAAAATTACACATAATGTATTAAGTTACTCAAGTCACCAAAAACATTTAATGGTTATTAATAAAATGTTTATTGAAATTCAAGAGACACCTCTTTTTGGATATTCATACATTTCCCATTTTGGATCCTGTATATATTCCCCCAGTTTGGTCTTCCAAATGAAGGAATTATCATCCCATGAAAAAGGGTCCTCTCACCCCCCATATACCCTAATTGGAGTACAATAGACTCTACTATTTCAATATGGTTACTATTCATCCCTTTTATGTATGTTTCATACCATTACTCATGACCTGAAGACCTTAACCCATGATTTATGACTTCCACATCCTCAATTGATAAGGGTGGTAGATTGTTATTAACCTTGGTAGTTCTAATTAAGTTATTAAGTCATATTTACCTTTTTTCTATGGTCCATCCATCATGATGTTAAACTATGTTCACTTTTTTTCAAGCATCATGATTTTAAATTGTGTGTGTTTTGGTCCACAAATCATGACATTATACAATGTGTGCTTTAGTTTTTGCATTATAGCCTTATGTTACGTGTACACTCATCAAAGTTTTATGACATTAACCTCTAGACTTGGATGATCCAGATTACAAGACCCTAAAATACTACTGAAAGAGACATGGAACTTATCATGTAGAAACCCCATAAAATAGAATCCTGGGAAAAAATCAATTCTCTACTCACTAATCATTAATTTTAAAAAAATTATGCAACAGTTAGAGAGTTAATAAAAGAGAAAAAAGTATTATAGGGCCCATATTATGACCCTAGAAAAAATCGGTCTATACTCACTCAATCCAATTGTCTATTAAAAATATATAATATTGATTTATCCTATCCATTTTGCTATATAATGTGTTCATTACAATCTTTGGAAACTTTTAGGGTTCTAAAACCATCCAAGAATAATTTTTTCTCCATAACCAACTTCATTCACTACTGGAAAATGAACTTATCCCCACGGTTTTCCCCAAAACCGTGGGGATAGGTGCCCCTACACCCACGGTTTTTGAAAACCATGGGCATAGGTCAATTTTCAGGACCTATACCAACGGTTTTGAAAAACCGTGGGTATAGGGGGGTCTATCCCCACGTTTTTCCAAAACCATGGGGATAGGCCATAAAAATTCACCTATACCCATGGTTTTTGAAAACCGTGGGTATAGGGGTACCTATCCCCACAATTTTGGGGAAAACTATGGGGATAGGTCTGGGTTAAAATACATATACCCACGGTTATGAACAACCGTGGGTATAGGTTTCCCGTGTGTGCGCGGGAATTTTTTTTCGGTGGGAAGGAATTTTTTTTGGCGGGAGTCCTATACCCACAGTTTTTCCCTCTATACCCACGGTTTATATAACTATATAAAGTTAAATACAAATATATATACATAAAAGCGGTGTTTGGGTAGTGGTTAGGTGCTTCTTCTGTAGCGGAGAGGTTGCGGTTCGAAACCCGCAGGCCGCATTATTTTAGGACCTATACCCATGGTTTTGAAACCGTGGGGAAAAGCCTTTGACACCGTGGAAATTGGGTATGTTTCATTAACACAGTGGCCGAACACCTATACCCAAGGTTTTGGAAAACCGTGGGTATAGGCTGGGGACCTATACTGACACCGTTCCAGCCCACAGTTCCCAAAACAGTGGGTATAGCCTATACCCACGGTTTTGGGGGCTATACCCACGGTTTTGAACTGTGGGTATAGGCTGTTTTTCTAGTAGTGATTTTTTCATATTTTTGTGTCTTTAAAAACCATTTATATATATCATTATTGAGTGTATCTAGATTCTAGGGACACCCCTATTTGGCTATGCATACATGACCCAGTTTGTAACTTATATAGATCCCTCATTATGTCCTTCCAACCATAGTCATTTCATCTCAATAAAAAGGGTTATATGCTCTTTGTACACCCTGGCAGTATCATAGTGGAACCAATCATTCAAATTAGGTCAATGGTTATCCTTTTTTACCTATATTTTCTCAATATCCATGGTTCAAAATCAATTTGGTGTGATTTAAAAACTCATAATACATCTATTCATGTGAATTTAATATCCTTGATAAAATTTTACTATATACCATACTCATTCTTGGGGAAGGAATATGACGTCTCATTTTTTAAACTTTTGACAGTCCTAGCCATGTGACCCTAAATTTCCTGAAACATCATCCCAACTTGTATAATCGTAAACTATTAAATGAAATATGTTTTTTACTCACTTGGATGAAAACCCATGAATGTTAGTTTGGGAAAAAGTAGATCCTCTACTCACTGGACGTGCACCTTATATGATCTAGGATAATTTGACCATTCAAAAAGAGAAAGGCATAACACTTATACAGCCCAAAACCCATAAAGTGAAATATAATAAAAAGACAATTCCTTACCTACTATTATTTCCTTATATAAGGCCAAGGAAAAATTTTGGGTATTATAAGAATAGAAAGAATTATTGTGGGATTCTCCATATGATCTCAACAATAGTCAATCAATGCTCACAAGACCCTCATACTAAGAAACAGTTATAACATTCTTTTTCAATATAATTCTTACCAAAATCACTTATTCTTCTTAACCCATTCATTACTCGTTTATAAATATAAAAATATATTGTATCAGTGACGGGTTTTATACCTATACCTATCCATGATCTACCTCCAGGAGGAATTCATCATCCATTTCTAAATAGTACAAATCTAGTGTATTTGTGATGGTGTATATACCCATACCCATCTATAAGACACATATACGAGGAATTCATCAACCATTTCGAAATGGACCATCACAGGTGTATCTGTGATAGTTTTTCTAACTATATAAGTCTATGATCTATGCCCATGAGGGATTAATTATGGTTTATGTATTTATGATCTAATTTGGGTTTTTTAAAATATTGAAGGAGATAAACTCACTCAATTATTTACAAGATATGGGTTCATCAAGATAATATGATTCATAAATTCCTGACATTGAAATATAAAATATAATTAAATTCAATCGTTGAAATATCAAAAAATTGGAAGTAACATCAATATTTTGGAGTCTCCTTCATATCTTAAAAAAAATACTTTAATTACAATGTTTTGAAAATATATCGTTTGAATACTCTCCATGATAATACATATTCTTCCCTAGGTTGTTCATGGGTTGATGTAGCCAATCTACAGTTCTGATTTCTACTTCTTCAACTAATTTCAGTGACACTTCTCTTGTAACAATATCACTATCAACCTTCTTAGATTCATCCACAATTTGTTTCTCTTCATATACTATATTTTAAGCTATATTGAGAATATACTGGAGTCAATACCATTCTTATGGAGTCTAGTTTGACTTCATATCACCCTTTAGTAATTATGAATTGATGTTTCACTACAAACATTTCATGTTGGGATGCTTCATTGAGGGATTCATTATGATTATTTGTGGTATAGGTTGAGGACTAGGTCAATTATATCTCTATTTGGAGTCCCCTTATCTATTCCCAGATGGTGAGAACCTCTTTCACAATTAGTGTGAAGTGCACAATAATCATAACTTCCATAGCTCATAGCGGTGAACATATAATGGAGGTGACCCAATTGGTTTTCAAACTCATTGTATTTGACATTAATTATTAGGGTCCAGATGTGTTTCTACACCTATCTCCTTAACTAGTGTTGGTATGTTTCATGTTTTTGGCCTCAGCAAAAGTCTATTCTAGGAACAAGTCTGTATTCAAGAACTATGTTACCGATCATGGATTTTTCATTCACATCTCTCAAAATGAATTGATGGTGAACCAGACTAGACCTAAATCATTCCTACTATATGATACTATAAAGCAGCTAGATCTTGGGTGTTAAGACTCTAGGAAAGAGAAATTGAGATACAACAAACAAGGTCTTTCAGTCAATAGAATCAAAAAATATTTTTGATCCATGGAATCTTGGATGCATTTTGGAATTGATTTTGGAAGCAACTTATTTTGTTTGTCATTGTATCTATATATGGAATGATATAAATATTGTTTTACAGCATGGTGGAATCAAAATAAAGAATATGCACCAATACAATCAAAAGTTAGATAATTTAATGTAATTAATGTCTAATTTTCAATCCAAGAAAAAGAAATCACCCTATTTCAATGATTCACCAACTCTAGAAATATCGGATGAGGATTAATAGGTTTGTTATAGGTCCTATAAGAGTTCATGTGAATTATTTGGGTTTAATAGAATAAGAGCTATCAATTTAGAACTAGGGAATGGTTCTTACAATAGTAAGCCTTTGGAGGATGTTGCTTCTGTAACAACTTCTTTTGTAATTGAGGTTTCTTTGAGCAGTGGAGTAGTTTTAACCCTCACATACCTTTGTTATAAACTTATGGGATCAATTTTGTAGGCCCTTGATTGATTCCCTTCTATCCTGAAGTCTTAATTTGTAACAGTTGGTTTTCTTAAGTGATGAACAACCTCTCATTATTCCAGATCCCCCACTATCACTATATCTACCAAATATGCCACAAAAAGACATATAAAGTGTATATGCTTCAATAATGGATAAATCTATTCTTGAGAATTTTTTATGATCACGTGAATGGTCATGATAGGTTAAGAAAAGTTAATAATGTGATATGAGGGTTATGTATGCATGTTTATTACACATGCATTGACTCAGTATAGGATTTCATAACTACAGACTTTACTCGCTTTATCTTTATAACAACTTCAAGACAAATCCACTTAGATAGAATGGATAACTAAGGTTCTAAAAGTAGAATTAGTGGTTAACCTAGGAATATCACTTCTAGATCAGTAACAATGACCTCCATATTCTCTATTTTACAAAGAGATCCTTGTTCACCAACCTGTTTATAAGTATCAGCATTGACCCCAACCACCGTCCCTCTGGGATAATATATCGAAGAGGTGGTAGGTGGTCAAATCTCTCCCACTCCGTAAAAAATCTGAAGGGAGGATTAATTATGTTTCAATAATATTTAATATTATAATAATAGTGAGATTTTCCCCATCCCTTATTTAATAGTACATCATCCTTCCACTTTATCAATAACTACACCTATTCAAGTGACCATCATCCATATCACATAGCTTGTATAAGTAGTTTTTCAATGTGAGGAATTTATTGCAATGTAAATATCTTTGAGTAATCCTTGACTTCATTAGTCTCCACTCTTTATGAGATTACCTCAGTTGTGGTCACATTTCGATATCCATCCAGTTCCACCTATTCTTGGAGGTTTGTACTTCAAAATATTTCAACACATTTGTTCTCCCTCTAATAATCTCATTACTGACATGCAATGGTAAACACTATTGAGATTGGTCTGGATGATGAGGAAGTTACTTCAACTCTTGGAACCCTTCCTCATGATTTATCTATCTTTAAATGCGAGAATTGCTTCCTATAAATCTCTTGTTCAAAATAAATACTTGAATCAATCCACTTACAATAACCCTTTCCCATTGTTTTAGTTAGATATCCTTCAACTTCATCTTATACCAATGGTGGTCCCTTGATCTTTAATACCAACATGGCTAATTGATGATAGGTGACACTATACCCTCATAGATATTCACCAAAAATCACACTCTTTAAGACTACCTTGGGATTTTTTTTATTTTTATTTATTAGGTCTCTATTTAAAATAAATATAAATTGATCATGTTGATTTAGTTTGTTCTTTATTTTAAATCTATTCAATGAACTTTTCTTGACACCATTATTTCTTTACATAAATGAATTGAACTAGGAACCAAAAATTCTTTGAGTTTTTATCAATTCACAACCACCTATGTGGGCCCCTATCTATCCCTAATGTACCTAGAGAGGGCCTGAAATCCCAAATGAGGATTTCCCCTTTTATATGTGATCAATTTGAAGATATAACTTGGCACGTAGGGGTATGAAAAAGATAATTAGACTATCACTAGATATTTTTAATTCTCTTTAGAACCTATTCACTCTTACACCACCCTTCTCATATATTAGAAGTAGGTAACTAGTAAAGAGCATCGCTAGAAAGGCTATAGGTTCGATAAGATGATCAGCCAGAGAGATGACCTTCCATACCTGTATTTCAAAGTTTCCTTATTCTAACTATTTCCAATAATTACCATATACCCCCTTGAGTTTTAAATAATAGATAAGTTTTTGTATTATTCAGTTATAAATCGTCTTTAATAAGTTTTATGAATAATTCCACCCATTTTTAGAAAGGGATATAGAATCATGTGAATGGGTCTTCTTCAATGATTCAATTCACTAAACCTGGATACTCCTAGCCAATAAAATTTCTAATCGTCATCATAACATATGAAAGAATGAGGCTGAAATTCATTTTATATATCTCCTAATATTGGTTCACTACTAATATTATCCATGTCATAGATACTTATTCACACTTATCTATGCATCAGGTAGAACGTATTTGTGTCTAGGCTCCACCTACTAACTAGGTATCATAGAATAACTTTATTATAATAGGAAACAATATATGAAACCTAGATAGCCTTGGAAAGTCCTATATTCTTTAGATCCACTACAAAATCCTTGTAAGTGTGTTTCTCCTAGAAGGTTCGGCCACTATCCATACCAAAATCCCCACCAGATTGAAAATCCTAATATAAAAGTCATCCCTGAATCTATTTTATTATCTATTTCTTCATTATTGGTATATAAATATGACTATTAGGATCAAATGAATTCTTGTTTCCATTGATATCCCTTTGGGAAGCCTTTAGTATGTAGCCATAAGAGTAATCGTCTTTAAATTTGAAATAGACCATGGGGATATATCCACTCGATATGTGTAATTTTGTTTTATAATATAAGAGGTATGATTGTTCCCTAGACAATGAGATAAAATTTTGAATCATTTTTAAGACTAAAACCATACCATGGTAGCCAATCGGACAGTTTGAACATGATTATGCTTAGGACCATAGTAGTCTGATGGCCCACAATATCATCAACTACCTCCCTTAAATTCATCTGGATGAAAGAGGGAAGAATCAGATTATAAATAAATGGTATTAAAATTGAATGAATTTTAGTGACTACTATAGAGGTAGGTGATTATGTTATTACTACACGGAAACGTGATCATGTTATTTCTCTAGAGTTATGAGAATTTTTGATCATAATGGAATTAGGTGAATGCATGTTATCTTGGTCGATATGAAGAAGACATGCAGTCACATAAATATAAGGATAAAATATAGTCACAATAATACATCAATTGAATGGGTAAATATATTTGATGATCAACTAATATAGCTATTTGACTCTAATCGCATGAATCGGTCACGCATATCCCATGAAGTAATCAAATGCTTGAGTTATGTGATGTTAACACGTCAGGGGGTTATGTGACTTGTTTAAAAGATATAATTGGTCTATAAATAAGTCAAATGAATGGAAAAGGTCCATTTAACACGAATATATAGTGGATGATTCCTTGGAAAATAATGCTCAGATAGAAGATCAAGGGTTAAATTAGGATTCCACTTCCTTGGAAATGAGTCCTCAATTTCCCTTTGGGACTTTATTTCCTTGGGGGTTTATTAGAACCTGCAAGATGGTCATGTATGGGGAGAAGATGATAAAATGTGAGAAAATTATATTCTAATTTATTGGGATAGAGATACCACTTTAATTTATACAAGGGTAATGATCCTAAAAGATGGATTCTGAAGCATCTTGTAGTGCCCTCCATATCATGTGATTTAGTAGTTTTATTGTGGGAAACTGAATGGGTTATGAGATACTGTTTGATTCATGTGACAAAGGATAAATTTGTTTTCCATGAGGGTTTTATAGGCACTCATTTCATACCATGTGATTCTTAGGGATAAATTTATGAATTCAATGTCTTCGTGTGATGGCTTTCGCTCATGTAATGTGACCAAAAATATTGTTCTTGATGGATAGTTATGTACTCATTATTGATCATGTGACACTAAAAGTCACGCACCCAAGAGTAAAGTAGATCTGTGATCACCCCAAGTCAGATGAGTCTTTGAAATAGATATTTGAAAATAGATAACTTTGTGATCATTTTTATTAATGCAATGCATTATTGATATATGCTTCATGATGTTAGGGTTAGACAATTATGTGGACCTAATTGGACTGCACTACCCTTTGATTGGATTCTCAGATGAATTCATGCGAAGGACCTAACTTATTAGAATTATTTACATCTTCTTTAAAAATTATAGGTGACTCTATTTACATGTAAAGTGGTATATATATTCGATCTCATTTCCTATAAAAATCCACAACCATTTATCATTTGACACACACCAAAAACATAGATAGAACAGAGGGACACACTGAGGATGATGGTGGAAGGGAGAATCCCATTAGAGATTCAAGGATTTAAAATCTTTCGATCAACGAATTAGTTGTTATATTTGGGGAGATTGATACAAATTTAAAAATTGAGAAACATTCATGAACCGCATAAAAAATCATGTGGGCCTTAGTATCATATCTACTTATGTGATTGACTATCCCCACTCCATATGATGATTCTTCTAACTACATTACATCCACAAGGCTACATGTCTATAAATAGATATTCGATTACCTAACCCCCTCACCGTCATATGATCCCCTTACCCCACTTGTGGTCACACAATCCCCTAAATCGACATCCATATGACCACGTAACACGAAGCTAGTTACACTATAGCCTAATCCTTATCTGTTCATGCAATCACCTATACCTCATGGTGATTTTTAGATATTCCTCTTACAACATTTTCTTTAAGGTCCTCCATACCAAAAAAACATATTCAATAGATCCTTATGATCAACTTTAGTCTTCCATTAGAGGAAAATGAATTAATTAATATAATGGGAGTACAATCTGGTGTGATACCTAATATATTCCCCATTGGGATATTTTCCTTGTGATCCATATCCACATCAGAGGATTCCTTCAAAGGTGTAGGAATCAATACATATTTTATTTGGGTAGCCTCGGTTCATAATCCCCTTTTAAATATAATTTTATACTCTCATATAATGCGTCTGGTCTTATATTATCACTGGCTTCACACTTAGAGAATGAATCATATGGACTTAGAGATCTATAATGATCATTCCATAAACATTTTGAAAATATCTACATTATGGGACTCCCTTTTAGGTATAAAAACTAACCAAATAATCTCCTTCTCAAATGGTTTCATTTATTTGTGATATATTCCATTATAAGTACATATTATCAATGATAAAATTAAAGAAATCTTCAATGTGTAAGTTCTACTCAATCCTCTGTTTCCATACCTTTTGTGAAATAGATTTCCTTCATCGAAACTGTAAAATCATAATAATTATTATTATATTATACATATCATTCCTTCTCGAGGATCATGTCCCCATATCCAACATTAAAATCACTTCATATGTCATATATCTTCCAAAACATTATAAAAAAACCAATTCCCTATAACATGAAGTTAAATTGTGTAGAAAATATCCTAGTCACTGGATGTTGAATTGAACAACAATGTCCTTACTGCATGATGTTAAATAGTGTAGTATAGTATTATCACATGACATTAAACTATTTCATTATAACTACATGAGATTTTATTCCTATAGGGATCCTAACTATGTTTCAAACCTGACATCCTCAATCTCCCTTATCAATTTTTCTCTGCCAATATTACTTTTGAGATCACTTATGTCCTTTCCTCACATGGAAAGTTTCCTACGTGTCTAGACAACTTATCTTCCTGGGATATATTCTCTATGGATCATCTTTCTATTAGGATATATTCCTAATAAACCCATTCCATTTCTTGAGGGGACATATTCCCTCTAGGATTCATCACATTATTTAATCAAGTCAAATTCTTATTGAGACAAACTTTCACAATGCCAAATTGATTATGATACCTAATCACCCTCATTGATCCATATTCTCTCTAAGATCAACCGAAAAGGACCTTTGAATAGTAATCCCCACACCAAAAATTTATAGGAAAATTAATTTTATTCTTACTTACTACATGATGTTAAACTGTGTGGATATTTCCTTGTCTCATGACCTTTAAAGATACGATGTGTCCAATTAAGTGGAACCAAACTACACTAATTCTAATTCCTTTCACAATTATATGTAGGAATCCCATTTGTGGATCTAAACCCAACCAAAAAAACAACCAAAACCTTACAAGATAGTGATAAACTCTAGATTTTCCATCTATATGTCATTAAATCATACTGAACTATGCACCAGTATCACAAAGTAACAAGATGGAGAAACAATGATATATACAAATGTTTCTATTAACAGTGATCCTCTTATACATAAAGATTTTCAAATCAATGGAATGCATCTAATATATATTGAAATTCACATTGGTATATGATAATAAATAATTACTATCATTTAGTAAACTAGTCATATATTGGTATTTGGGAATTATTTGTAAACCTCACTTAAATATATAAGAGATTCCCAGAGTAGGAAATAATTGTAACATCACAGGTAAATAAAGAATATGGCATTTTCATGTTTATTAATATTTGTGAATCAAATGTTAATTTTACTTTAAAGGGTATACTATTATCAATGAAGTACGTGAAACTAAACAATGTGTTTCTCTGAAAATCTCATGTTTCATGTAAGGTTGAGTCATACTAAAAAATAATAATAAAATATTATTTTAAATGGTAGTTAACGCCTAACTATTGTATTGGTATAAGTGAAAACAATTAACTAAAATATGATTATATATGTTTGTTAAATTTATTTACACTTATCCAATAAATTTTAGAGGCTTAAAATGAAAATGAATCCAATTTTAAGCATAAATACTCTAATATTCTTTAAAAGATCGATTTATCGCCTTTTGATGGCGAACCATTTTTAAATCCAGTTTTTGTAAATTTTATATGATATATTTGAAAAAATAAAATTATTATTTAGAATTTGGACATCAAAATTTAAATTGGATATGTTTTTGGTATTTTTCTAATAAAGTTCATTTTTTATGAATAGTGAAAAATACTGCATTTTAATTCAAGACTGCTTTTTAATATAATCTATTTATATATTTAGATTGTTATTTTTATTGGTTTTAAAGTTTAATTGGATTATATTTTTACTATTTAATCCAATTTTAGTCATTTAAAGTAATTTCACTTTGATATTGAACATAAAAAATTTTCAATCTTATGATAGTTAGTATTTCTTAAAAACACGCTTTTTTGTTTTGGCAACGGGAATTAATTTTAAATTAATTTGTGAAAATTTTGTGTTTTGAATTTGGAAAAATGGATAACATATTGGGAATCAGAAGTTTAAATTTTGTAAATAGGTAAGTTTTATTTTTATAAATTATGAATATTTACTTCAGTAAATATTTTATTTACCATAGTTAAAAGGTAAATATGGTAAATAAGGGTGAAAAATAATATTATAATGATATTAAAATACCAATAAATATTTCCTAACCCTATTTTATGAGACATTTCCGACCATGGGAATCCATAGTTCAATTTTTTCGCCCCATAGAGCCACTTGGGAGTGATAATGACAATTTATATTAATTAATTTAAAGTGATGACAAAAGTAACATAAACATATATCTTTTAGTAAATAAATTTTTATATGGGGTTATATAAGTTATCTATTCGACTATAAATTTTCATTATAAAGATAAAACCTATTTACTACATAATTTTCTTTTATTTATAAATTTTTATACATTAAATAAATAAATTTAAGTTTGACCCTATAGTGATGCAGTAATGACTTCATTAATAAAGGATTCAAATAAATGATATTATAATTATTAAAATAAATTTATAATGAAACATTTTATGTAACCAAAGAATTATAGGGTCACAAATTACTGGTTATATTTGAATTAATTAATTTATTTCGAAAGAATCAAGTTGTTATAGATTTTTTAAAAGTCTTGATATGAATAATTTAGAAATTGACATAAATGAGTTTTTAAAAACAATTAATATTTTATTAAATGATAAAATAATAATAAAAGTATAAGATTCAAAAATTGACTTATATAATGTTAAAAAAGTTTATAAATGATCCATTTTTTTTCTTGTAATTTTATAGTAAATATATTACCCATATAGTATAAATATATAGGAGTACATGGTAAAAGTTAAATAAGTTAACAAAGGGTTAAATAAAAAAAGATAAGGATTAAAAAATAATTAAAACCTCTACAATTGTTATTAGGTGATTTTAGTTAGATGTATATGAATCTTATCTTCAAATTAAATAAGTTATGAACCTTTTTAAACCAAAAATAATTTATAATAAAATAATACTTTCCAACTTTCCAAAAGAGCTCTTCCTCCCTCTTATAAAAGGCCACCACCTCTAACCCATTACTCACACCTCTCAAGCCCTTTGGCTTGTCTGAAATATGATCCAAGAAGCAACCAAAATCTCTCTCTTCCTCCTAGAAGCCTTACCCTAGGTAAAAGTAAATTCAATTATGCCTTTTGGTTCAAACCAATGAGAGTTTCCCGATTTAAAGGTAATGTCTTCTCTCAAGTTCTTTCCTTTTATATTCCTTATCCAACACCATAAAATATCTTTATTCCATTATTTTATAAAAAAATAAGTATCCTCAATATAATAGGATTTTTTTATGAGAATTTTCTGAACTACACTTCCACACACCTCAATCTAATGGATACGAACAATCTATTTATGTGGACGGCGAACTACTGCCTCACGAAATGATGATTGTTTAATTATCTCCTACCACCTCTCACGGTGGCCATTATGATGGAATTGTATTTATATGTGATATATAATATATTTATATTTTCTCTATTCTTTTTTATTTTTCATTTACATCATACCTTTATGGTTTTCATAATGCATAAATACGATAATTTTATTTGAGGAAGTGTGGACTACCGCCCCCTCAAAATGATATGACTCATTCATGATATTCATGGAATGTATAAAGGATGTAATTTATGAACTTATGTAACATATATAAAATATATTTTATACTATAATTATAATATTACTATGTATCATTTAGTTTTTATTCCTTTAAAAATGAAAAAATAAATGAAAGTAGTTTCATGCATACGTATGGCTTACCGTCTCTAGGAACGGTGCATTTCATTTCTTATGTCCAAATGTTATGGGATATTATAAATACATATATACTGGATATATATGATATAAATCATATTTAAATAATTAATATCATTCTGGGGATAATTTACTTTTAGCCATATGGACAATTTGTAATTATAACAAGTTTATTTTTTTTACTCAAGTTCCGAACATCGACAAACTGTTTGATATGAACTCAAATAATTAATAATTATTATAGCAAGGTAATAAGTGATATAAAAAAATAATAAACTTGAACAAGGTTTTTAAGAAGGTAGAAATTAACTTAATTTTATTATTCAATAATAATAAGGAACAAACGAGTCAAGGTGGTCATGAGGAAAGATAACTCATTAACCAAATTTCCACTCTTTCAGATAAACATCCACTTCTTGATTATATTGTTCTATGAATAAGTTTAAATTACATATTATAGTTTTACACTTAATATAAACTTATATTTTTTGTATTTATATTTTTCACACAAATTTATTTCACTTATTTATCCTTAATGTAATGATACAATATTTTTAAGGGAACATTTGACCCTCATCTTTTAGTAAAAAGACTTATTTTATGTCATGTATTTTAATTTTAATTTTTATTGATGAGATATTTTCTTATATATTCTTATTGGTGTAAATCTTATTTCCAGGTTATTATAGACCCTTTTCTCTCCCATCAAATAATTTTATGAATTTTAAAGTGATGTCTTTAGGTTTCTGAATTTTCGTAAGGGACTACGTCTCAATCTCCTTTCTTTGATGCATATCCTGATATTGTGAACCATTATTATGATATAAGGTTTTTTATACTAC
This sequence comes from Viscum album, assembly GCA_963277665.1. Taxonomy (NCBI): domain Eukaryota; kingdom Viridiplantae; phylum Streptophyta; class Magnoliopsida; order Santalales; family Viscaceae; genus Viscum; species Viscum album. The sequence goes on from OY728163.1 coordinate 14,861,675, forward strand.
ACTTTGACATATTATATCTTTAATCTATTTATTATCAATATATTATAGTTTTCTTTTAATTTTGTTGTTTAATTATTTTTATGTAAGTGTTTTCCCAAGTGGAAAGGGACTCTTTGACTAAAATATTGTTTTAAATGTTTTAAAGATTTAATCTTCTAAATCATTCTGATTAATGTCCATGTTTTAAAAATAGTTTTAAGGAATTATTTATATGGAAATTGATGTTTTAAAATCTTAATCCCTATAAAAGTTTCAAAGGGGTATGGTACACATTGACGTAAAAATCTCTTTATTAAATGTTTTAAATGGTTTTGGAAATGGATTGAATAAGTAAATATCATGGAATGTTATATTTTGAATGGAATGTGGAAATTTTATCTTTCCTTTATTCTTGTTTTATGTGTTATGATTATGTTATGGTTCTTGGGAATTGTTTAAGTATACGGGTGTTTCTGTGATAATCCTAGGGCGGGTGAGCCAGAGATAGCTCTCCAATGCATTGGGTAACAAGACAGAGGTAAACATTAATGTTTCTCCTAAGAGATTTAGGGAATATATTGTTATGGTATTCAAAATGTAATTCCTTGCTTATCTGTGAAAGGTAAACTGTATGTATGTTATGGATGCCACAAGTTACTATTATGATTTTTGATTTCCATGTGTTATTCATAAAACCTATTATTTTGTGTGGTATGTTAATGATTGAAACATATGATTTAATTGATTTGCATGTATTTATGGACTAATGTTTTATTTCCTTGTTTTACAACCCTTACTTAGCTTCTTATACTCATCCCAAGTTTGGAAATGTTTTCCATAGGACATAAAGATGAATAGGGTCAAGGACGGGATAATGGAAAATACATTCTCTCTAAAACATGGAACTAGACATGTATCTTTTTTTAAGAGTTTTTATTTTATGAAAAAAAATTAAACTAAGTAGAAGTGTATACTTTGTGATTTTTGAAATGTAATGTAATATTTATGGCCTAATTCTCTAAAACTCTAAATGTGGATGTATCATGAATGTTAATTCTTGACATAACTCAATATTATGTAATATTTAAGGTTGGGGCCTTATAGTTGGTATCAGAGGTTGGTTTAAGAAATTTTAGGGATTAAGAGTTTCTATTAAACAAATGGTTAGTATCTATGTCCACTATTTAGGTTAAATCCTTATTTTGTAACATTTTTTAGATCATGGAAAGTCTGTTACAAATGGAAGTAGGATTATCTCAAACGGAATTCCTATCTCTTCTTGATGACTTACTTGCAATAATTATTGAAAAGTCATGTTCAGACATCTCTAAAACATTTTCTAACATACAACTAACTTGAAAGTATTTGTTTGAGATATCAAACACCACCACTATACCTTGATATCATCGTGGACTGTGGGTTGTATTTAATCAAATCCTATTTTCGCAATATTCTCATATTTTCAATAAAGGAAAATATTATCATGGCATTTTCAAATATTTTACCTTATCATGAGATGTTAATGCATATTATGTTCATGAAAAAGGTACTGAAGAAGAAGACCCTCGCACAACCTATTTATACTTACTTTTATAATATAGTCTCTCAACACATACTTATGGTATTTTAAAAGGACCATTGATTGAAATTTTCAACTCACACTCGGTCATACTATTTTATAAAAATCATGTTTTATCAGATGTTTTGAAATTATATGTCATATATGATTATTTTTCAAAACAATTTTTCTACAAACACCCATATGACCCATGTTTTACAAGGTGTATTTGGATGAAGGAAGAAAATGATTTTTAAGGATCTCTAAATCATTGTTGCAATTCATGGACCTTCTACATACGTAAAAAAGGATGATGAAACCATATTGACACCATGATCAAGGTATGATGTTATTTCTATTGGTAATAGTTTTATTTTATCATATGGAGGTGAAAAAAATGACAACATATAATATGTTGAGATCTTAATGTGTTGGGATGAAAATGAAAGGTATAAGAAAACCATTTAGGTTAAAAATGTTAGGGTGATATTTAGGTTTTATAAAAAGGAAAACTCATAAGATGGGTGAAAAACGGTCGCGTCTAGCAAGGCCGTAGGATTCATACCCACAACTGAAGGGTGATAAGGGCGCATTGCCTACCACTAGACTACATGAAGTCCCTGGTTAGAATGACTAACTCTTTTTAGTTACATAATTTTTTGGAACAAAAATAAGATGATTTGGGGAACGTATGTTTTATAAAATGGATATACTTAGTGTGGGAAAATGATTTGGTGATTAAGTGATATAGGTTATTTTGGAAGATGTTCTCTCTTTTGGGAACACTTTATGCTTAAGGAAAATAGAATACGGTGGGATATCATTTGTGTATTATTGGTTGAAATTTTATTTTGTAATAATCTATGTTTTTATTGTGGACATAGGTCTATTGGAGTTATTTATGTAAATGATTAACTAGTCATAGAGAATATGTGATTAGGTTAATTACTTTTCAGTGTGAGACTTTAAGAGTAGTCGATATTTTTTGGTGATAAATGTTAAGATTTAATATTAGATACTATATGATTATGTTCTTATTAGATTTGGAATTAGAACATAGTTTGGATTATTTTAAATAATTTTTAGGACAATGGTTTAATTGAATGATATTTTTTGAACATTGGGTATTGTTTGTTAAATTTTGGTTCTTAAGAGTATTGTTTATATTAATAAAACATTATCCTTTTTTGGGGATTATCTGATATTGTACTAATCGTTTTGGTTTTGGTTAATGTCTAAAGACAAGGGAAATATATTGTTTATATCTTTTGGATTATTTTATTCTCTAGAAGTTGATTCTAACTCTTCAGGTGTGACCAAGTCATCGTGAATACTCATTGTTTGGAGAAAATATGAGTTTTTGGAAGAAAATTTTCAAAGGATGAAACTCTTCATGAAAAGTACATATATTTTCTTATGTACTAAGTCAGTATCAAAATTAAATTATCCAACTTTATTAAATAAAACATAAAAAAAATTCCATTTACATTTCCTATTGGGAAACTAATGTCTGTTTAACCTATCACAAGTTTATGGTTTTCTGGGTGTTAACTTTCTCATGATTGTGTTTTCTATTAATCTCCATCATAACATGACACTTAGTTTCTCCTCAATATCCATATTTTCACAAAATCCATGTATGGGTTATCTCGGGTGACCTTTTTACTTCTCTTTCATTCTTTTAAAGTGACTATTTTATTGACTCTTTTTCTGATGTGGGGCTTTCAATGAAGTTTCTGATCAAAATTTTAAAATTGCGAGGAAGTAATTTCCAAAAGGGGGAAATCATGTAACATCGAAGGTAAATAAAGAATATTACGTTTTCATATTTATTAATATTTGTGAATTAAATATTAATTTTACTTTAAAGGGGATACTATGATCGATGGCGTATGTGACACGCAATAATGGGTTTCTCTGAAAAACTCATGTTTCACGTAAGGCTGAGGCATAGTAAAAAATAATAATACAATATTATTTTAAATAGTAATTAACTCCTAGTAGTTGTATTGGTATGAATAAACATAAATAACTAAAATATTATTATATATGTTTTTTAAATTTATTTACTTTTATCTAATAAATTTTAGAGGCTTAAAATGAGAATGAATACAATTTTAAGCATAAATACTCTAATATTCTTGAAAAGGTCGATTTACTACCTTTTGATAGGGAACCCTTTTTCAATATAGTTTTTATAAATTGTATATGTTTTATTTGAAAAAATAAAAATCTTCTTTAGATTTGGGACATAAAAATTTACTTTGGGTAAATTGTTTGTATTTTTCTGATAAAGTTCATTTATTATGAATACTGAAAAATACTGCATTTTAATTCAAAACATCCTCTTAATATAATTTATTTATATAGTTAGACTGTTATTTTTATTATATTTTTAGTGTAATTGGATTATATTTTTACCATTTAGTACAATTTTTTTCATTCCACATAATTTCACTTTGAAATTGTACATAAACAAGTGTTAATATTTTGATAGTTATTATTTCTTAAAAACAAAATTTTTTTATTTTGAAAGTGGAATTTAATTTTAAATTAATTTCTAAAACATTTATGTTTTGAATTTGGAAAAAACGATTAAATATTTTGAATCATAAGGTCCAAATTTTGTAAATAGGTAAATTTTATTTTTAGAAATTATGAATATTTACTTCAATCAATATTTTTTTTACCATGGTTATAGGGTAAATCTGGTAAATAAGGGTGAAAAATAATATTATAATAATATTACATTAGCCTTACACATTTCCTAACACTATTGGACGATACATGTCTGAACATGTATATCCTTTGGTTGATTTTGGGACCCCATGGAGCCACTTAGGTGTGATAATTATACTTTATATTAATTAATATTAAATAAAGACAAAAGTAACATAAACATATATCTTTTAGTAAAACAATTTTCATATGGGGTTATATAAGAGATATCTTGGACTATAATTATTAATTGGAAGGATAAAAATATTTTCTACATCATGTTATTTTATTTATAATTATTTAGATATGAAATCATTAAATTTATGTATGACACAATAGTGATGCAGTAATTGCTTCATTAATAATGAATTCAAATAAAAGATAACATAAATATTAAAATAAATTTATTATGAAACTTTTTATGAAATTCATGAATTATATGGATACTAATGAATTTTTATATTTGAATTAATTAAGTATTTTTGAAATAAAATAGTTTTTATATATTTTTTAAAAGTCATCATATGAATAATTTATAAATTGACATAAATGAGTTTTTAAAAACAACTAATATTATATTAAATGATAAAATAATCCGAAAAATCTAAGATTTGTCCAAATGAATTAAATAATATTACCGATGACATAAATGATCCATTTGGGGTACCTTGTCATTTTATTGTAAATATATTAACCATATAGTGTGAATATATAAGAGGACATGGTAACAGTTAAATAAGATAACAAAGGGTTAAATAAAAAAAGATAACGATTAAAAAATATCCAAACCCTATAAAATAATTATTGGATGATTTTATTTATACTTATATGCACCTTATAGTTTAATTAAATAAGTTTTTGACCTTTTCTAAACGAAAATAATTTTATAATAAAATAATACTTTTCAACTTTTCTAAAGAGCCCCTCCTCCCTCTTAAGAAAGACCACCACCTCTAACTCATTACTCACATGTCTAAAGCCTCTTGGATCATCCAAACTCTACTCCAAGAATCTCCCAACATCCCTCTCATCCTCATAGAATATTTCCCTTATAAATAAGGAAATTAAAAAATCCTTTTGGTTCAAACCAAAGGATTTACACGATTTAATGGTAATATCTTCTCTCACATTCTTTTCTTTTATTTTCCTTCTCCAACCTCGTAAAATCTCTTTATTAAATTATTTTATAACAATACCAGTATCTTAAATATACTAGTATTTTTTTATGAGAACTATTAGAACCAAAATTTCCATACACCTCCATCTAATGGATACGAACATACCGTTTTTCTGGAGGGCGAACTACTACCTAACGAAATGATGATTGTTCAATTATCTCCTACCACCTCTCATTATGGCAATTAAGATGGAACTATATTTATATGTGATATATAATATATTTATATTGTCTCTATTCTTCTATATTTTTCATTTACATCATACCTTTATTCTTTCCATAATTCATAAATACGATAATTTCATTTGAGGATGTGTGGACTACCACCCCCTCAAAGTGATATGACTCGTTAATGCTATACATGGAACATATAATGGATGGGATTTATGAACTTATGTAAAATATATGAAATATAGTTTATAATTTAATTATAATATTCTTATGTATCATTTATTTTTCATTTATATAAAAATGAAAAAAGAAATGAAAGTAACGTTAATGTGTACGTACGGCTTACCGTCTCCATGAACAGTGCATTTCATTTATTATGTCCAAATGTTATGGACTATTATAAAAATATATATTGTGAATATATATGATATATATGATATATAAATCATGAATATAATTATGGGGATAATTTACTTTTGACCATATGGACAATTTGTAATTATAACAAGTTCATTTTTTACTCAAGTTTTGAACATCGACAAAATGTCCGATATGAACTAAAATAATTAATAATTTTTATATCAAGGTAATAAGTTATATAAAAGGAATAATAAAAATCAAAAATGTTCTTAAGAAAGTATAAATTAACTTAAGTTTATTATTCGTGAAGAACAAGGAACAAACAAGTCAAGTTGGACATGCGCTAAGGGAACTCCTTAACTCAATTTCCATTCTTTCAGATAAAATTCTATTATTGATTGTATAGTTATATGAATATGGGATAATGAAATATTATTGTTATAAACTTAATATAAATTTATATTTGGTGTATTTATATTTTTAACACATAATTATTTCACTGATTTATCCTTAATTTAATGATACGATCTTTGTAAGGGAACCTTTCACCCTCATCTTTTAGTAAAAGACTTCTTTTAGGTCTTATATTTTAATTTCAATTTTTCTTAATGGGATATTTTATTCTATATTCTTATTGATGTATAAATATTCCATGTGATGAGATAACTTTCTCTCTCCGATCAACTCATTTTCTAAATTTTAATGTGATGGAGTTAGGCTGCTGAATTTTCTTAATGGACTACGTCTCAATCTCCTTTAATTGAGGCATATCTTGATATTGTGCACCATTATTATCCTATAAGGTGTATATACTACCCTTTGAAATATTATATCATGAATCACTTTATACTCATGATATTATAGTTTTTTTTAATTTTATTATTTTTATTAAAGTATTTTCTCAAGTGGAAAGGGACTCTTTAACTAAAACATTGTTTTAAATGTTTTAAAGATTTAATATTATAAATATTTCTCATTAATATACATGTTTTCAACATGGTTTTAAGGATTTATTTATATTGAAATTGATGTTTTAAAATCTTAATCCATTTAAAAGTTTCAATGTGGTATGGGAAACTTCGATTCAAAATATCTTTATTAAATGTTTTAGATGGATTTAGAAATTGATTGGATATGTCAATATATTGAAATGTTATATTATGATTGGAATGTGGAAATGTTATCTTTTAATTTATTCTTGTTTCATGTGTTATGATTATGTTATGGTTCTTGGGCACTGTTTATGTATACAGGTGGTTCTGTGATAAACCTAGGGTGGGTGATCCTGAGATAGCTCTCCAATGCATTGGGTAATGTCACAGAGGTAAATGTTAATGTTTCTCCTCAAAGATTTAGGGAATATACTATGATGGGTATTCCAAATGTAATTCCCTACATGTCTGTGAAATCTACAACGTAAGTATGCTATTGATGACACAAGTTACCTTTATGATTTATGATTTCCATGTGTTATTCATAAAACCGATTATTTTGTATGGTATGTTAAATATTGAAATGTATGAATTCATTGATTTGTATGTATTAATGGACTAATGTTTTCTTTCCTTATTTTATAACCCTTACTGATCTATTTTTTGTCATTCCATGGTTTGAAATATTTTTCACAGGACTTAAATATTAATATGGTCAATGATGGGATCATGTAAAAGTCATTATATCTAAAACATTGAACAAGACATGTTTATTTTTTTATGTGTTTTTATTTTATGAAAAAAATTGAAACTGAATAGAAGTGTCTACTTTTTAATATTTAAAGTGTATTGTAATAGTAATGGTCTAATTCTCTAAAACTCTGAACCTAAAAATATCATCAATGTGAATTCTTAACTTAACTCAAGATTATGTAATGTTTATGGATGGGGCCATGTTGCGGGTATCATAGGTTGATTCAGACAAATTTAGGGATTAAGAGTTTTCGTTAAACACATGTTTAGTCTCTATGTCTACTCTTTAAGTTAAATCCTTATTTTGTAACATTTTTAAGATCATGGAAATTATATTACAAATGGAAGGAGGAGGATCTCAAACAACATTAATATCTCTTTCTAATGACTTGATTGTAATAATTATTGAAAAGTCATGTCTATAAGACTCTGAAACATTTTCTAACATACAACTCACTTGCAAGAAATTGTTTGGGACATCAATCAACTCCACTATACCTCGATATCATCGTGGATCATGGGTTGTATTTAATAAAATATTATTTTCATGGTATTCTCATATTTTCAAGAAAGGTAAATATTATCATTGAATTTTCAAATATTTAACCTTAGAAGAAGATTTTGAATCATATTATGATCATGAAAAAGGTACGGAAGAAGAAGATCCTTGTGAAACCTATTTATACTTGATTTTACAATATATTCTCTAAGAACATATTTATGGTATTTTAAAAGTACCATTGATTGAAATTTTAAACTCAAACTCGGTCTGATTGTTTTATAAAAATCATGTTTTATCATATGTTTTGAAATTATATGTCATACATGATTATTTTCCAAAACAAGTTTTCTACAAACACCCATATTACCCAAGTTTTACAAGTTGTATTTGGATGAAGGAAGAGAATGATTTTTAAGGATATCTAGATAATTGTTACAATGCATGGACATTCTACCTATGTGAACAAGATGGTGATGAAACCATATGAACACCATGATCAAGGTATGATGTTATTTCTATTGGGAATAGTTTTATTTTATTGTATGGAGGTGAAAAAATGACAATATATAAGATGTTGAGGTCTTAATGTGTTGGGATTAAAATGAAAGGAATAAGAAAACCTTTGAGGTTAAAACATGGTAGGATTATTTTTTAGTTTTATAAAAAGATAACCTGTAAGATGGGTGAAAAAACTGTCGCGTCTACCAAGGCTATAGGAATCAAACTCACAACTGAAGGGATACAAGGGAGAATTGCATACCACTGGCCTACATGAAGTCCATAGTAAGTATGACTAACTCTTTTTGGATAGATGATTTTATGGATCAAAAATAAGATGATTTTGGGAACTTATGTTTTATCAAATGAATATCCTTAGTGTAGAAAAATGATTTGGTGATTAAGTGATATAAGTTATTTTGGAATGCAGTCTCTCTTATGGGAATATTTTATGCTAAAGGAAAATAGAATACTATGGGATCTCATTTGTTTAGTAATGGTTGAAATTTTATTTTGGAAGAATCTATGTTTTTATTGTGGACATAGGGTGATTTGGGTTATTTATGGAAATGATTAACCTATCATAGAGAATATGTGATTACGTTAATTACTTTTTATTATGAGTCATTATGAGTAGTCGCTGTTATTTATTGATAAATTTTAAGATTTACTATGGAAGACTATGTGATTATGTTCTTCTGAGATTTATATTTCGAACAAAGTTTGGATTATTTTGAATAATTTTAAGGACAATTGTTTAATTGAATGGTATTTATTGAACTCTGGGTATTATTTTTTCAATTTTTATGATTAAGATTATGGTTTATTTTTATAAAAGATTATCCTTTTTAGGGATTATCTGATCTTGTACCAATGATTTTGGTTTTGGTTAATGACTAAAGACTGGGTAAATATATAGTTCATCTTTTGTGGATTATGTGAATCACTATAAGTTGATTCTAGCTCTTTAAGTTTGACCAAGCCATCTTGAATAATCATCATTTGTAGAAAAGATGAGTTTTTGGTAGGAACTTATTAAAGGATGAAACTGTTCTTGAATAGTAAGTATATTTCCTTGTGTCCTTAGAAAATCTCATAAATAAATTCTCCAAATTTATTAAATGAAACTTAAAAAAAGTTGTTAGTTTAATTTTCCTACTGGGAAACCATAGAACGTTTAACCTATCACAAGTTTTTTGTTTACTAGTGTTTAATGTTCTCTTAATCATGTTTTATATCACTCCCCATCAAAACATGACACTTAGTTTCTCTTCCATATCCATGTTTTCATAGAATACAAGTATGGGTTATCTTGGGTGACCTTTTTAATTATCCTTCATTATTTTAATGTGATAGTTGTATTGAATCTTTTTCCATTATAGGACATTAAATGAAGTTTCTGAGCCCAATTTTTAAATTGCTAGGACGCAATTTCCAAAGGGGAGATGGATGTAACATCCTAGGTAAATAAATAATGTGAAATTTTTATATTTATTAATATTTTTGAATTAAATATTGATTTTGATTTAAAGGAGATGCTATGATCAATGGCGTACCTGACACACAATAATGGGTTTCTCCAAAAATCTAATGTTTCACGTAAAGTTGAGTCATACTAAAAAATAATAATAAAATAATATTTTAAATAGTTGTTAACACCTAGATGTTGTATTATTAAGAATGAATATAACTAACTAAAATATGATTATATATGTTTTTTAAATGTCTTTACCTTTATCTAATAAATTTAAGAGCCTTAAAATGAGAATGAATTAAATTTTAAGCATAAATATTAAAATATTCATTAAAAGCTCGATTTACTGCCTTTTGATGGAAAATATTTTCTAAATCTAGTTTTTTTCTCTTTTATATGTAATATTTGAAAAAATAAAATTAATATTTAGAACCAGGACATCAAAATTTACTTTGGGTATATTTTTGGTATTTTTCTGATAAATTATATTTTTTAGGCATAGTGAAAAATACTGCATTTTAATTCAAAACTGCCTTTTAATCTAATCTATTTATATTGTTAGATTGTTCTTTTTATAGGTTTTAAAGTTTAATTGTATTATATTTTTACCATTTTATCCAATTTTAGTCATTTTAAGTAATTTCACTTTGAAATTAAACATAAACATGTGACAATCTTTTGTTAGTTATAATTTCTTAAAAACACTCGTTTTTGTTTTGGCAACAAGAATTAATTTAAAATTAATTTCTGTAACTTCTGGGTTTTGAATTGAGAAAAATGGATTCCATATTTGGAATCAATAGGTCCAATTCATATAAATAGGGAGCTTTTATTTTTAGACATTTTGAATATTTACTTTAGTAAATATTTTATTTTTAATGATCAAAGGGTAAATCTGATAAATAATGGTGAAAATAATATTATAATAATATTAAATTACCCTAAAACTTTTCATAACACTTTTTTATGATACATGTCAGACCATGGGAATCCTTGGGTCAATTTGGGGACCTCCTGAAGCCACTTGGGAGTGATAATGACACTTTATATTAATTAATTTATAGTAAAGAAAAAAGTAACATAAACATATATCTTTTAGTAGAACTATTTTTATATGGGGTTATATAAGTGATGTTTTTTACTATAAATATTCATTAGAAATATTAAACTATTTACTACATCATTTTATTTTATTTATAATTTTTTAGATATTAAATAAATAAATTTAACTACGACACAACGGTGATGCAGTAATTGCTTCATTAATAAAGGATTCAAATAAATGAGATTATAAATATAAATAAAATTTATTATGAAATTTTTTATTCAGTCCCCAAATTATAGGGATAATAATGACTTTTTATATTTTAATTAATGATGTTTTATCGAAATAATCATGTTGTTATAGATTTTTTAAATTTCTTGATATGAATAATTTAGAAATTGACACAAATGAGTTTTTAAAAACAATTGATATTTTATTAAATGAAAAAATAGTATTAAAAAATAATATTACTCCAAATTACTTTAATAATGTTACCAATGTAATAATGATGTGTTTTGGTTCTCTTAGAATTTAATAGTAAATATATTAACCATAGAGTATGAATATATAAGAGGGCATGGTAAAAGTTAAATAAGTTAACAAAGGGTTAAATAAAAAAATAAGGATTAAAAAATATCCAAAACCTATAAAATTATTATTGTATGATTTTATTTAGACTTATAAACACCTTATTGTTGAATTATATATGATTTTGACCATTTTAAATGGAAAATAAGTTTATAATGAAATAATACTTCCTAACTTTCCTAAAGATCCTCTCCTCCCTCTTATAATAGGCTTCCACCTCTAAAGCATTACTCACACCTCTCAAGCCCCTTGGCTCATCAAAAATATACTTCAAGAAGCTCTCAAAATCATCTTATTCCTCCTAGAAGCCTTCCCTTAGGTATAAGGCAATTAAATAAATCCATTTGGTTCAGACCAAAGGGAGTTACCCGATTTAAAGGTAATGAATTCTCTCAAGTTCTTTTCCTTTATTTTCCTTCTCTAACCCCCTAAAATCTCTTTATTCCATTATTTTATAAAAAAACTACTATCCTAAATATACTATGATTTTTTATGATAATTATGAGAACTAAAATTCCACATTCCTTCATCTAATGGATACGAACAAATTATTTTTGAGGATGGCGAACTATAGCCTCACGAAATGACGATTGTTCAATTATCTCCTACCACCTCTCATGGTGGATATTATGATGAAAATATATTTATATGTTACATTTAATATATTTATATTTTTTCTATTTTTCTGTATTTTTTATTTAGAAGATGCGTTTGGGATTTACATAATGCATAAATATGATAATTTCATTTTAGAATGTGCATATTACCGTCCACTCAACGTGATATAACTCATTCGTGCTACACATGGAATGTATAATGTAAGGAATTTATGAACGTATGTAACATATATAATATATATATTATAATTTAAATATAATATACCTATGTATCATTTAGTTTACATTCTTTTAAAATGAAAAAATAAATGAAGTAGCATTCATGCGTACGTACAGCTTACCGTCTCCATGAATGGTGCATTTCATTTCTTGTGTCCAAATGTTGTGGACTATTATAAATACATATATACTGGATATATATGATATATATGATATCAACATCATCTATATCATTCTGGGGACAATTTAATTTTGACCATATGGGCAATTTGTAATTATAACATGTTCATTGTTTTTACTCAAGTTCTGAACATCGACAAAATGTCTTAAATGAACTCTAATAATTAATAATAATAATAATAATTACAGAAATGTAATAAGTGATATAAAAGGAATAATAAAATTGAAATGATTTTTAAGAAATTAAAAATTAACTTATCTTTATTATTCAGGATGAACAAGGAACAAACGAGTCAAGTTGGACATGAGGTAAGGGAATTGCTTAACCCAATTTATATTCTTTGGGAAAAACTTATACTTACAGATTATATCATTCTATGAATATGTGTGAATGAAATATGATTATTTTACACTTAATATAAACTTATAGATTCTGTATTTATACTTTTTTCCCATAATTATTTCACTGATTTATCTTTAATGTAATGATACGATCTTTTTATGGGAACCTTTCACACCCATCTTTTAGTAAAAGAATTATTTTATGTCATGTCTTTTAATTTCCATTTTTATGGATGGGATATTTTATTGTATATTATTAGTGATGTAAATTTCATGTCCAAGTTATGAGAGACCCTTTTATCTCCCATAAACTCATTTTATGAATTTTAAAGTGACACTGTTAGGCTGCCGAATTTTCATAAGAGACTTCGTCTCAATCTCCTTTCATTGAGGCATATCTTGATATTGTGAACCATTGTTATCTTATAATGTGTATATAATACCATTAGAAATATTATATAATGGGTATAATTATTCTCATGATATTATACATTTTTTTAATGTTATTATTTAATTATTTTTGTTTAAGTATTTTCTTAAGTTGTAAGGGAATCTTTAACTAGAACATTGTTTTAAATGTTTTAAAGATTTAATCTTATAAATATTTCTCATTAATTTCCATGTTTTCAAAAAAGATTAAGGATTTATTTATATGGAAATTAAAGTTTTAAATTTTTTATACCTTTAAAAGTTTTAATGTTTTATGGGACACTTTGACTCGGAAATCTCTTTATTAAATGTTTTAAATTGTTTTGTAAATAGATTGGATATGTAAATATCTTAAAATGTTATACTGTGATTGGAATGTGGAAATGTTATATTTGCTTTATTCTTGTTTTATGTGTTATGATTATGTTATGGTTCTTGGGAACTGTTTACGTATACAGGTGGTTCCGTGATAAACCATAGGCGGGTAAGCCCGAGATTGATATCCAATGAATTAGGTTACATGGAATAGGTAAACATTAATGTTTATCCTAAGAGATTTAAGGAATATACTATTATGGGTATTCCAAATTTAATTCTATATGCAGCTATGAAATCTATAACATAAGTATGCTATAGATTCTACAAGATACCTTTATGATTTATGATTTCCATGTGTTATTCATAAAACCTATGATTTTGTGTGGTACGTTAAATATTGAAAAGTATGATTTCATTGATTTTTTTTCTATTGATGGACTAATGTTTTATTTCCTTGTTTTATAACCCTTACTTAGCTTTTTATACTCATCCCAGGTTTTGAAAATTTTTTCACATGACATAAAGATGAATAGGGTCAGGGTTGGGATCAAGGAAAAGTCATTCTCTCTGAAACATGGAACTAGACATGTTTCATTTTTTTAAGAGTTTTTATTTTATGAAAAAAATGGAAACTAAGTAGAAGTGTCTAATTTGTAATTTTTGAAATGTAAGGTAATAGTAATGGCTAAATTCTCTTAAACTATAAACCTGAAAATATCCTCAATTTATATTCTTGAAATAAATCAAGATTATGTAATCTTTAAGGTGAGGCTTTATAATAATTCCACCCAATATGGTGTGATGAGGATGATCTCCCATCATCTCAACCAATGTGAGTTCCTAAGTGTCATTGGTTATAAAATTCAATGATCATCTACCTTTGGAAATAAATTTCCTAGATTATCTTGGATGTGGGATTCATTAGATTTTTCTAGTTCTATGAATATGCCTCTTTGGAAGCTTTATGATATAGGGGGAGGTACGCGATGAAATGATTGTGGAGCCACACTTAACACCTCATAGCCAAGAACCGGGACACCACATTACAAGTAAAAATAATACACTAAACCAATATGTCATCCAAATATATAGAGTGGAAGAAAAGTGATCCCTAATTATCATTATCAACTTTAGTAGTTGTGATTAGACATTATTTCCCATATTCTATTATTTTAGAAAGTTGTCGTTACCTATAATCCTTTCTAGATATTAGATTGGGGAATCAATTTATATAATGTCCAAACTCCTTGTATTTGAAGCATTGAACAATGGATGGGGTAATATTTAGACATATAATACCTTAAATTGTATTAGTTGACCTATTCATCTCTCTTTTAAAATCAGAAGCTCGATGGACAATCCTTCGACACTTGAAAAGTTATCTTGTCCCATTGATACATTCTATAAGGTGCTTCTTCCAACATTTTTGGAATTGTGGAAATTGAATCTTATATCATTTATCATCTTCATATACAAATATTCTATGAAACTATATCCATATCCTATTTGGGTTTTTTGGGGTTATAAAGGACTCATGTTTTTAATAATAATTTGAGATAGTATGGTGAGAATAACCACTTGATTTTCAACACTAGTTCTTATCCGACTCTGTTTAATATTAGTACAATCATTGAATTTTCTCTTATATTAATTATTAACTTGGATCCTCCTATATCCATCCATTTATAATTCCAAAATGTGTTAATGTGAGTGATAAAAAAATAACATCATAAAAGATTTATCATAAATGATATCATGAAATACTCTTCCTTGAAATGTATTTTTCTTCAAAACCATCACATTAGATTTCAGTTTAACATAAATCACTCTTTGTTCAATCTAGTCTTGTTTGGATTTTCTTATCCCATACCCCTCAACCTAATTCCTTGAAATAATAAATACTACATAATTTTTTTAAAAGATAATTTTATTAACCAAATAATATCATTCAAGAGTGTCTATTCAGGTATATATTCTTAGGCCCACACATCATTCTCCTAGAGAATAATGATTTGATACTCTACCAGTATTTCTTAGGGAAATAAACCATAGGTGCATCTATTCTATGGCTACACCCAATTTCCAGTATCTAGAAAGGGACATAATTTCTTGGAAAACACATACTCAAAACATTACCAAAATTCTATTATATCATCATATTCTTACACTTATCCCTAGGGTTTTTTGAATATATTTATCTAGTCATGATCTATAAAAAAATAACTAAACTAATCCAAAAATAATAACTATGCCTTATTCTGATACCAAATGAGTTTCCATATACTTAAACTCTTAGGTATGAAGCTAAAACAAAACTTCCTTTAAACATTGGATAGAATAAAAATTGAGATGAACTTATCATTTTTATGAAATTACTATATTTTAAACATTATATCTCATAATAATCAGATAATACCATGAATAAAATATTTAGTGTCTTTAAGGATCAGTTAAATGAAAAACTTATTTTTCAATATCTATGAACATTTATCTATACTTAATCCACGCTAAATTACCTTCTAGACTCTTTATTGGTTGTAATCACCTCTATAACCCATGGAATTAAAATAGAAGAAAGGGGTAAACTCAAACGCTCAGTGAGGGAAATCATATTGACATTACATCAAGGTTTAGATAATAAGAATTGGTTAAAACATGATTACAGGTGAAATATCTCATAAAAATAACATTGAACAATTATAGATATACATAAGTTATTATAGAATTAAACAAACAAACATATACCAAGGAAAAATAGTATAGAACCGTGAAATGATAAATATAATCCCTAGATCATAAAATAGAAATAAGATTATGGATTAACAGTATGGAATAATAATAAGATTATATGTCAAGGATACTTAATATGAAATTCACTACATAGTATTCTTGGGCTAACTACTCATGTACCTTCTTGGTCTTGATCATACCACCTATGTACCCTTATTATGCTTTGTCTTAAAACCCATGTACCCTTCTTGGGATTGACATAACCACTCATGTTCCAGTCATGGGATTGGTAAAATATTATCATGTACCCATGGGCATGGGATAATCTTCTTGTTTACCCTTTGGCTTGGGATAATCCTCTCGTGTAACCATTGGCTTCATATAATCCTCCTATATACCCTTTGGATTGGGATAATCCTATCATGTAACCTTTCAAGATCATGAGATATAAACTTTAACAATTAATTGGAAAGTTATATAAGACCCCAACCATCACAATAATAATCATCCATACATATGTGTGTAATTGGAACATTAAAATATCCATACTTCAAAACATCAATTAATTAACTCTTGGAAAATGGAAAGGTTTCATAAAAACATTTCCTCGAATATTCCATAATCTTTCCATAGAATGAATATGGATAATGTTGTAAAATTGTATCCCCAATGTATTATAAGTAATGTAAAAATGTGTCAGTATATATGAAAAACACCATTTTGAGGTTATTGGAAAAATTACATTAAAACCCAAGAAGAAATTTCCCGTTTTAAAATTCATGAAAAACTCCAAAAAACATTCCTTAAAATGAAATACATTGAGCTTGATAAAACATTTTAAATATTAAAATTAAAAACCAAAACGGTTTTTAGAAAAATAAAGTTTCATAAAAATAATGGTTCTTTAAAACCATTAAAAAAATTCTTAAAAACACAACCCTTTAAAATAAATTTTTTAAATTACGATATCCTTTAAATATATAACATTTAATTTTGAAAAATATAAGAATATTCCCTTTTATTTTCAAAAACAACAGGAATTAAAACCATTTGGAAACCCATTGAAAAATAAGTAAAGGAATATTTTTAAAGAATAATTCTCATACTATGAGACAAACCATTAAATACTTTTCGGATCATGTACAATATTTATTTTCAAAATATTGAAGTGAAATCATTTGAAAACATTTAATTTAAAAAATATTTAATAATGGACCCTTGAAAAGTATAAAAATGTTTTTATATAATGATTGTAGTGGAAGATAAAACATTTTATTTTGCAGGGATGGAAAAAATTAATATTTTAATTACCATAGTTCAAAACACACATTAATTAAAAGTTTAATAAAACATACATTAGAAAATATGATAAGATTAATATTAAATTAAAATAGATAAACATATTTTGGTTTCCAAGTAAAAAGGATAACATTGGTAGGAATGAAAAATATGTACATGGATGAAAAATCATTCTTTAAGAGAATGTGAATTTTTCATAAATATTTCATAGTTTTATATGGAATAAATTCATCATAGAATAAGATTTGAATAAAAAAATTAATTTTATTCCATATATTAATAAAAAATAAAATTTAGTATAATGTATGGTATAATAACTCATCCGTGGGAGAAATAAATTCTAGAATCAATATCAGAACATAAATAAATAAGTTTTAAGTTGTCAATATCCTTTATGGTTTATGAAATATTTTAATAAAAATCACTTGAAAGATAGATCCTGAAATTGAACATAAAATATAATGAATAAAATATAATTCAATATATGATATATCCAATAGGCAGTATAAACACCATTTAAATGAAATTAGGTGCATTAATAAAGCATGTCTCAAAGAAATGAAATTGAGATAAAACACCCTTAAATTTAGTCCCTCTTAGTCAATAATGATCTAACCTATTAGATATAAAAAATAAGTATCCTAATAACCTATTTAAGAAACTTATTCATATATATTTCCATTCATTCACTCCATTTGTGACCATTTTTTACAAAAAAAATTAGTTTTAGTTGATTTACATCATCGGGTGCCAGAAACTCTGATTGATTATTTACTATTAGTTTCGTAATGGTGTTAAAAAATCATGTTTATTAAAATTAATTAATTCCTATATTAACCAAGACACTAAAAGCAAGATGTTTTAATGATTCATTATATCCCATTTTCATTTATTGAATAATAAAGGTACGGTTTTCGAAAATAGAAATTGTGATGAACTAGTTTCTATATTTTTAATGATCAAAAGGTGATATATTAATAAATATATTTTAAATAAATGAAAAATTTCCAAAATAATTAAAAAAATAAATAAATTTTTATTACATGACATTATTATATAATAATCCTTAATCATTCATGATATAAATATTATAACATCGTTCATGTTAGTAGAAAAACAGACTCAAACGGGAGCGTATCATATTGATTTAATGAGTAAGGAATTGTTTTTATGTAATAATAAAATAAAGTTTTTAAAATTATTAAAGAGTTTATGTATATCATATATCATCATGAAATTCATTCTTATAACAATCCATGAAGGTTTTTGGTGACCAATTAAAATTTTCATTCGTGGAGGTGGTAGTCTGCACGTATGCATGATTAATGTTTCCATTTCACAATAAATAAGAGAGAATGAAGTTATATGATAAATTATCATTTCAGTATCATAGGTTTTATATATTAAATGTATAAATTCATAAAATAAATCCTTTTTATAATTCATGAGATGTAGTGATGAAAAATGAACCACATCACTTAGTGGATGTGGTAGTCTGCACATACGCACTATCGATGTTGTTTTTTTCCTTAATGGATGGAAATAATTGAATAATATTATATATATTAATATAATTACATTATATTATATTAATAATTATTATTTTATTATACTTTTATGGATATAAAAAGTTTGTAGGAGGAATATTTAGAATAAGAAGCTAAGAAGTAAGAAATACTCACATTGAAAACTTGAGATTTCTCTTGGAAATATCCTTGGAAATGAAGGGATTAGGATAACTAATTAAGACCAGAGACTTATGAACATGAGTTAAGAATATATGTGGAGAAAATTTGAATATTTTTTAGATGAAATTTTATAATATAGGTGTGTCATAATGTGGTGTAAGTGACCCCCCTTTATAAGTGATGATATGGGTAATTTTGGAAGTTCCCATTGCATCTCTATAATGGTATGTCCCTATCCAAATATAAAAGGCACCAATATTTTTATTTAATTTATTTGATGATTTTTGGATAATAAAAATCCCATAAACACTTTTTATGTCATGTTTTATAAATGTTTTATGTATTTTACACTTAGTAAAACTCTTTTTACCTTTTTTTACATTTACTTCGGTTACAAATTTTTTTACCATGTCAATTAATGTTAATAAACCAAATTAAAATTGATCTTATTAAATAATTTCAACATTATTATTTAAAATATGAAAATAATTCATCACATTAAATCTATATGTTTTAGAAAATTTAATTTCCTAGTAAATGCATATAATGAGTAAAAATGTTTTTTAGAAAAAGTTGGTTTTAAAGAATATATTTTTTGTATATGCTAAAGTTATAAATTAAATTAATATCCATGAAATAGACAAGTTAATGAAAAAATATATAATTTAATTTAATTATATCAGTCCAAAAAATTATTTTAGAATAAAAAATTTTAATTGAAATAAAATATTGAATTTTTTTTAAATTGGAATAAAAAAGTTACCTCAGTTATAAAAATTAAACATCGGTTTTATAAGTTTAAAATAACATTTAAAATAAATAATTTTACCTCTTAAATAAATATTTGATTAATTAAATTATTTAGTAAATATTTATGACTTTTTATTATAATGATATAGTCATAAAATTTACAATTTTTATAAAAACTATAATTTTCACTATTCACATAAAAAATAATTATTTCAAAAAAAATACAATAAATTAATACTCAGATAATATTGAAATTATTAATCCAAAATTGAAGTTAATTTTAAAATTTTCAAATTCTAAAATTTTTAAATTTATCTTTAAAACTAAAATAAAAAATATAACGGTAAACATTTTAATTTAAAAATTCCCTTTGAAAATTTTAAATGTTCTTAATATTAAATATTAATAATTTATAATTTATTAAAATATTTTTATTAAAATATATTTTATTTTTCTTAATTTTGTTTATTAATATTCATCTAATATTTCATGGATCATTTTAGTTTGATTTTTCATGTGAAACAAGCTATCAAACATAGCATTTATTTAGAGAAAAATATATTTCAAAACATCAAGGTGTTTCATTCATTATCCTTAAGTAAATAAAATATTCGTGATTATAATTATCATAAGTAGGGATATCTATAATATTTACAATAATTGGGTTATAATTAAAACAGACTTATCAACCCTTAAATATTAGAAAATATGACTTTTCCTCAAAATTGGCATATCTCTGATAGTGATTTTTTCTCCAAGAGTTTGAGCCAAGACAATATCATTATTTGATATCAAGATCCGTATCATATAATTTTATTTTTAACTTTTATTTAATCATTCATTCATATATATAATATCATGGGTTAATACAAAATGTAATTTTCTTATTTTAACAAATAATGTTTACTCTAAGTAGAGAGAAATAACCCATTTCCAAAAATATCATTAAAATTTTCTAAATAAAAGATAAAAATATTTTCAAATAAAAATTCCCATAAAATTATAATTTGGATACAATAAAATAATAAGTTTTCTATAAAAATAAAATCACGAGGGTGGAGATTTAATGATCCTAAAAAACTTCATAGATATACTAGACTAGAATCTAGAAAGTCATCTATCAATATAAAGTAACGGATAATTGTTCCCAAATTATAAAAATCCACTTTAGTAGTTGTGATTGGATAATATTTAACTTATTATTTTTATTTATAATTTTTTTATATAGATAATCCTTATTAGAAATTAGACTGGGGAATCTATTTACATAATACCCAAATTCCTTATAATTGAATCATTGAATTTTGGAAGATGTATTAGTTGAAATTAAAATACCTACTATTGTATGGGATGACCACTTCATATCATTTCAGAAATAATAACTTAAATGGAAAATCATTTAGTTCTTGAAACATTTTCTTATTCCTTTGAGACATTCTTTAGGGTTCTAATTCCCATATTGTTTACACAAGGATAATTGAACCTTCCTTCTTTCATTATCTCCATCACCTAAGAACCTATGAAAATACCTTCTTATCCTCTTTGGTGTGTTTTTTATTTCATAAATACTCATATTTTTAATCATAACTCTAGATATTATGGTTATTATACCCATAATATCTTCATCATCATCTTCTATCCCACTTGTATTCCTTTTAGGATAATTAATGTATTTTCTATTAAATCCATTAATAAAATGGTCTATCAAAGATCTAATCATTTACAATACCAAAAGGGGTTAAAGTGAGTGATTAAAAATGAATATCATAATATAATTATCATAAATGATCTAATAAAAAACTGAACCTCAAAATATATTACTCTTTTAAACAATCACCTTAGTGTTCGGTTCAACCAAAATAGCTTTTAGTTCAATTTAGTATTATTTAGTTTGGGTTATCTCATACTACATTACCTGATTAATTAAAAAAATATTTCATAATTTCTTGTAACATAAAATTGAATAAAAATCATATCCCTTGGGTGTTTCTAGTCAAGAGTGCAGGCTTGGGCTCACACATCCTGTACTAAGTGAAGATTGAGATTATACTCAACTATACTTTTTCAAGGTGATTAGCCCAATGTGAGTTTGTGTTATAGCCCATCCACTTTCCAGTATCAAGATACAAATTTAATTTATAATAAAACCATATACTAAAAACTTTACCAAAATTCTAGGATGATATATTACTCTTAATGTTGTCCTTAGGGTTTTCATGAGAGTTCATTTATCCAAATCCCTAAAAAATAAGTTAATCTGTAAAAATAAATAAACTCTGATCTAATTCTAATTAAAACACATCTAACCCATAATATCTATTTTGATACTTAGAACACGTTATTTAAACATTATCTTTGATTGAAATTGAGATAAACCTTTCTTTATTTGACAACATTACCATATGTTAAAGATCACATATAACAATAACCACATGATTACAAGAGTTTATGGTTTAGTATCTTTTGGATCATCTATATAATAAAATTATTTTTCAATATTTTTGAACATTTCTCCATAATTAAAACACACTGGATTTCTTTATATATGCCTTATTGGTTGTGATCACCTTCATAACCTATAGAATAGAAGCATACAAAGTGGGTGATCTCAAAAACTCTGTATTGGAAAATTTAAAAAAATATTAACTGATAGATTATAAGAATATTGAAGAAAAAAATCCATAGTGAAATATATAATTATAACATTGAATGATAAGTGTTTTCTATAATTCATGATAGAATTTAATGAATAAATGTATACCATGGAAATATTGTGTAGAATCATGAGATAATAAACATGTTCCATGGAGCATAACATATGTATAATATTATGACATAAGTGTGTGTCATAAAAATAAGAATATAAAGAATATGTTAAGGATAACCGCCAATAAATTCCTTATATATTATTATATGGATAATGCATTGTGTACCTTCATGGGATTAGACTTAGCTCATGTGTACCCTTATTAGGTTTGGTAATACCACTTTTGAAACCTTCTTAGGGTTGGTATTAGCACGCATGTACCCTCCTTATGCTTGTGGTAATCCCCATGTTTACCCTTAATCATGGGATAATCATATCAAGTGAATCTTTTCTTGGTATAATCTTGTTGTGTACCTATTGTCTTGTGATAATCCTCTTGTGTACCCTTTGTCTTCGGATAATTCTCATGTGTACCCTTTTGATCTCATGAGATATAAAAAATAATAATTAATGGGAGTCATATATAGGAACACAAAATTTATAATAATAATCATCCATACATAATATTTATATCTAAACATTAAAACATTCATACTTCATACATCACCTAATTAACACATGGAAAAGAGATGGGTTTCATGAAAAATTTTCCTAGAAGATTCCATAGGCCATAGAAGGAAATAATATGCATGGTGGTATAAAAAAAATACCCAATGTAATTTAAATAACATCATAGTATGTTGAAAAAGTTGAAAAAAACCTTTTGAGTTTGTTAGATAAATAACTTTGAAAAACACAAATAAATGCTCAATTTATAAATTACAAAAAAAACCTAAAACAATTTAATTATAATTAAATAATTTAAACTTGAAAAAACATTTTAAAGATTAACCTTTAAAATCATAAAAGGGGTTATAAAATTAAAACTTTATAAATTAAAGTTTCTTTGAAAAAACATAATAATTATTTCTTAAAAATAGAAGCTATAAAAATACTTTTTTAGTCAAAAATTCCTTTGAAAAAGATCATTTACATTTTGAAAATATAAGAAAATTTGATTTTCTTTTAAAAATAATAAAGGGTTAAAATAACTTGTAAAAAAATTTAAAACATAGAAAAAATATTCATAAATAATAATTCTCATATGAATAGAGAAACAATAAAAGAAATGAGAAAACTTTTTTACCATACTAGTAAAAGATGATGTTACAAGTCAAATTCCAAATTAATTTTCAAAACAGTGAAGTGAAAACTTTTGAAAACTTTTACTTTTATGAAAATATATTAAATAATGAATCCTTGAAAATTATAAAAAAAATTAGATGAAATGTGATTTGGAAGATACAATTTTTTATTTTAAAATAATGGAAAACCTTTTTAAATTTTGGAAATTCCTTAGTTGAGAACCCACATCTTAGAAAGGGTCCGTGAAAAGTAATTTATAATAGAGATTATGAAAAATATTAAGGTCAGATGAGATAAAACATAATTTGGTTTCCAAATATAAAGGATAATATAGTGACCCATACATTTTGTATATATATAATACATCTTAATAGATTAATATTCAATATATTTTACCAGTACACATTTAAGGACAATAAAGGTTTAGTTTATTTATAGACTAGATACACAAACTTGTTATTTTTTGAAATATATTCAAAATCACCCATAAATATATTCCCATATAGTACTCTTGTTTGAGATACCCTATGTTAATCCTTTCTTTATAACATGGGGAAAGGAAACATAAGAAAGGGTTAGCTTAGATTCTCATTAAGGGTAAGAAAGGGAGATATCAATGATCACTTAAACATAACATTGGTATAAGGGTATGTGAAAATGAGATTAAAACTTTAAAATTCATACCCAATATATCATAGATCATAATATTGAATCATGTCAAAAATCATAGTTGTTTACAAGAAATGAATATATTGTAATTAAAGAACATGATCTTTGAGAGCATAACATTGACATAAGACATAAGTTTATGGAATAAACATACGAATATAAAATAAGTTCCTTAGTATCCAAGCCTCACAGCTAATACTATCTTAGTATATATATTTGACTCTTTATTCCCTCACATTAGTCTATTTTTACTCCCTAGACTATCATAGTGGATAGATTCCCTAAATGGACTGGCTTCACTCCCCATTCAAGTCTTGATTATCTCAAGATATATTAATATTTACCCTATGAATTTGAATCATATATAATTATAAGACCACACATCAAGTATTTACAATAATACACATGTTCTATAATATAAAAAACATTCATTATATCTTAAAGTGTGAAAAATAATTGGGTTTCGCAAATATTTTAGTGTTTCACCATAGCATAACCCTAGGAAAATAAATTGTATTCTTAAACATATTTTCATCACAAAAATAATCCATATATAGAAATAATAATTATGTTATCATTTTATCATATCCCTAGTAAATATTATGTGACATAAAATTATGAAATATAAGATGAAAATTTACCTTAAAGAATCTGGTGGAATGTTTCTTGAGAAAAATACCCTTTCACATTGAATTCACTTAATTAAAATCTAAAAAATTTCCAAATATTAAAGAAAATATTTTATTTGGAAACAACCGTATAAAATTTTAAAGTATTATTCAAATAATTTCATATTCCTAATGGTGTATAATTATATTCATTCTGTATATTTTAATAGAATACCTTCCTCTAACACTTTTGTAAAAAACATCAAAAAGTATATAATTTGTAAAATGAAAAAACTATTACCTTTAAAATATTTTTTAAAAATATAATAATTGTTAAAAATTAAATTAAAAAATCATAAAATAATATTAAAAACATTATTTAAAATAATTTTAAAAAACTAGGTCATAGAAGAATTCTTTTTCTAAGTAAATAATTAAACATAGTCAGTTTTCCTTCTAAATAAATTATTTCGGTCTCTGGAGTACTTAAATTGAGTGAAATGAAATGAAAACAGGTATTATCTAAAAATGAATATATTATAATAAAAATAATGGATTTTATCAATATGGATCATTTAATTTCCTTCAACAAAAATTCAATCATAAATAATCCTAAGTCAAATGAGATTGATACATAAATCCATCACCTCTAGTTATCCTTGCTTGGAAATAACTCTAACCTCATTTGTAATAAATTCATTTTATTATAATTCCATAAAATGATAATTTAAATGCATATATTATCTTTTCTATTCTATTTATAACATTTTAGCACCCAATTATTAATAATTTCTTATTAAAAGTTTCATTTTTTGGTGTTAATTGTTTTGTTTTTTATGAGAAATGTAGTTTGGTATTTTTGGTACATGTAATTAGATTATAGTTCCATAATATAAATAATTATAATATATATAATATATATTCATTTTATATATATATACATTCATAAATAAATAATATAGATAGAAAAATAAATTATTTTGTTCATAGAGATGGTAGACAGTATGTATACATTAACTTGGTTTTCACTTTTTAGTGGATTGAATGAAAGAGAAGTAAATAAATATTCACCTTTATATAAAAATTATTAAGTCATATATATCATATATATTCATTAAATTAATCATTATTACCATCCGATTAATGTGTTGATGAAAAATTAATTACGCCGATATGTGGAGATAGTAAGTCGTACATACGCAAGATCGATGTTTTCATTTTTCGTACGATTGAACGAAGGGGGATAATGGTTGTTCCATCAACATAATAAAAAATAAGTGTATTTAAAATGTTAAATTCATTATTTTAGAATGGATACCATGTATTTATAGGATGTATAATAATAAATAAAATTTCAAATTCTTGGTAAAGAGTTATACCTTTTATAGAGAATCCCTTTTTGGATTAAACATTAATCCATCAAAAGATGACATTTTAGCAATAAAATAAGACATAATATGTGGTGATAGAAACAAGGAAGTTATTATAGTAGATATTGACTAATATATAAGCTTAAAAAGGTGTGAGGAAGAGAGGATAAGATGTTCCCTTTTATAAGTGAGTGGAGGGTCACTCTAAGAATTAATTAAAGTATTAAATTAATATAAATTTATTTATATAATAAAGTTAATCCATATTAACATATTTAGAAAATATTATGGTTATAATTAAAAATAATCTAATAAAATAAAATTTGTTCATGTTTAGGTGTTTCTTCACCTTTATCTCTTTTTTATCCCCCGTTAACCATTTTGATAATCACCACAATATAAAAAATTTCAACTATTTAAGGAGTAAGATTGCTACTATAAAAGGACAAGTTACTGATAAATAGATAACTATTGATATTTTCAATAGTATCTCAAATATTTTTATGAATATAGTATTTTTATTAAGTTTGAGTCATTTAACAAAATATTTTTCACCATAAAATATCATTAATGTCATTTTGGAACTATTAATCTACTTTGACATTAATGTTATAAATATAGTTATAGAATTATAATATAAACCTTTAAAATATCCCAAATATGTTATAATTTTATTAAAATTCTTGGAACTCAATAATTCAACCAAATTTTATTACTCTTAATATTTATAAAATCATTCATTTTATTTTTCTATTAGTGGGATAAATAATGTGTCGGTGTTGTGTATGAATTTATGGTAATTATTAAATCACCAAAAATTAAAAAAAAATAGTGAATAAAAATTATTCATATTTCAAATAAATATTTAGCAACAACCTTATTCTATTTCTATTCTCATGTAAAAAAATTAGAGATATTAAAGTCAAATAATTCCTTTTTATATTTATTCTTTTTTTTAATTTATATAAAGGTAAAAATCAAAGAAGAATGAAATAAAGTGGCCATATGTTTGAAAATTTGAGGAAAATTAGAAAAATATTATCCAATATAATATAATAAAGTTTTAGATAAATTTTAAATCCTCATCCCAATGTTTTAATCTTGTTTTTCTAGTTTTACCCTTATTGATGTGATAAATTGTTACCAAGGTTACTATCTATAATGACCCAAAAAGAGAACTATTTTGAAGTATTCATCCAACTAATACTAAATATGGAATCAATTTTTTAAGATTCAATTTTTATAAGTTTTATAAATTCATTTTTAAATAAGAATGAAAAACATGAAGAATACTGGTTTGTAGGGAAATTCATTTTTTTTAAAAAATATGACTTATTCATATCTCATTCCTAGAAAAAAACTATTTATATTAAAACATTTGACTGAGTAAATAATAAATAAGTTTCATTAAAATTATTAAACAAACATTATTACTTTAATTTATTAAGATAAATACACATTGTATACATAAAAAAAATTTATAAAAATATTTATTTTATATTAAAATGATTTTTATTATAATTTATAATCTGTTAATAACCAATGAATTAATTTTAGGAATTTTTAAACAATAAATGTTTCATAATATACTTATTCCAATTCATACATACCAGTTTAATTGTTAGGCTAAAATGGTATACTATTTTATGATTCATTTAGTCTCAGGGTTGCGTAAATGACAGGCTATCAAAAACATATTTGAAGAGAAATGTATCATAATATCTTGAGGTGTTATATTATACCCACCAAAAATGGATTTATCCATTGAAATTATGTCACTTTGATAAAAAAATTAAGATATATTTATCTCATCACATTCTCAAGTTCCCAAGTGGATTTAATTAATTTTAAATTCCTTTATAAAACTTTAACCATATGAGTGGTCTTCTTCCATAGAAATTTATCTCTATGATCAAGGATTTGTACCAGTTTTCTCCATTTGGAATATCATTATCTAGTGTTACAACCTTTTAGTATAGTACATGTGATGGATCAGGCATTTACTTCTTAATTATAGAGACATGGAACACAACATGATCTTGATATAGGTTCAGGAGAAGTTCCAAGCGACCACCCACAATCTCTAATCGATCAAGAATATAAATGGGGCCAATATACCATGGGTTCATATTTCCTTTATATCTAAATATCATAAATTTATTCCATTGATATTTTTTGAAGAATAACTTCTCTCTAAATACGACTTTAATATTTCATCGATGATCGCCAACAGAACATTTCTGTGGGATCTAAGATACCATCATGTGATGTTGAATAGATCTAGATTTCTCTATCATTGCCTTATCTAGCTCAGGTCCCAATAGTTTTCATTTTCCAAATTCCTCCCATCACTTTAGAGTTATACACATATTTCTATGGAGGGATTCATAATGAACCATTGGAATAGTTGAGTGAAAGCTATTGTTATAGAAAAACTAAACTGATGGAAGGTTTTGATATTAACCCCATTTTAACTCCATAGAATAAGATCTCAACAAATCCTCTAGGGTTTGAATTTTTCACTCTGACTGTGATATGTATAAGAATAATAAGTAGTAATAAAGCTCAAAAATTGTATCTAAAGCTTGTTAAATACATTTCTAGAACATCGAGGTAAACCTCATATCTCAATTTGATACAACAGAATGTAGTGAATCATGAAACCTTACATCTTACATAATGTATATTCTTCAATACTGATCAAGAGATAAATTTTCTCTGATAAAAATGAAGTATACTAACTTTATAAATCATCTGAATATAACACAAAATCATTTTTTTCCATTACATATTTTGGGGAGTTCAACGAAAAAATATATGGTAATGTTTTCTCATTTCCATTATAGTATGGATAATTTCTGTAATGTCCCCTCAGAGTTTGGTATCTCGGTCTTAACATTATAACATACTAATCATTGAGATGCATACTCTGAAATATCACCCTTTTTGTTATCCCAATAGAAATAATCTTTCAGAAATATATATATCCAAAGGAATTTTGATCCTTTCCAAGTTATCTTACTGAGTGGATTAGAAATTCAAGAAAAATTCACCACAAAGAATCGATAATATACAGCCAAACCAAGAAAACTACCAATATTAGTCATATTTGATTGATTGTGCCAACATTTCATAAACTCCATATTTAATGTATCCATTGATATACCATCTCTTAAGATTATATAACACAAAAATGAAACTTTTGTAGCCAAATTAACACTTGGTTAATTTTTCATATAGTTTCACCTTCCTCAGCGTCTTCAAAACAATCCTTAAATTATCTTCATAACCTTTCTTTATCTTTGAATATATAAGAATATCATCTATAATGACTATTGAAAAGATCACATATAACAATAACCACATTATTACAAGAGTTTATGGTTTAGTATCTTTTGGATCATCTATATAATAAAATTATTTTTCAATATTTTTGAACATTTATACATAATTAAAACACACTGGATTTCTTTATATATGCCTTATTGGTTGTGATCACCTTTATAACCTATAGAATAGAAGCATACAAAGTGGGTGATCTCAAAAACTCTGTATTGGAAAATTTTAAAAAAATATTAACTGTTAGATTATAAGAATATTGAAGAAAAAAATCCATAGTGAAATATATCATTATAACATTGAATGATAAGTGTTTTCTATAATTAATGATATAATTTAATGAATAAACGTATACCATGGAAAAATAGTGTAGAATCATGAGATAATAAACATGTTCCATGGAGCATAACATATGTATAATATTATGACATAAGTGTGTGTCATAAAAATAAGAATATAAAGCATATGTTAAGGATAACCACCAAGAAATTCCTTATATATTAGTATTTGGATAATGAATTGTGTACCTTCATGGGATTATACTTAGCTCTTGTGTACCCTTATTAGGTTTGGTAATACCACTTTTGAAACCTTCTTAGGGTTGGTATTAACACGCATGTACCCTCCTTATGCTTGTGGTAATCCCCATGTTTACCATTAATCATGGGATAATCATATCAAGTGAAACATTTCTTAGGATAATCTTGTTGTGTACCTATTGTCTTGGGATAATCCTCTTGTGTACCCTTTGTCTTCGGATAATTCTCATGTGTACCCTTTTGATCTCATGAGATATAAAAAATAATAATTAATGGGAGTCATATATAGGAACACAAAATTTATAATAATAATCATCCATACATAATATTTATATCTAAACATTAAAACATTCATACTTCATACATCACCTAATTAACACATGGAAAAGAGATGGGTTTCATGAAAAATTTTCCTAGAAGATTCCATAGGCCATAGAAGGAAATAATATGCATTGTGGTATAAAAAAATAACCAGTGTAATTTAAAGAACATCATAGTATGTTGAAAAAGTTGAAAAAACCCTTTTGAGTTTGTTAGATAAATAACTTTGAAAAACACAAATAAATTCTCAATTTATAAATTACTAAAATCACCTAAAACAATTTAATTATAATTAAATAATTTAAACTTGAAAAAACATTTTAAAGATTAACCTTTAAAATCATAAAAGGGGTTATAAAATTAAAATTTTATAAATTAAAGTTTCTTTCAAAAACCATAATAATTATTTCTTAAAAATAGATGCTATAAAAATACTTTTTTAGTCAAAAATTCCTTTGAAAAAGATCATTTACATTTTGAAAATATAAGAAAATTTGATTTTCTTTTAAAAATAATAAAGAGTTAAAATAACTTGTAAAAAAATTTAAAACATAGAAAAAATATTCATAAATAATAATTCTCATATGAATAGAGAAACAATAAAAGAAATGAGAAAACATTTTTACCATACTAGTAAAAGATGAAGTTATAAGTCAAATTCCAAATTAATTTTCAAAACAGTGAAGTGAAAACTTTTGAAAAATTTTACTTTTAATGAAAATATATTTAATAATTAATCCTTGAAAATTATAAAAAAAAATTGAGGAAATGTGATTTGGAAGATACAATTTTTTATTTTAAAATAATGGAAAACCTTTTTAAATTTTGGAAATTCCTTAGTTGAGAACCCACATCGTAGAAAGGGTCGGTGAAAAGTAATTTATAATAGAGATTATGAAAAATATTAAGGTCACATGAGATAAAACGTAATTTGGTTTCCAAATATAAAGGATAATATAGTGACCCATACATTTTGTATATAGATAATACATCTTAATAGATGAATATTCAATATATTTTACCAGTACACATTTAAGGACAATAAAGGTTTAGTTTATTTAGAGACTAGATACACAACTTTGTTATTTTTTGAAATATATTCATATTCACCCATATATATCTTCCCATATAGTACTCTTGTTTGAGATACCCTATGTTAAACCTTTATTTATAACATGGGAAAAGGAAACATAAGAAAGGGTTAGCTTAGATTCTCATTAAGGGTAAGAAAGGGAGATATCAATGATCACTTAAACATAACATTGGTATAAGGGTATGGGAAAATGAGATTAAAACTTTAAAATTCATACCCAATATATCATAGATCAAAATATTGAATCATGTCAAAAATCATAGTTGTTTACATGAAATGAAAATATTGTAATTAAATAACATGATCTATGAGAGCATAACATTGACATAAGACATAAGTTTATGGAATAAATATACGAATAGAAAATAAGTTCCTTATTATCCAAGTCTCATAGCTAATACTATCATAGTATATATATTTGACTCTTTATTCCCTCGCATTAGTCTATTTTTACTCCCTAGACTATCATAGTGGATAGATTCCCTAACTAGACTGGCTTCACTCCCCATTCTAGTCTTGATTATCTCAAGATATATTAATATTTACCCCATTAATTGGAATCATATATAATTATAAGACCACACATCAAGTATTTACAATAATACACATGTTCTATAATATAAAAAACCTTCATTATATCTTAAAGTGTGAAAAATAATTGGGTTTCTTAAATATTTTAGTGTTTCACCATAGCAAAACCCTAGGAAAATAAATTGTATTCTTAAACATATTTTCATTCACAAACATAATCCATATATAGAAATAATAATTATGTTATTATTTTATCATATACCTAGTAAATCTTATGTGACATAAAATTATGAAATATAAGATGAAAATTTACCTTAAATAATCTGGTGGAATGTTTCTTGAGAAAAATACCCTTTCACATTGAATTCACTTAATTAAAATCTAAAAAATTTCCAAATATTAAAGAAAATTTTTTATTTGGAAATAACCGTATAAAATTTTAAATTATTATTCAAATAATTTCATAGTCCTGATGGTGTATAATTCTATTCATTCTGTATATTTTAAAAGAAAACCTTCCTCTAACACTTTTGTAAAAAACATCAAAAAGTATATAATTTGTAAAATGAAAAAACATTTACTTTTAAAATATTTTTTAAAAATATAATAATTGTTAAAAATTAAATTAAAAAATCATAAAATAATATTAAAAACATTATTGAAAATAATTTTAAAAAACAAGGTCATAGAATATAACTTTTTCTAAGTAAATAATTAAACATAGTCAGTTTTCCTTCCAAATAAATTATTTCGGTCTCTGGAGTACTTAAATTGAGTGAAATGAAATGAAAACATGTATTATCTAAAAATGAATATATTATAATAAAAAATAATGGATTTTATCAATATGGATCATTTAATTTCCTTCAACAAAAATTAAAGCATAAATAATCCTAAGTCAAATGAGATTGATACATAAATCCATCACCTCTAGTTATCCTTGCTTGGAAATAACTCTAACCTCATTTATAATAAATTCATTTTATTATAATTCCATAAAATGATCATTTAAATGGATATATTATCTTTTCTATTCTATTTATAACATTTTAACACCCAATTATTAATAATTTCTTATTAAAAGTATCATTTTTTAGTGTTAATTGTTTTCTTTTTTATGATAAATGTAGTTTATTATTTTTGGTACATGTAATTAAATTATAGTTCCATAATATAAATAATTACAATATATGTAATATATATTCATTTTATATATATATACATTCATAAATAAATAATATAGATAGAAAAATGAATTATATTGTTCATAGAGATGGTAGATAGTATGTATACATTAACTTGGTTTTCACTTTTTAGTGGATTGAATGAAAGAGAAGTAAATAAATATTCACCTTTATATAAAAATTATTAAGTCATATATATCATATATATTCATTAAATTCATCATTATTACCATCCGATTAATGTGGTGATGAAAAATTAATTACGCCGATATGTGGAGATTGTAAGTCGTACATACGCATGAGCGATGTTTTCATTTTTTGTACGATTGAACAAAGGGGGATAATGGTTGTTCCATCAACATAATAAAAAATAAGTGTATTTAAAATGTTAAATTCATTATTTTAGAATGGATACCATGTATTTATAGGATGTATAATAATAAATAAAATTTCAAATTCTTGGTAAAGAGTTATACCTTTTATAGAGATTCCCTTTTTGGATTAAACATTAATCCATCAAAAGATGACATTTTAGCAATAAAATAAGATATAATATGTGGTGATAGAATCAAGGAAGTTATTATAGTAGATATTTACTAATATATAAGGTTACAAATGTGTGAGGAAGAGAGGATAAGATGTTCCCTTTTATAAGTGAGTGGAGGGTCACTCTAAGAATTAATTAAAGTATTAAATTAATATAAATTTATTTATATAATAAAGTTAATCCATATTAACATATTTAGAAATTATTATGGTTATAATTAAAAATAATCTAATACAATAAAATTTGTTCATGTTTTGGTGTTTCTTCACCTTTATCTCTTTTTTATCCCCCATTAACCATTTTGATAATCACCACAATATAAACAATTTCAACTATTTAAGGAGTAAGATTGTTACTATAAAAGGAAAAGTTACTGATAAATAGATAACTATTGATAATTTCAACAGCATCTCAAATATTTTTATGAATATAGTATTTTTATTAAGTTTGAGTCATTTGACAAAATATTTTTCACCATAAAATATCATTAATGTCATTTTGGAACTATTCATCTACTTTGACATTAATGTTATAAATATAGTTATAGAATTATAATATAAACCTTTAAAATATCCCAAATATGTTATAATTTTATTAAAATTATTGGAACTCAATAATTCAACCAAATTTTATTACTCTTAATATTTATGAAATCATTCATTTTATTTTTCTATTAGTGGGATAAATACTGTGTCGGCGTTGTGTATGAATTTATGGTAATTATTAAATCACCCAAAATTAAAAAAAATAGTGAATATAAATTATTCAAATTTCAAATAAATTTTTATCAACAACCTTATTCTATTTTTATTCTCATGTAAAAAAATTAGATATATTAAAGTCAAATAATACCTTTTTATATTTATTCTTTTTTTTAATTATATAAAGGTAAAAATCAATGAAGAATGAAATGAAGTGGCCATATGTTTGAGAATTTGAGGAAAATTAAAAAAATCTTATCCAATATAATATAATAAAGTTTTAGATAAATTTTAAATCCTCATCCCAATGTTTTAATCTTGTTTTTCTAGTTTTACCCTTATTGATGTGATAAATTTTTACCAAGGTTACTATCTATAATGACCCGAAAAGAGAACTATTTTGAAGTATTCATCCAACTGATACTAAATATGGAATCAATTTTGTAAGACTCAATTGTTATAAGTTTTATAAATTCATTTTTAAATAAGAATGAAAAACATGACGAATACTGGTTTTTAGGGAAATTCATTTTTTTTTAAAATATGACTTATTCATATCTCATTCCTAGAAAAAAAAATTATTTATATTAAAAAACTTGACTGAGTAAATAATAAATAAGTTTCATTAAAATTATTAAAAAAACATTATTACTTTAATTTATTAAGATAAATACACATTGTATACATAAAAACAATTTTTTATAAAAATATTTTTTTTATATTAAAATGATTTTTATTATAATTTATAATCTGTTAATAACCAATGAATTCATTTTAAGAATTTTTAATCAATAAATGTTTCATAACATACTTATTCCAATTCATACATACCAGTTTAATTGTTAGGCTAAAATGGTATACTATTTTATGATTCATTTAGTCTCAGGGTTGCGTAAATGACAGGCTATCAAAAACATATTTGAAGAGAAATGTATCATAATATCTAGAGGTGTTATATTATACCCACCAAAAATGGATTTAACCATTGAAATTATGTCACTTTGATAAAAAAAATTAAGATATATTTATCTCATCACATTCTCAAGTTCCCAAGTGGATTTAATTAATTTCAAATTCCGTTATAAAACTTTATCCATATGAGTGGTCTTCTTCCATAGAAATTTATCTCTATGATCAAGGATTTGTACTAGTTTTCTCCATTTGGAATATCATTATCTAGTGTTACAACCTTTTAGTATAGTACATGTGTTGGATCAGGCATTTACTTCTTCATTATAGAGACATGGAACACAACATGATCTTGATATAGGTTCAGGAGAAGTTCCAAGCGACCACCCACAATCTCTAATCGATCAAGAATATAAATGGGGCCAATATACCATGGGTTCATATTTCCTTTATATCTAAATATCATAAATTTATTCCATTGAGATTTTTTGAAGAATAACTTCTCTCTAAATAAGACTTTCATATTTCATCGATGATTGCCAACAGAACATTTCTGTGGGATCTAAGATACCATCATGTGATGTTGAATAGATCAAGATTTCTCTATCATTGCCTTATCTAGCTTAGGTCCCAATAGTTTGCATTTTCCAAATTCCTCCCATCACTTTAGAGTTATACACATATTTCTAGGGAGGGATTCATAATGAACCATTGGAATAGATGAGTGAAAGCTATTGTTATAGAAAAACTAAACTGGTGGAAGGTTTTGATATTAACCCCATTTTAACTCCATAGAATAAGATCTCAACATATCCTCTAGGGTTTGAATTTTTCACTCTGACTGTGATATGTATAAGAATAATAAGTAGTAATAAAGCTCAAAATTCGTATCTAAAGCTTGTTAAATACATTTCTAGAACATCGAGGTAAACCTCGTATCTCAATTTGATACAAAAGAATGTAGTACATCATGAAACCTTACATCTTACATAATGTATATTCTTCAATACTGATCAAGAGATAAATTTTATCTAATAAAAATGAAGTATAATAACTTTATAAATCATCTGAATATAACACAAAATCATTTTTTTCCTTTAGATATTTTGGGGAGTTCAACGAAAAAATATATGGTAATGTTTTCTCATTTCCATTATAGTATGGATAATTTTTGTAATGTCCCCTTAGAGTTTGGTATCTCGGTCTTAACATTATAACATACTAAGCATTGAGATGCATACTCTGAAATATCACCCTTTTTGTTATCCCAATAGAAATAATCTTTCAGAAATATATATATCCAAAGGAATTTTGATCCTTTCCAAGTTATATTACTCAGTGGATTAGAAATTCAAGACAAATTCACCACAAAGAATCGATAATATACAGCCAAACCAAGAAAACTACCAATATTAGTCATATTTGATTGATTGTGCCAACATTTAATAACCTCCATATTTAATGTATCCATTGATATACCATCTCTTAAGATTATATAACACAAAAAAGAAACTTTTGTAGCCAAATTAACACTTGGTTAATTTTTCATATAGTTTCACCTTCCTCAGGGTCTTCAAAACAATCCTTAAATTATCTTCATAACCTTTCTTTATCTGTGAATATATAATAATATCATCTATAAAGACTATTAAAAAGTGATCAATGTAATCTCAAAATACTCTATTAATTAAATACATGATTATAGTGGAATAATTAGTATGAAAAAATGGAATCACTTTAAATTCATAATCTTTGTACATATTATTAAATATTATATTGTGTATTAATTAAATTTTAAAACTCATCAAATACTATCTAGATCTAAGATCAATCTATTAAAAAAAGAGTAACTACATCCCAAGGTGACACACTTGGATGAATAAATACTTTATAAATATTCTACTAGAATTGATTCTTTAATTCATGAAACTCAGTTGAGGCAATTCTATATGGTTACTTTGAAATAGTTTTATCACCAAGTATGAGTTATATTGAATAATAAATATCATTGTTTTGAGGGAAAATAGGTAATTCTTTTAGATTGACATTAGAAAACTCATATACAATAGGACAATCTTTGATGTTGAGTTTCTCCCTAACCATCATAGATAAATACTCCATTGGAATAGGTATCAAGACCCAAATTATGGGTTTAATTTCTATTGGAATCTCATAATTATCATTGTACCAATAGAGGATCATAGTTTGGTTTAGAATATTAAACATTAATTTCCTTACTCAAAAATTGATGTGGGATTTATGTAAAGTAAATAAATTCATGCCTAAGATAACATCCAATTCAACTAAAGGAGTACAACAAAATTTGTAGGAATCACATTTCCAGAAATAAAAAATGAAGAACAATCATATACTTGAGATGAAATCGTCATACCATTGAGAGTTTTCAGTAATAATTAAATATATAATAATTGATATTGTAATATGATACCCTTAAAAAGTATATATAAAATAGTGGTTAGATTTATAATAAAATAGGACATTATCAGATCTAGATTGGATGGTAGTTATAAATTTCTCCATTTCTTTATCATACCCTACATCAGAAATAACAATCAAATGATATTTCCCATTTTATCTAAAATTTATATGTTTCTAATGTTGATCATCACCATTAACTCTAATATATTGAGCATCGGTAATTATAATTACCATAATCATTGCATTTGAAACATTTGAGTGTGGGTGTTTTATTCCATGGTGCTTCCTCTCCATAATTAGCTAACATATTCTTCCTATAAATTTGGAATTCGATTTCCCAGTGACCTACTTTTCTATACATAAATCATTTACCAGTCCTCTTAAGATAATTTCATCAATGTTTCCTTTGACATTTTAAATAAAAAAGAAATATCATCTTCTTTTCTCAAAGGTTTTTAAAATTTCCATTGAATTTAGTATTTGTATTATTTTTAAAACCATAAATTTGATGGATATATCTAATCTACATTTCCACTTTGATAGAACATTGAATGATTTATTCATATAAACTGAAGTATCTTATGGATAATTCCTTTTTGGGACTTTTATTTAAGACACTAAAGAATCAGTCAATCTTACATTTAGTTGGAATGATAATATCACAAGCATACCTTTAAAGTATGGTAAATGTTTACCATTAGGTACTAATAGATTCATCACCCTACTATTTTATCTCAAAAAATTCCTTCTCCATTTTATATATTGAATAAAAAAATTCACTTATAGAAAAATAATCTTTAAAACACATCGAACTCCATGGAGTCAATTTCTTCTCATTGACTCATGTTTTTAATAATATTTCTCTATTTATCTTCTTTTCTTAAAAAATGATAAACATCCAAAATAACGTTTTCATGTTCCTAACACTGAAAAACCAAAAATATCTTTATAGTGGAATTGATCCATTTCTTATAATCTAATATATTATAATATCATCTAAAATAATTTGAATGTTTAATCATAATGTACTCAAGAAAACTTTGATCCAACCTTTTCTTATTTGGATGTTCATCATGATTCATGTCTTGACATGTTTTTATAATTATAACAATGGTATTTCTCATTCAAAATCCCCTAACATTTGGTTTCCAACTAGGAAAACAATTTCTTTTCCATCACATTCAACATTATCATGGTTCCTTTTGGTTCTATTCATTTAATAAAACCAAAAAAATACTTTTAGAAATAATAATGATAATATGAAACCTCATAATCATGAAAAATGGTTTTTAGGTTGTCCAAATTATAACACCTTATTTTCTATCTATGAAATAATATATTTAACCAATTTCATCCATGATCATAATTTATTCAAATACTTCATAATGCTTTGTAAATAAATTGATAATTAACCCAATAAAATCCCTCAAGAGTGTCAAAATAGGTGCATAGTAAGGGAATACTCACCATGAACTAGAGTGATATTCAAGATATACTAGACCAAATCGTTTTATGTTTATTACCCCTAGATGAATATGTTCCAAATTTACATCCACTTTTATATCCATACATGAATTTATTTCTAGGAAAATAACATAACCTCTTCCTTTCAAAAACTTTATGATGTTATCCTATAGTCAGACTTATCCCTAGGTTATTTACTAAATTTACCTAATAGTAATCTCTATTGAAGGTCTGAACCTTTGATTAGATACCAACTATAGTAACCCAAACATTTCATACATATATATTACATATTAATATATGAATGATAAATATATTTTATAAATACATGTCTCGGTACCCTAAAGGTTTAGTATCATTGGTGATGAGATAAAAAAAATTCTTATTTCAAGAAATATCTTCAACATCTCAAACAAAGACCTTCCCACATAGTACTCTTCTTAGACATACTCTTCTTAAAACCTTTCATCACAACCTAGGGAAAAGAAACTGAAGGGTGAGTTCAGATGCTCAATAATGGAAACCAAGGGAGATATCGATGATCACTTAAAAAACATGATCATAATGGTATTATAAAATTAGATTAAGATATAAAATTCCATACCTAGAATAAAATAGGTCATAATCTTGAATCAGGTTATAAAGCACGGTATTTTATACGAAATAAATCATTGGATTCAAATATGATAACATAACAGTAGCATAAGACATTATTTTGTTTAATACACATAATAAAAGAAAATAACTTCCATAGTATAAAGGTCTTGCTTACAATACTATCATAGTATATTTGGTTCACTCCTCATTCCATTGTATTAGCCAAGGATTACTCCAAAGACTGTTATAGTGTAAAAGGTTCCTTACTAAACTAGGTTCACTCTATGTTATATTCCTAATTATCTCATGAGTTATTTGCCTCTACCTAATTCATTAAAGGAATATATAATTTCATGTCTAACCATTATATAATTAAAATCATACACATGTGTTCCAAAATATCATAAATCATTCATCATTTCAAAACCCGTGAAAGGGAAATCAGTTTTATAAAGATTACAACATTTTTATTTGAACATCATGCCTTCCATTCGTCATCACTAATTTAAAATCCCCCTAGTTGTTCAATATATAATTCTTATTTAATAACTCCATTCAAGAATATTGTTATCAGATCCATTTGATATTTATTGAAACCTCTTTTAATAATAATAACTAAGGATATTAAAATCTAATCCAGTTAATACACTAGTTAAAACATTTCTTCCATGTTTATACCTTTTCTATTATGTGATTACACCCAAGTTAGTTGGGAATCATATTTCCTCGTGGTATGTTCATTGTATATTCCATTTGAATTTTTAGGGAGATAAACAAGAATCCCATCTATGTAGTATCAGTAGTAAAATTCCTGATCAATCAATGTATTAATTATGTAAAGGATTTCATGTTCTGTTCATCTTTTTTTTTGAAATTTTCATTTTTCTTGGCCCCGTTTTTTGTTATTTTGGGTTTCATGTGATGCATCTACTTTCCAAATGTAGTCAGTGTCAAGTTTCACTAACATCCCATTTTTCAATTGATAAGATTGGGGGCCAACTTATCACACAATGGGATTTTTTTATTTTAGGAATCTCTAAATGATTTAAGACATGAAAATGGAAACCTTATAATTAATAATACCCGTTATCATTTGGTATAATTGAATAATAAAAATATGAATTTAAGAGGAAACTACACCCTATAATTATTCCATCTCTCATTTGATTTAAATATTTAATTATTATATATTTTAGAGCTATATAGAAAGAAGATATGGGATTTATTGTTAGTTACGGATGTTTTTGGGTCCAATAAAAAGAATATGGAGGTGTTATGATGGTGGGATTGGGCCCATGTATAGAATTTACTCTATATACCAATAATGGGAATTAAAACTCTTATAGTTTTATTCCATTTAACATGGAATGTTATTCCTTTTAATACCTTGTTAAAATTACCAAATTGGTTCCTTTTAAGGTTGGGTATCCAAGACAGAAGGTCATCCTTTTATGGTTAGGCATCCATGGATATGTAAAAGTATTTTGATGATATATAGTGTGTACTACTAGGTGAAAGGTATCTATAAATGGTTTTTGTAGGACTTATACATGATAGACCTTCTTAAGGAATGATTGGACTCATGGGTGATGTGATTTAGTGATGAAGAGTTAGGATCAAAACTAAATTGGAAGCCTAAGGAGAATTAAAACCCACATAGTTCAGTATCATTTAATAAAGAATGTCATGAATTTTATGGTCTTGTTAATATAACCATTTTGGTTCTTTTAGAGGTCATATATCCATGAACAAAGAATTTCTATTTAATTTTATATATATTGTACTAAATAAGTTCCTCAAGGCATTTTAGGAAACTAAGAAAAAGATCTTGAATTAAGGAATTTTAGAAAAATAAATGGATGATCTCAACTAAAGCTATTTTGGGTAACCAATAGAAGGATCTCAATCAAGGAATTTTAAGAAATAAATTGGAGGATCTAGATTCAAGGTATTTTGAGAAATCAATATGAGTATCTCAACTCAATGTTCTTTGAGAAACCTAAAAGAGGTGCTCTTGTTTTTTTTGAAACTAAGGGGATTATCTAAAATTAAGAAATTTTATGAAATTGAGAGGAGTATCCCAACCTAAGGAAATTTTGGTAATAAATAAGAGGATCACAAATAAATTGATTTTATAAAACCAAAATGAGTATCTTGAATTAAGGAAATTTGGGAGACCAAAAGTAGTATCTCAGCCTAAGGTATTTTGGAAAACTAAGAGAATTATTTTAAGAAAGGGTATTTTGGGAATCCAAGAAGAGTTTATTGACTCAAGGTATTTTTGAAATCCAAGAGGAGGATGTCTACTCATGTATTTTTGGAAAACTAAGAGGAAAACCATAACTGAATGTAATTGTGTGAGACTTATGCATGGGTTTCCCATATATGAAATATTCTACATTAAGGGTTTCCCAACACCCAATATTATATAAAAATGGATTTTCATTAAAGTTCCAACATGTTCTACAAGGTGATATAATCATGTGATATATTTGATCCATGTAAAAGG
Source organism: Viscum album (assembly GCA_963277665.1). Taxonomy (NCBI): domain Eukaryota; kingdom Viridiplantae; phylum Streptophyta; class Magnoliopsida; order Santalales; family Viscaceae; genus Viscum; species Viscum album. Next base: position 14,904,714 of record OY728163.1, read on the forward strand.
ATGGTTTTAGTTATAGGTTTTTTTATTAGGTATAGATCCTTTAAATTTGAGTCTAATTCCTTATTTTTAACATTTTATGGATTCCTAATAAGTTCTTGGTGGTTTCAGGGGTGTCCATGGATTATCTAGAGCTTGGAACCCTAATCAGTGGAGAAAATAACTGAGCTTCATAGTTAGTAGAAACTATATGAGTCATCCCACATGGTTTTCCTAAATTTGATAAGGCTAGATGAGAGGCTTCAAGAGGCCACATAGTTTGAGGAAACCATTCCTCCTGAGGCACATTCCTCTATGGGGGTACTTTTAGTGTTCAACCAAGGAACCTAGAATAGTTATCACATGGTTTCTTAAACCATGCAACCTAACCATGTGTGGTACCTCCTTAAGCAGTGGGAGGTGTACGGTTGGTGCATAGGTTGGAAAACTATGCGGTAAAACCATAAAACCCAAAACATTTGGGTGAAATGACTATTTTTTATTTAAAAAATAATAAAACCTATACTTATTTTTCTACCTTCTCATTTCCAGCATTCATAAGATTTCTACCCTATTGAAGGCTCTCAAGCTCCCACCTCTTAGGTTCTTCAAAAACTACTCCATATGATCTTAGATTAGATATGGTTTGGTCATGATGGATTCCTATAATTAATCAATTCATTCATGTTTCTTTATTAATTGTTTCTATTATCCTCAATAAAGTTATATTGATGTAGGATTATATGCCATGTTTTTAGGGTGTTGATATGTTCTTTTGTTTTCTTCAGATCTAGGACAAACTAAGTGTTGATACTAGACGAGGAGAGTCTTATAGGCTCGAGGTAGGTGGTCTATAACTCATCCATCAATTATTTCCATTTTATAAACTAACACCATTATATTCACTCTGATTTCTTTTGGAATTTCTTATTAAATTCATATTACATGCTTATAATAATCGTGCTCATATACTAGAGCTAGTCCTATATATCATCATCAAGTCATTGGATGTTATGACCTCAACTCCTTACACCCCAAGTAGGGTTCTTCATTAGTTGTTCCTTGGTAACCCAAGTGGATTTAATTGAGACATTGTTCAGGTGTGTCGATTGACCTTTATAATGTTAATCCTTCTTAGATTAAATGAATTGTGAATTGGAAATGGATATCCAATTTTTATTTTATATTTTTTACTTGACCCTTATAAGGTAAGTGTTATTAATAATTAACGAACCTTCTAAATGTTTAATGAAAAGTATATTTAGAGATATCACGTGTCCCAGTTAATTATAAATGAATTTCTTATGGTTCGATGTCCATATCCAATCTTTTCATGTTGATAAAAGGTAAAGGAATGAACCAAATGACTGAATATAGAATCAAATTATTAAATGGTTTCATGAGATCTATGAAATGAACCCACTAAATATTTATAATTGAATTAGAAATTGGTTTCATGTCCAAATTATCCATATCACTTAGTATAAAAGGTAATGAAATGGACCTACGAAATTATTAATGGAATGAGTATTATATGGACTAAATTTAATAATGAATTATTTATAAGGCTCCTATTGAATACAGACCTTTTTATCTTTATTAGATCGATCAGACTTGATCTATCCATGGATTCTTGAGGGAATTCCTTGAGAACTCATAGGATGCCATTCTGATTCAAGGAACGGGTTTCTAAGGGAGATAACTGCCTTGGAACATGGTCTTTATCTACTAGAAGATGGCCATAAGGATGTCATTGGATCCCTTCACTATCATATTGATATTATTATTCCATGGATAAACTTCTTGGATCTATATTTATGTCTTCAAGCATGTAGTTCCATGGATTCACCCCATTGTTCCCAGTCATGCTTAGCCTGTTTTACATTGGATGAGATCTTTTGACTTGTGTAGAATTATTTCCAGTAGAATTCCTTGAGAGATTCCCCTTGTGTTAAACATAGAACCCTTCAAAATTTCATTAGTTTCTATTATGATTTGTCCAATACCTAAGTTCAATGATCCCTTGGTTATACCATGGACTCTCTTTTGTTTTTATCATGATATATTATCAGTGTTTTTTAAATCTCACATTACTTATTTATATAAACAGAATAAAAATAATTTAATTTAATGTTCTTATATTTAGATATATTCTTAGTTTAGGAGAAATCCTGTATCGGTTATTATTTTATCATTTTTTTACTTTTATATATACCTACATAGTGTTCAGTTTATATTCACAGACTGGATTTTAATAGATTTCATTGGTGGTGGCCAACTAAGATTTATCTCACACCCTATCCAATCCTTCATTGGTACCTTGAAGGATTATATGTATTTAGGTGTTGATAATGGGGAGAATCTCTATTGTACACCTGGTCTTGATTACAATCATTAGGATGGAGCTTGGAAGGAGATGATTAGTTCAGTTCTTGGGATGCTTTTATAGTTTTTTGTATTTTTCTTATTTTGTATATCATCTATTTCCTTCTTCCATGTATACCTTTTTTCCAGTTTTGTAGAGACGTGATGTGACATTATCATCATTATGTTTGTGATTCTTTTTCCAGATTTTTAGTTGATTATTGTTGATAGATGTTTATACTTATCTTCTAATGCTATTTTATTAAATTATTATCATGATTCCCCTATTTACCTTGTTATTATATTCGATGTTCTACACTATGACATGAATACATAGTCTCCCCATAGATACACCCTAGGACATCAGGGCTAGTATATATCCTCTGGCATATAGGAAGGTCCTCTTGAGTCCATGTGGCTCGCCATCTTTGGGGCACCTTTGAGTGACACCCAGCTCAAGATGTCACAAATTTGAATCAGATCATTTTTTCTTTTATTTTTTATTATTATTTGGAAATATAGGAAGGAGATTGGGAAAATGATGTAACTTGGTTATAATGTGTGCCAAGGAGTAGTTATTATATGATTGGGGTAAATAAAAAGTTTCCTAATAATATGAAAATTTCATTTTGTATTTCACTTAATATAGTTGATATCCTTTCACTGTTTGGTGACGAACATGAATTGTGGTATTCTTATATTCTTTATGGCTATTTTGACTTGGACTTATAAGTCAATAATCATTGTTACATTCATCATTATAGGGAACTTGAAATCATTTTCCAAGCATAATCCATGCCATATAGGTTTATTTTTCTGCTTTAATTACATGTTTTTATTTTGATAGTGGAGTGATTCATGATTTTTATATATACCTTTGCTACTAACAACTTTGATTGGGTATGTGGATTGGTTATTTAAAGAGTCATCATCAATATAAATAGTACTTGCTTGTATATATTGATGTTGGCATCTTAAATTGCTAGTTTCTATCAATGTCATCTATGTTCCTCTGGTTACATGAGCTACTCTATGGTTGTTATTGAGTAACTACCAATTTCAATTTATGAGATGTAAGGAACATTGTGAGTTGGAATGGATAATTTACTGAGTTTATTGATCACATATCACTTGTTACGCTCTGAGTCTGAATTTAGATGGGGAGAGATTAATACTAATAAGGTTTCTCTTTAAGTTATAAAGTGTATAGAACTTTATTAGTTGGGAATGATGATCCATTAAATAAAACCATGTTATACATATATAATAAAATGAAAACATGAAATTTAAATATTGAAATATAGAAAAACATATGGTTGATAATAAATGAAGAGGAAAGGTGAAATTGAACTTTCACATACTAGAACCTTTGTAAACTAAACATAAACACTTATGAATAATAGGGCCTTATATGTGGCTAGTTGGGATATTACCATGAGTAGTGGTCACTTATTCTTATGATATGCATCCACTAGTACTTATATTTTTTACCAAACCGTTTTTTGAGGTGTTTAATTAGAATTTAAAGAGCTATGACACCATGACATCTGTCATTTGTGCACCGAGAGGGTGGCGATGACCACACTCGGAAGGTGGAGGGCCTTGAGCCACTAGTGATACCCCCAATAGTGGAACCTAAGGAAAAACCTAATATCCCAAAAATGGGAACTGATGCTTAGTTTTGAGAGGTTTTTCAATGTATGATGTCGTCCATGAAGGGCTCTCTAGGACTTACAATTACTATGGCTGGTCTGACTCAGGATTTCCTACAGCAGCATCCTCCCACCATCTCGGGGGATGGTGGTCCACATGTTTTTGAGTCTTGGGTGGAGGCCACTCTTTCTATTTTTGATCATATAGAGACGTATTTAGATATGAGGATCAATATTTCCACCTATATGTTGGATGATTCATCTAATCACCGGTGGGATGTGATTACCTAGCCAAGTCATCATCAGGGCATGGTTTGGATGAACTTACAAACTGCCTTATATGATTTATTTTTCCATTAAATTATGAGAGATGACAAAGGTAGAGTCTTCATGCACCTGGTGTATGCTGATATGTCTATTGTGGAATAATAATCATGTTTTACTTATTTTTGATTCTTTTCACCACTTCTTTTTGGTGATGATCTATAATGAGCATGATGTTTTGATGAAGGGATCAAATATGTCATCCACTTGCAGATGAATTTTCTTTTCCAACCTTCCATTTATGATATCATTATTTAGGATCTTATCTATGAGAGCAACCAAAGATATGTCAATTTCATTGGAAATAGAGGTTCAGTACTGAGGTAGGGAAATAGTTCTTCTGATAGTAGGAAGTGTATCCTTGAGGTTTTTCATTAGAGCAGTGGTGGCCATAGTATATTCACTGTTATCTCTGTTATATTCCATTAGTGTGGATAGTAGGGTAATTTAATTCCTTATTGTTATGGAGGCCCTATTGAGTGTCAATATTTCTATCTCAAGGGGAATATTCCATGATTCTATCATACCTTTACATATTCTTTTAGTGGAAGAGGATCTGCACCAACTCAACCATCAGGAGTAGGATTAGTTGTGTTGCATCAGGCAGGTAGTTGATGTAGCACTATCATACTGGCCTAGTAGGAGGTTGTGGTTATAATATCTAAACCTATAATAATTAGTTCTATCATAATTATCCTACTTAGGGTAGTCCAACTATAGAATAGGTATGTGGATCTGGCCAGTTTCCTGCTTTAGAGACAACACCTGACTATCAGAGTATAGAACCATATACAGTGTGAGTTACTATTCTATTATCCCCTATTAATGTAACTTATTTATTATATATAGGTTATTAACAATATTTTATCACTTTATCGATCATGGAAAGTATGGATCCATAAATTCAATGCTTTTATCATGTGATAACCCTGTATACACTATTGGTTGTACAGTCCAAGGGCATATACCAATGCAGGGACTTCCCCTTGAGGTTGGAAGTTATCTCTTCTTATGTTAACTCTTCTTACTTGATATAACAGGCTTTGAATTCATTCTCATGATGAATGTTTTTTCTCATATCATTCCTATGTGGACTTCTGTCACCATAGAGTATTTTAACATCACTGAAGGGAAATATTTATCTCCACAAGGGTTAGTGGGATGTCTATGAAAGTGTAGTTGGACTTGAGAATCATAGGATAGGTGGAGTGAATTTCAATGTTTCTAGTATCGTCATGGAGGAGTAGGTAATACATAAAATTTATTTTCCTCCATAATAGATCATTTCAGTTATATATTCTCTGATGATTTTTATGGATTACCTCCCAAGAGAGAGGTTGATTTTATGATCAAACATGTTCCAATAGTATCTTCAGTACCTATTCCTCCATGTAGAATGGTACTTACTGGGCTCTATGAGCTCAAGAGACAGTTAGAGGTCTTATATTCCAAAGGTTTTATATGGACCAGTACTTCCTCTTGGAGTTCACCTATGTCATTCACTAATAAGGTTGATGGGATGCTTAATATATATGTGTATTACTGATTGTTTAACCATATGAAGATTAAGAACCAGTATCCACTACCTAAGATAGGTGTTCTCTTTAAATGCTCTTTGAGGATCTAGGGTATTCTTGAAGATTGACCTGAGATCAGACAATAATTGGGTTCGATTAAGGCCTTTAAACATACATCATATAGCATTTTATAGTAGGTAATATCTATATGAGTATCTCATTATGTATTTTAGTCTTATGAACATGCCTACCATTTTCATAACCTTGATTAATAGCGTTTTCCACACCTATATAGATTACTTTTTCATGGTCTGTGTGGATGACATCTTGGTGTACTTTCATACTTGTTGGTATCATGAAAAACATCTTGATATCATTTTGAGTACACCAAGAGAGCGTCATCTATATGATAATCTCGTTAAGTGATACTTCTATATGAAAAAAAAATCACTTCATGGGTCAAATTATCTCAGAATCAAGAGTATCAGTTGACCTAGAGAAGGTGAGTGTTGTGGATTCATAGGAGTATACCATGAACATTTTTTGATATATAGTGCTTCTTAGGGATGGATAGATATTACAAGAATTTCATAAAGAACTTATCATGCTTCAATTCACCTTTTACTAGTCATATAAATGAGGGTGTGAAGTTATTGTGGTCAAAAGTGTGTTAGAAATCCTTTTAAGAGACGAAAGGAAGGATTTTTTTTGTACCGATTCTAATTCTACTAGAGCCTAGGAGAGGCTATATAGTGATCTTTGATGCATCGAGAATCATCTTGGGTGAAGTGATGATGTTCGAGGATAGATTTATTTTATACGGATCTCATTAGTTGAGGCCTCATGAGAGAAATTTCCCGATGCATGACATCAAAATAACATCTTTTTACTATGTCATACACTAATGGAGGCACAATCTAATGGGAGATCACTTTATTGTGTATATGGACCACAATAGCCTAGAATATATATTTCCATGGCATGATTTGAATATTATAAATAAAATATAGGTAAAATATCTTAAGCCTTTTGAATTTTAACTTTCATATACACTTGAAAAGGGAAATGAGGTAGCGAATGTGCTGAGTCAAAAAACGCAGGCATAGGTTCTACAAGAATCTATTGTTGAATGGAAATTGATGGTCCCTTTTCTGAGCTTCATTTAGAGTACATGAGATTCGTGAGTGGTATTATATTATAAACATTCCAGTTACCTCTTCACTCCTTGATAGGTTGAATATAGGGTTGTTTTCATATCATGAATTCTTTGTTCTCTAGGATAGTATTTCTAGTGAGGAACCACCTCCGGGTTGGTCTATAGATAGCGATGAAATACTACATATACATGGAACATAAGGGTTCTTATATATATGAGATAGGAATTTATGAGGGTTTCTCACACTTATCTTTGGGAATTTCATGAAGTAATATCGAAGATGTATCATGATATAAGATACTAGTGTTGGTGGATAGGGATGAAACACTAGATAATAGGTTTTATCACTATATGTTCCACCAATTAGTATGTGAAGGCAGATCACCACTGACCTGCTTCCATGTTACAGTCGTTACTAGTCCTAGAATGGAAATGGGAAGATTATTCTATATATTTTTTGGTGGTATTGCCAAGATCACCTTGAGGTAGTGATTCAGATTAGTCATCGTTGATCTAATGATTAAAGTGTCCCACTTCTTTACTATTTGGGAGACTTTCTCAGTTGAAGAGATTGGAAGATTATATGTTTATGAGACCATATGAATACACAAGTTCAATCATACTGTAATTTCACATAGGAATTCTCATTTAACATTGAGGTTCTAACAAGGATTATATAGATCTATTGGTACATAGGTTCTTTGGAGCATAACTTTTCACCCTCAGACTGATGGCTAGTTAGAATGAATGATACATGTGTTAGAGGACTTTCTTCATGCATGAATATTTGATTTTTAAGGTTCCTAGGAGAATAATATCCCTCTCATAAAATTTACCTATAATAATAGATTTCAAATGATGATTTAGATGGATCCTTTTGAGGCATTATATAGTAGGTCAGTAAGTTCACCCCTATGTTGGTTAGTGGTAGTAAAGGAGATTTTACTAGGTCCTCATATTTTGTATGAGACTTTGGAGTCCGCTCAGCTGATCAGAAGAAGTATGTCTACTGCTCAGTCTAAAAAGAAATTGTATGTGGATCTGCATTGATGACCTCTAGAGTTTGAGGTCGGAAATCAGGTTTTCTTACAGGTATCACCCATACTTGGGAATATATGAATATGAAGTCATGGGAAGTTTCCACATCATTATCTCGGGAAATTTGAGATCATAAGTAGAGTCATCCAGGTAGCATATGTGTTGACACTACCTTAGAGGTAATATGTTATACACAATGTATTCAATGTATCATAGCTTCACCATTATCATCCCAACCTATATAATACATTTTATCTAAAGGAGGTTAAATTAGATGTTGACGCTTCGTTTGAGGAGTATCATGCACACATCATTGACTGGAGCATGAATTATCTTCAAGGTCGGTCTTTCCCTTTAGTATGGTTCTATAATAGCGTGTTCGTGTCTAGGAAAACACTTAGGAGTGAGATTCCAATGTTCATGATTAGTGTCTAGAGTTTTTCTCATACAACATTTTTCCACCCTTGGAAGGTGAACTCGAGGATGAGTTCCTTTAAGGTTAGAAGACTATAAAAACTATATTTTTCTATCATTTATATATACTTAAAAAAATTATAATTACTTTTTTGGACTTTTAATGGATGAATAATAAGTTAACATTGGTTTTGGGGGTCTCTGGGTCTTATTCAAAGCTTGGAACACTGGCCGGTGGAGAAAAGGATGGGGTTTTTTGGTTAGTAGAAACCATGCGAGCTAGTATGTATTGTTTCCTTAACTATGTGAGGGAAGCATAGAGGGATTCTAAAGGCTACACAATTTGAGAAAACCATGCATATTTATATTAATTCCCATAATGTGTGCCTTTAGTTTTTAACAGATCCACCTAGCACGGTTGGCACCCGGAATCTCTGACCGTGCTGCCAAATGGTGTGGGCCCTCCTTAAGTAGTGGGAGGCACATGGTTAACGCATGGTTTTTCCAACCGTATTCCCGAACCATGTGACATATAATTTATGGTGAAATAACTATTTTCAACTAAAATTTATTAAAACATATTATTCATTCCCTCCTTTCTCATTTCAAGCGTGCAGAGGCTTTCTCCCCTATTAAAGGCTCTCAAGATCCGTCCTCCTTGGTTATTCAATAAATCATTAACATGAACTTGGATTTGAGAACCTTTGGTCTTATTATATTCCTCCATGTATATAACATCCAGCCTTTTTATCACATTAACCTTCATTACATTATAAAAAACTGAGGATCCTTAAGGTTTAGTGTCTCGAAAACCAGGAACTTAATACATGAAAACATAAAACATTCTTCTTAAACACTTGAAAGGCTTATTCATTGTTCATCCTAAGTTCATTATAGCATCTCATAACCTGAGAGTATACATAAAAGGAAAGGGTTTGCAGAAGGCCTAGTAAGGGAAATAAGGGAAATATTTTACATGTGAACTTAAGGTACATAAAAAAGTCATGAAAAATAACTTTAAGGCATGAGAAAGAGATCATGAGGCATATCATAATAATAATAATGTGTTTCATAACATGAATATGTGGATACAACATTTATCTTAAACAATAATTTCTGTTTCACCAAGGTCCATCCCCAAGGTGTCATTAAAAAAATTACCAAGGTTATTCACCAAGGTATCGTTAAAAATGGTCATCTCTAGAGATTAAGTATTTACCCAATGCATTGGAGTGCTATCCAGGCGCCCCCTTAAATTTTACTTTGTTATCACGTGATCCATATATATCATCATCAAAAATTTAATAAATAACCCATATATAATAAAAGAAATGGGTTTCATTTCATAATCATAACGTTTTAAAAACTGTTTTAATGACATGATCTTTATGTCACTTTAAACGCACGGAAAAAGGAAAGCGGGTTTCATGTATGTAAGTAACATAATTAAAATATACCATTTTGATATATATGTGAATACCCATTTAGAAGTAAGATCTTAGAGTATTCACTTTATAAAATAAAATAATTTGAGAAAAAGAGTGAGACATTTTCAGATGAAAATTCTGCAGCATAACGGCTATGTTATAGGGTTTTAGAAAATATTGAAAAGAAAGGGGACATGGGTCACCCACTGATAAATGATCCATCAAATAGTATAGGGAAAGAATATAAATGATATAAGAACATGGTAATGAAATTTCAAAGACATACCATATGAAATGAAAAACATGGAAAAAGACAAAAATAAGATTTCTCTTATGAAAATTCGACAGCATAACGGCGTCACATAAAACATAAAAAAATGAATTGACGAGATCAAATAGGGTCTCTAATCATATGAAAATAAAATATCAGTATGATAGATATAGATATCATACCCCAACATAATAAAAAGGAACATTAAAGACTTGACATGAAAATAGATCTTGAAAATGAGAAGAGTGAAAGAATCCCTTAAAAATTCGGCAGCCTAACGTCGCCACATAAAAATTTGTAAAATGAATTGATGAGAGAAATTGGGGGTCTCTCATCATACGAACATGAAAATTACAGTAGGATAAATATAAAATAACATCCTCTAACATAATAACATGGAGCATAAAATAAATGACTTAAAAGAGAGTATTTGGAAAGAAAGACAGAGGTAGGATCCCTTACCTTGAAGAGCAACTTCGAAATCTTGAAGTTTGGGACCTTGGGAGGTTTGAGGGAACCTTGGGAGGACTCCTTGGGAGGTAAGGAGACCATAACTTCGTTGAGGAGGATTTTGGAATATAAAGGATGAGATAATGTCTTGGAATTTATAGGGGAAGTGAGGGGACAAGGCATTAATGGGCCAAGGGACACCTCATTGGTGGTATTGGAAAAAGTAGTGGTATTTCCTCATGGTTTTGGCCACTTGGGACACCTCATACCTTATCTTACTATTAAAATGTATACCATCCCTTAAAATATCTGATGACATCATCATGATGTAGTTATGATGTCATTAATCATACCGAAACCCTAAAACTGTATTTTTACTATTCACTGAAAATTCAACTTTTTCAGAAAACTTCCAAAAACATAACTTAATATAATATCAATGTTATGAATTCAAAATTCAATTCAATTTTATAAAAATATTTTTCTAAATATTTTTAATTTAATATTTAATTAAAAACACTATTCACCTGATAAAACTAATACTTGACTAATAATTTCTGAAATAGTTATTTACCTATTTTATTGAATCACATTACTTAATGAAGGTTCCTATATTATATTAATAATTTCTTTAAGTGAGATTACAAATCCATTTAGTCACATTACTAATCCTAAGCGTAGAATCACTATTCATAAATTACTATTCACCAAAAATTAATTTGATCTTATTAGACTCCAAATTCCTTACTGAACACATTTGCAGAAGACCATTTTTTGAAAATCATTACAGATCATTAATTATTTTAGGTTAAAAAAAATATTTTAAAATATCCTTTTTTCAAATTCATAAAAAATATACATCCTATATTTATTTGGACATTTGAAAATTTACAAACTTCTCCATAAGAAGAAAACACAATTTTATTTATCTCAAAGGATTACAAAAAGAAGTTACGGTCTCCTTACATAGCCCCTTATAACCCCAGCATAGGACCGAAGTGTAAGGTATGCTAAGGTGAGAGAATCTAAGGGCGGCTCGGCCAACATTGCACGAGTAGTAATTTCTATCAGTTTGAACTTCTCGCGAAGGTGATTCTGTTCTAGATTCACACGATAAAGTTTGCCTTCGGTTTGGTCCAGGGCAAATCCCAGTGGTGCTACCTTCTTCCTAAGTTTTGTTATATGGGCTACGATTGGCCCGAGACTACTGGATGAGGCCATCGAGTCTTCTTTCTATATTAATTAACCAAGATAACATGTATTTAGAGACAGTAATCGCAACATTTAGTTTCCAACGGTTATATTGACCAATGGTCATATAACAGTCGAAACCCAATAGTCTCATTTTAATTATACTCATGTTATCAAATGAAACAGTTTTGTTGAGTATAAAAATAAAATAACACAAAAAATTAGGAAACAAGTTTTATTCAGAATTTCGGGTCGTTAGAATCTTCCCCCCTTAAGAAATTGTGTCCTCGCAATTTTTAAAATTGGGCATGGAAATTTAATTGAAAGTCCCACATCGGAAAAAGAGTCTGTAACACAATTACTTTAAAATAAATAAAGGGAAGTGAAATGGTCACCCGATTTAACCCATAATAGGATTCCATGTAGGAAAACATGGATATGGAGGAAAAAATAAACGGTCATGTTTTGATGGAGAGTGATAGAAAACATGTCTAAGAAAAAGTTAACCACCAGAAAATCACAAACTTGTGATGGTTTAAACGGTCTTTGATTACCTAGTAGGAAACTTAAACCAAAAAACATTTTTTTTTATGTTCCTTTTAATAACTTTTTGGAATTCATTTACTATATAGAATAAGAAAACAAGTAAATATACTTACCTTCAAGTAGAGTTTCATCCTTTAATAAGTTTCTACCAAGACTAATCGGTTCTCCAAACGATGAGAATTCAAAAATAATTGGTGTCATCAAAGCACAAGAATCATCTTCTATAGAATCACATAATCCACAAAAGAATAACTACCCATATTTAAACATTTATCCCTAAAACAGAAAGGGTATGATAAAACAACTCTTTAAAAATAAAGAACCCCATAGGAAGGGAAACTACTTTAAATCTTCAAAGTTCCACGGTACTGCCCAAAGATCATCATAGACCATTCCATAAATAACTATCCTTAAAATTCTTCAAAATAAACCAAACTAAGATTGAAACCCAAATATATGAATGATTTCATAACATAGTCGTCCATGATAAACTGTATCGTTCATCTCCAAACAACATCAACCACTCTTACCGCCTTATAACAAAAGTATCTAACCTAATCACTTTTTCCCCAATATAAGTTAATCATTCCCATAAGTAAGCTAAATTACTATAAGTTCACCTTAAATTAATCGATTATTCAAAATATAAGTCAACTTTTACTCCTCAAAAAAAATACCATAGTAATCTATTTACCTCGATCATATAGGGTTCCCAAAATAGTGAACGTCTTCCAAAATAATAATCATCTTTTAATCCCCTAATCATCATTTTTTTAAGAAGAACTGCTTCACAACATCAACATGTGGTCCATAACAATAGATGTTTTCCTTAATGATATAAAACCATCTTAGGTAGTGACTCTATGTTCTTATAAAACATTAAAGATGTGGTCATAGGGTACGAACTAGAATACAACATGACATAGACAATTATTGCGAAGAAGTTACATATACTTTAGTCATCATGATCCATCTCAGCATAGGACTTTCATTGTTCCCTTTTCCTTGAAGATTGTTGATGCTCATCATGCTTCTCATCCCTTCCAAGAGAGAATTGCCTTGGATAATGTCCAACTTCTCCACATTTACGACATTGAAAAGTATAAGGTACATTAGATCGAACCTTATCTCTATTCATCACATTATCCATTTTTTTAACGTAATTGGATACTTTATGCCCTATCACCCCACACTTAAAACATCTCCTTATTCCTTTGTGACATTCTCCTTGGTGCCCCTTTCCACAATTTTTGAACAAAGGAAATTGGGTCTTCTTTCCCTTATCAACATTATCAGATGAACATCCTTGAGACTTCGTCTTCTTATTCCTTGATGAATTTGGGAATTAAACTAGGTACCAAATATTAATTGTGATTTTTGATAGTTGTTTTGGCATAATCACAATATGTTCAAATTGATCTCTCATCATCTCTATCATATTAATAGGGAAATCGTCACATTTCCTATCACATTGGTTGTTGGGACATGTTCTTCCATTTCCAGCCATTAACTAAGAAAATAAAGTATAATTAGGGGGCTTAAATACTTAGCATATAATCAAGAAAAGAAAACTTAAAACATAGAAGGGTAAACTTGTAGAAGAAAAGTATACCCTAACTTGTGATCCCCTAGGTTCCATTCTAGGTTATCCATGATCATATATTCTTATGTGAATCTTTATTTTATTTTATCTTTGTCCCTTTAATAATGGTTCAAACAAAGCATATGAATTTACCAAAGCATATCCCCAGGGAGTGTCAAACCAAGAGTGCAACAAGGCCCATTGTCGTGCACCAGGTTACCTCAGGTCAATACCGAAACACCTTGTCAGAGTTTTCACTCCTAGGAACATCTGTGTCAGAGCCACCTCTACTTGTTCGTATCCAGACGGAGATTTATTTGTTTGGAACCCACTTACTCAATACTCACCAAAATACCAGGAATATTTCCTATATTTAAACTTTTCTATAGGGTTATTCCTAAAGTTTTCATATCCTAATTTCCAAAAATAACTAAACCATCCTTTGATACCAACTATAACACCCAGCCTTTTTATCACATTAACTTTCATTACATTATACAAAACCGAGGACCTTTAAGGTTTAGTTTCTTGGAAACCAGGAACTTAATACATGACAACATAAAACATTATTATTAAACACTTTAAAGGCTTCTTCATTGATCATCCTAAGTTCATTACAGCATATCATAACCTGGGAGTATACATAAAAGGAAAGGGTGAGCAGAAGACCCAGTAAGGGAAACAAGGGAAACATTTTACATGGGAACTTGAGATACATCAAAAAGACATGAAAAATAACTTTAAGGCATGAGAAAGAGATCATGAGGCATATCATAATAAAAATAACATGTTTCATAACTTGAATATGTTACTACAAAATTTAACTTAGACAATCATTTATGTTTCACCAAGTTCCATCCCCAAGGTGTTATTAAAAAAATTACCAAGGTTATTTACCAAGGTATCGTTAAAAATGGTCATCACTAGAGATTAAGTCTTTACCCAATGCATTGGAGCGCTATCAGGGCGCACCCTTAAATTTTCCTTTATTATCATGTGAGACACATATATCATCATCAATAATTTCATAAATAACCCATATAGAATAAAATAAATGGGTTTCATTTCAAAATCATAACGTTTTAAAAACTGCTTTAAAGACATGATCTTTATGTCACTTTAAACCCACAGAAAAAGGAAAGCGGGTTTCTTGTATGTAAGTCCTAGAATTAAAATATATCATTTTTATATATATGTGAATACCCCTATAGAAGTAAGATATTTGAGTATTCACTTAATAAAATAAAAGAATTTGTGAAAAATAGAGAGACATTTTGAGACGAAAATTCTACAGCATAACGGCTATGTTATAGGGTTTTAGAAAATATTGAAAAGAAAGGGGACATGGGTCACACAATCATAAATAATCTATAAAACAGTATAGGGAAATAATATAAAGGATATAAGAACATGGTAATGAAATTTAAAAGACGTACCATATGAAATGAAAAACGTGGAAGGAAGACAAAAATAAGATTTCTCTTATGAAAATTCGGCAGCCTAACAGCGTCACTTAAAACTTAAAAGAAATGAATTGATGAGATCAAATAGGGTATCTCATCATATGAAAATAAAAGATCAGTATGATAGATATAGAGATCATACCCCAACATAATAAAAAGGAACATGAAAGACTTGACATGAAAATAGATCTTGAAAACGAGAAGGGTGAAAGAATCCCTTAAAAATTCGGCAGCCTAACGGCGCCACTTAAACATTCTTAAAATGAATTTATGAGAGAAAAAGGGGTTATCTCAACATATGAACATGAAAATTACATTAGGATGAATATAAAATAACATCCTCCAACATAATAACATGGATCATAGAATAAAAGACATAAAAGAGAGTACTTGGAAAGAAAGAGAGAGGTAAGATCCCTTACTATGAAGAGTAACTTCAAAATCTTGAAGTTTGGGACCTTGGGTGTAACATCCCAGGTAAATGATGAATATGATATTTTCATATTAATTAATATTTGTGAATTAAATATTAATTTTACTTTATATGGGTTGCTATGTTGGATAGTGTACCTGATACGCAACAATGGGTTTCTTTGGAATCTTATGTTTCACACTAATAATATAATATAATTATTTTAAACGGTAGTTAACTCCTAGCCATTGTATTGTAGGGAATGAAAAAAACTAACTAAAATATGATTATACATGTTTTTTAAATTTATTTAAATTTATCAAATAAAATTTAGAGGCTTAAAATGTGAATGAATCTAATTTTAAACATAATTCACATTAAAATGCCAATTTACCGCCTTTTAATGGAGAACCCTCATTAAATAAAGTTTTGGTCATATTTATATGTTCTAATTGACCAAATATAATCCTTCTTTAGAATTGGGACATCAAATTTTACTTTGGGTAATTGTTTGGTATTTTTCTGATAAAGTTCATTTTTTAATGAATAGTGAAAAATATGGTATTTTAATTCAAAAGTGCCTTTTAATATAACTTATTTATATGGATATATTATATTTTTAATTGGTTTTAAAGTGAAATTAAAATATATTTTTACCATTTAATACAATTTTGGTCATTGGAAGTAATTTCACTTTGAAATTGGACATAAACAAGTATCAATCTTTTGATAGTTATTGTTTCTTAAAAACACGCTATTTGTTTTAACAACAGTAATTTATTTTAAAATTAATTAATTCCACTTATATGTTTTGAATTTGGAAAAATAGACATCAATTTTGAATTCGGAATATCAAATATAGCTTAGACTTAATTTTTGGTATTTATCTGAAAAACATTAATTTTTTATGAATAGTGAAACCAGTTTGTGGTAGTTAAAAACTGGCTTTTTCATTTAAATAAAATTTTACCACTTTTGTGAATTGAATTTAGAAAATCCAACATACATGGTTGTTATCAAGAAGTAAAATTTGGTTAATTAATATAAAAATAATTTTTTGGTGAATAGTAACTTTTCACTTTTATTTTCCGTGGTTAAAGGAAAATAAGGTAATTCAAGGTTAAAAGAATATTATAATAATTCAAAATTACCTGAACACTTGTCCAAACCTTATTGGCTGAGTCATTAATGACCATGGGAATCTTTGGGTCTATTTTGGGACCACTTTTATCCACTTGTAAGTGATAATGACAATTTAGATTAATTAATTTAAAGTAAAGGCCAAAATGACATAAACAAAAACCTTTTAGTAATTAATTTTTATATGGTGTTATATAAGTCCAATTTTAGACTATAAATATTATTTGTAAATATAGAACGATTTCCTACATCATGGTATTTTTTTATAATTTTTAGACATAAATAAATTAAAATATTTTTGACATAATAATGTTGCAGTATTTACATCATTAATAAATGATTAAAATAAATAAGATTATAATGATTAAAATATTATCCAAAACATGTCCAATTCTGATTGGATGATTTTATTTCGATTATTAGTCATCTTATATTTGACTGTAATGAATTTTGGACCATTAAAACTGAATATAGTTATATTATAAAATAATAGTTTCACACAATCCTAAAGAGCCCCTCCTCCCCCTTATAAAAAGAGACCACTTCTAACCAAGTCTTCACACCTCTCAAGCCATTTGGCTCATCCAAAATCTGCCTTATTACAGTCCCTAAATCCCTATCCCCCTCCTAGAAGCCTTAATTTAGTCAGAAGACATTTCAAGAAGTCTTTTGGTTCAAACCAAAGAGAGTTACCCAAATTAAAGGTAACGGTTTCTCTTAAATTGTTTTCTTTTATTTTACTTCTCCAACCCCTAAACTCTTTTTATTTCCTTTCTTTTATAAAAACACCAGTATACTCAATATAATAGGATGTTTTTATGAGAATTATTAGAACTACAATTACACACACCTCCATCTAATGGATGAAGAACATAATGTTTCTCTAGATGGAAAACTAAGGCCTCACGAAACGATGATTGTTCAATTACATCTTACCGCCTCTCATGGTGGCTATTATGATGGCACTATATTTATATATGATATATATTATGTTTATTATTTCCTTATGCTTCTGTACTTACCTTTTTATATCATGCCTTTATGGTTTCTATAGTGGGTAAATACGATAATCTCATTTGAGGAAGTGCGGACAACCGCCCCCTCAAAGTGATTTGATTCGTTAATGCATTATGTGGGATGTATAAAGGATAGCATTAATGATATTATATATTATATTATACTATAATTATAATATACCTATGTATCATTATGTTTTAATTCTATTAAAATACGAAATAGAAATGAAAGTAGCGTTCATGCGTACGTACGGCATACCGTCTCCATGAACGGTGCATTTCATTTCTTACCTCCAAATGTTATGTACTATTATAAATACATGTATATACTGAATATATATTATATATATTATATTTAAATAATGAATATCAATCTTGATATAATATACTATTTACCACATGGACAACTTGTAAATATAAGGTGTTCATTTTTTACTCAAGTACCAAATATCGACAAAATGAATGTTATTAACTTAAATGATTACATAATGTTAATAACATGGTAATAAGTTATATAAAAGGAATAATAAATGTGAAAAATCTTCTTAATCAAGTAAAAATTAACTCTAGTTTATTATTCCTGAGATTAAAGAATAATCGAGTCAAGTCGGACGCGAGGTAAGGGACTTCGTCTCAATCTCCTTTCATTGAGGCATATTTTGTTTTAATACACGACTTTCTTTTATACGTTTTATAAACACCCATGACCATTCAAAGGGAATCTTTTTCTACGAAGCGTTTTACTAAATGAAAAAAAGTATGTTTCTTTTTAACGTAAGCAGTGACAATTACCTTTTCCACCCCCACGAGTATTATTTGATCTTTGGCTTCCTTAACAAGCCGTAATGTTTTTTTAAAATAAAATAAATACCATATACTCTTTTATGTATTTTTGTACTGAAAAATGTATTGATAATGGATTTGTTATGTCAATATGTTTAAGTAATATATTGTGATTGAAATGTGGAAATGTTTTCTTTCCTTTATATTTGTTCATTTTATAATGGTACTTGGACATTTGACGGGTGGTTACGTGATAAACCAAATAACAGGTGGTTCCGTGAATACCAAGACGGGTGGTTACGTTATAACCTCCAATGCATTGGGTATGGAAGTCGGCCATATGGCTATTCCATTTAGTGATATGTGTGGAAGTCGACCGTAAGGTTATTCCATTTATGTATGTTTATGTCCCAAGTTACCTTTATATGTTATGTGTTCTTTATAAGGGTTTTATGGTAATATTTTTCTTACAAAAGGGTAAGTGATGATCTTTTATTCAGTGAAGAGTATTTACTACTTCATAAAGGTGAAAAGTATTACTTATGTTAAATTATTCATGGTTTACTTGTTTTTTTGAAAATCTAATTGTTTTATTTATTTTTGTATCCCTTACTGATCATTTTATAATCATCCCATGTTTTCAAATTTTTTTCACAGGACATAAAGTAGAATGGGGTCAAGGATGGGATCAAGGAAAAGTCATGTCGTCTAAAACGTGGAACTATACATGACTCTTTTTTTCAAGAGTTCATGTTTTGTAACAAAAATGGAAACTAAGTAGAAGTGTCTACTTTGTAATATTTTGAAATGTAATAGTTATGGCCTAACTCTCTAAAACTCTAAACCTGAAATGATCTTCAACGTGAATTATTAATTTAATTCAATATTATGTAATGTTTAAGGCTGGGTCTTTATATTTGGTATCAGAGGTCGGTTTAGAAAAATTTAGGAGTTAGGGTATTTGTAAATTAATATCCATAAAGTAATTTAGGTTAATATTAATATCATATAGCATTTACAGATTACCATGTTGCTTCGCCTAAGATATTTCTGTTTTCAGAATGGTTTTCCGTAGAGAAAATAGGGATGCTATGTTGGGGCGACCTCAGGTGGAAGACAACCTTCCAAATAAGCAACCTGAGATGGTCAGAATTGGAACTGAACAGTTTGTTGCAGTGATGGCACAGTTGAATCATGTGATAAATGGTGGTGGTATCCATGCACGAGATCAGCCAGATCCACCATAGAGAAACATGTCAGTAGTGGATCATTTCATGAGGCAACATCCCCCATCATTCAGAGGATCATCTGACCCTGTGCTAGATGAAGGGTGGATTAAAGCACTAGAAAAGATTTTCGATATCATGGGTTGTTCAGAACATCAAAAGGTTAGTCTTGTTGTTTACAGTTTTGATGGTGAAGCTGATCAGTGGTGGTCGATGGTGAAAAATATTAGGGATAGTGAGGAGATTTATGCTCTTGATTGGGATGAATTCAAAGGTATGTTTCTTGAGAAATATTTTCCTAAGGTAGTTCATCATAGAATGGAAAACAAATTCCTGGAATTGAGGCAGGAGGATGAATCAATGGCTGCTTATGAAGAAAAATTCCCTCGACTGGCAAGGTTTTCTCCAAATTTCATCCGAGATCTTGATAGTAAGATAAATCGATTTTACTCAAGACTAAAGCCAGGATATCTAAGAGCATTATCCTCTTGTGAGTTAAAAAGTTATGAAAAACTTGTTTGATGTGTGGAGAAGGTGGAAATGGAATTTTCTGATGATCATGTGTTCTTTGACAAACAACAGAATAAGAGGTCCACTTAGTAGGTAAAGGGGAAGAATTCGTTAAAGAATCCTGGAGGTAAGAAAACTAAATATCCAACTTGTGAGAAGTTTGGTAAAAATCATCCTGGAGAATTTTTATCAAATACTGTAAAGTGCTTCCAGTGTGGTAAGTCTGGTCATATTGCTCGTAACTATAAGGAAGATGAACAAGCAGCCAATGAAAAGTCATTGGTAAGATGTTTTATGTGTAATGAAATGGGTCATTATGCAAATTAGTGTCCATAAAAGAACTCAACTGAGGGAAATCAGCCAGACTACAAGAAGAAAGGGGTGGTGAAATCCTTCACAACTACTTCAGCAGATGTTGGGCCATCGAATGAAGTAGTATCAGGTACACTGTTTGTTTCTTCAGATTATGACAATGTGTTGTTTGATTCAGGGTCTACACACTCTTTTATTTCTAAGAAGTTTTCTAGTAAATTTGGAATTCCATATCATGATATGAATACTGAAATTATGGTAAAAACACCTGGAAGAAATGTTGAGACAAAATGAAATATTAAGAACCTTCTTGTCTTTGTGTGCAGAAAGAATCTACCTGCAGACCTTATTGTTTTGCCTCTAGTAGAGTTTGATGTTATTTTGGGAATGGATTGGCTTTCCTTTTATAATGCTAAGATTGATTGCAGATATAAAGAGGTTTCTTTTCAGAAATATTTACATTTTGTGTACAATAATGAACCCTTTCTTTTGATAACATATCAGAATGATGAGAAACTAGTAAAATATAGAAATGAATATTACCTTGCACATATTGTTAAAAATAAAGGAACTATTCATATTAATGATGTGCCAGTGGTAAATGAGTACCTTGATGTTTTTCCGGATGAGTTTCCTGGTATTATACCTGATCAAGAAGTTGAATTTATTGTTGACTTAGTTCCTGATGCTAATCCAATTTCAAAAACCCCTATTCAAATGGATCAAATTGAACTTTTAGAGTTAAAGAAGAAATTGCATTAGTCATTAGATAAAGGTTTCATTCGACCTATCACGTCACCATGGTGTGCTCATGTCTTGTTTGTTAAAAAGAATGATGGTTCAATGAGACTTTGCATTGATTATAGAGCATTGAATAACTTAACTATTATGAATAAGTATCATTTTCCTCATATCGATGATTTGTTTGATCAGATGCAGGGAGCTCAGTATTTTTCGAAGATTAACTTAAGGTCGGGGTACCATCAGTTGAAAGTAAAGGAAGTAGACGTTCTAAAGACTGTGTTTCATACTAGATATGGCCATTATAAATTTTTAGTTATGCCTTTCAGGTTAACCAATGCACCTGTTGTATTCAAGGATCTTATGAATTGAATTTTCTGTGAGTTCTTGGATAAGTTTGTGGTTGTGTTCATTGATGATATGTTGGTTTATTCAAAAATTAAGGAGGAACATGAAATTGATTTAAGGGTAGTCTTACAAACCTTAAAAGAAAAGAAACTTTATGGTAAATTCATCAAGTGTGAGTTTTGGTTACAAAAAATTTCATTCCTTGGTCACATTGTTTCAAAAAATGGCATAACTGTTGATCCTGATAAAACAAAAGTTTTTGAATAATGGCCATGACCAACAAATATAACCAAGATCCATAGTTTTCTTGGTTTTGCAGGTTATTACCGAAGGTTTGTTGAAACTTTTGCACGGTTATCTAGTCTAATGACTAAGTTAACTCGAAGAGGAGTTAAGTTCATCTGAACAAAAGAATGTGATGATTGTTTTCAGGAATTGAAAAGAATATTGGTGAATGCTCTAGTTTTGGAACTGCCTTCCAGAGATGGTGAGTTTTTTATCTACAGTGATGCTTCGTTGAAAGGAATGGGTTGTGTACTAATGTAGAATTATCAGGTAATTGCTTATGCTTCAAGTCAGTTGAAACCACATGAGTTAAATTACCCTACACATGATTTGGAATTAGCTGCAGTTTTTTTTGCTTTAAAAATTTAGAGGCATAATTTGTATGGAGTGAAGTGTGAAACATATAATGATCACAAAAGTTTGATGTATATATTCACTCAGAAAGAATTGAACACGAGACAGAGGAGACGGTTGGAATTAATCAAGGATTATGATTACACGATCCATTACCATCCGGGAAAATAAAATAAAGTGGCAGATGCTTTGAGTCAAAAAAGTAATGTCTCATTAGTTGTGCTACGTTTGGAATGAGATCCTTTGGTTTTTGATTTGATGAAATTTGTCATAGAAGTTTTTGTCGCAAGAAATTATTCTATTTTGTATCAGGTGTTAGTGAAATCATCTCTATCAGACAGAATTAAGCAAGCACAGAAAGAAGGCAGTGAGTTGCAGAAAATGGTAGAGTTGGTTCAGAAGGGTAAGTTTCCAAAATTTAACATTGATAATGATTGTGTTTTGAGATTTGGGAAGAGATTATGTGTACCTTTTGATTCACAGTTGAAGAATGAGTTGTTATGTGAAGCTCATAGTTCTCTGTTTTCAGTTCATCCTAGTAGTACAATGATTTACAGAGATCATCGAGAGTATTAATGGTGGGATGGAATAAAAAGAGATATTGCTGATTTTACTGTGAAGTGTTTGAATTGTCTGCAGGTTAAAGAAGAGTGATAGTTACCGAAAGGAATTCTTCGTCCTTTACCTGTGCTAGTGTGGAAATGGGAAAATATATCCATGGACTTCGTTGTGGGATTACCAAAGACATCTCGAGGTAATAATGCAATCTGGGTTATAGTTGATTGATTGACTGAATCTGGTCATTTCCATCCTATTAGAGATACTTTGTCTCTAGATCAACTTGATCGGTTGTATGTTAAAGAGATAGTCATGTTGCATGGAGTTCCCCTCTCCATTGTATCTGATCGTGATCTCAGGTTAACTTCTAACTTTTTGAAAGGCCTTCATAATTCATTGGGTACTGAATTAAGATTTAGTACATCTTTTCATCCTCAATATGATGGGCAGTTAGAACGAACAATTAAGACCATGTAGGATATGCTATGTGCTTGCTCGATGGATTACCAGGGTAGTTGGGACCAACATATTTCTTTTGTTGAATTTTCATATAATAATACTTTTCATTCTAGTATACAGATGGCTCCATTTGAGGAATTATATGGAAAGCATTGTCAAACTCCAGCTTTTTGGGATGAATTAGGTGAAAGGAAGCTGATGGGACTAGAATTGGTAGAAGAGATGGCAGAGAAAGTTCAGTTGATTCAGAAGCACATGAGAACAGCTCAGAGAAGACAGAAAAGTTATGCAGATAATCGGAGGAATGATCTTTCCTTTGAGGTAGGTGATCATGTCTTTCTCAAAGTTTCTCCATGGAAAAGTGTGATGCGTTTTGGTAAGAATGGAAAGTTGAGTCTGAGGATCATTAGACCTTATGAAATTCTTGATAAAGTTGGATTAGTTGCGTATAGAGTGGCTTTACCTCCAAGATTATTCCAGGTATGCAATGTTTTTCATGTTTCTATGTTGAGAAAGTATATGTGATATCCATCTCATGTTTTGAGCCCAGAGGTAGTTCAGTTGGAAGAGAACCTCTCTTATGAAGAACAAGCAGTCTAAATTCTTGACCACAGGGAGCAAGTGTTGCAGAATAAGGTAATTCAACATGTATAGTTTTTGTGGAAAAACCATATGGTTGAAGAGTCAATATGGGAATCTAAAAATGCTATGAGGGATAAATACCCCCACTTATTTTGATAAGTGAATAAAAATTGCGAGGACGCAATTTCCAAAAGGTGGGAAGGATGTAACATCCTAGGTAAATGAAGAATATGATATTTTCATTTTAATTAATATTTGTGAATTAAAAATTAATTTTACTTTATATGGGTTTCTATGTTCGATAGCGTACACGATACGCAACAACGGGTTTCTTTGGAATCTTACGTTGCACACTAATAATATAATATAATTATTTTAAACAGTAGTGAAATCCTAGTTGTTGTATTGGTGGGAATGAACAAAACTAACTACAATATGATTATACATGTTTTTTAAATGTAATTACATTTATCAAATAAAATTTGGAGGCTTAAAATGTGAATGAATCTAATTTTAAACATAATTTGCATTAAAAGGATGATTTACCACCTTTTAAAGGAGAACCCTTATTAAATCAAGTTTTGGTCATCTTTATATGTTCTAATTTACCAAATAAAATTCTTCTTTAGAATGGGGACATAAAATTTTACTTTGGGTAATTTTTGGTATTTTTCTGATAAAGTTCATTTTTCAATGAATAGGGGAAAATATTTTATTTTAATTCAAAAGTGACTTTTAATATAATTTATTTATATGGTTATATTATCTTTTTAATTGGTTTTAAAGTGAAATTAAAATATATTATTACCATTTAATTCATTTTTGGTCATTGGAAGTAATTTCACTTTGAAATTGGACATAAACAAGTATCAATCTTTTGATAGTTATTGTTTCTTAAAAACACGCTATTTGTTTCAACAATGAAAAATTAATTTTAAAATAAAAAAATCCCACTTATATTTTTTGAATTTGGAAAAATAGACATCAATTTTGAATTTGGAATATCAAATATATCTTAGGATTAATTTTTTGTATTTATCTGAAAAACTTCAATTTTTGATGAATAGTGAAACCACTTAGTGGTGGTTAAAAACTGACTTTTTCATTTAATGAAATTTTACCACTTATGTGAATTGAATTTCGAAAATCTAACATACATGGTTGTTATAAATAAGTAAAATGTGGTTTATTAAGTTAAAAATAATTTTTTAGATTATAGTAACTTTTGACTTTTATTTACCGCGGTTAAAGGTAAATTTGGTAATTCAAGGTTAAAAGAATATTATAATAATTCAAAATTACCTTAAAACATGTCCAAACCTTATTGGTTGAGTCATTAACGACCATGGTCATCTTTGGGTCTATTTTGGGACCCCTTTCATCCCCTTGTAAGTGATAATGACAATTTAGATTAATTAATTTAAAGTAAAGGCCAAAATGACATAAACAAAAATCTTTTAGTAATTAATTTTTATATGGTGTTATATAAGTTCTATTTTCGACTATAAATATTATTTGGAAATATAAAATGATTTCTTACATCATGGTTCTTTTTTATAATTTTTAGGCATCAAATAAATTAAAATATTTATGACACAATAATGATGCAGTATTTACCTCATTAATAAATGATTAAAATAAATAAGATTATAATGATTATCATATTATCCAAAACATGTCCAATTATGATTGGATGATTTTATTTCGATTATTAGTCATCTTATATTCTACCTTAAGGATTTTTGGTCCATTAGAAATTGAATATCATTATATAATAAAATAATATTTTCACACATTCCTAAAGAACCCCTCCTCTCCCTTATAAAAGGAGACCACTTTTAACCAATTCTTCACACCTCTCAATCCATTTGGATCGTCCAAACTCTACCCACTTACACTCCCTACATCCCTATCCTCCTCCGAGAAGCCGTAAGTTAGGCAGAAGGCATTTCAAGAAGTCCTTTGGTTCAAACTAAAGAGAGTTACCCAAATTAAAGGTAACAGTTTCTCTTAAATTGCTTTCTTTTATTTTACTTCTCCAACCCCTAAAATATTTTTATTTCCTTTGTTTTGTAACAACACCAGTATCCTAAATATACTAGTTTGTTTTTATGATAAGGATTAGAACTAAACTTACACAAACCTCCATCTAATAGATGAAGAACATAATGTTTCTGTGGATGGAAACCAAAGGCCTCACGAAACAATGATTGTTCAATTACATATTACCGCCACTCATGGTGGCCATTATGATGGAACTGTATTTATATATGATATATATTATGTTTATTATTTCCTTATTCTTATGTACTTACCTTTTTATAGCATTCCATTATGGTTTCCATAGTGGGTAAATACGATAATCTCATTTGAGGAAGTGTGGACTACCGCCCCCTCAAAGTGATTTGATTCATTAATGCCTTATGTGGGATGTATAAAGGATAGAGTTAATGATATTATATTTGATATTATACTGGAATTATAATATAAAAAAGTATAATTATGTTTTAATTCCATTAAAATGATAAATATAAATGAAATTAGCGTTCATGCGTACGTACGGCTTACTGTCTCCATGAACGGTGCATTTCATTTCTTACCTCCAAATGTTATATACTATTATAAATAAATGTATATAATGAATATATATGATATACATGATATTTAAATCATGAATATAAATCTGGATATAATTTACTATTGACCACATGAACAACTTGTAAATATAAGTTGTTCATTTTTTACTCAAGTACCAAATATCGACAAAATGAACGTTATTAACTTAAATGATTACATAATGTTTATAACATGGTAATAAGTTATATAAAAGGAATAATAAACTTGAAAAACGTTATTAAGCAAGTATAAATTAACTTTATTTTATTATTCAGGTGATTAAAGAATTATTTAGTTAAGTCGGACGCGAGGTAAGGGACTTCGTCTCAATCTCCTTTCATTGAGGCATATTTTGTTTCAATACACGACTTTCTTTTATACACTATATAAACACCCTTGACTTTTCAAAGGGAATATTTTTCTACGAATCATTTTACAATATGAAAAAAAAGTATGTTTCTTTTTAACGTAAGCGGTGACAATGACCTTTTTCACCGTCGTGAGTATTATTTGATCTTTGGCTTCCTCAACAAGCCGTAATGTTTTTTAAAAAAAAATAAATACCATATACTCTTTTATGTGTTTTGGTATTGAAAATGGTTTGATAATGGATTTTTTATTACAATATATTTAAGTAATGTATTGTGATTCAAATGTGGAAATGTTTTGTTTCCTTTATATTTGTTGATTTTATAATTGTACTTGAACATTTGACGGGTGGTTATGTGATAAACCAAATGACGGGTGGTGCCGTGAATACCAGGATGGGTGGTTACGTTATAACCTCCAATGCAATGGGTATGGAAGTCGGTCGTATGGCTATTCTATTTAGTGATATGTGTGTAAGTCGACCGTATGGTTATTCCATTTAAGTATGTTTATGTCCCAAGTTACCTTTATATGTTATTTGTTCTTTAAATGGGTTTTATAGTAATCATTTGGTTACAAAAGGGTAAGTAATGATATTTTATTCAGTGAAGAGTATTTACCACTTCATAAAGGTGAAAAGTATTACTTATGTTAAAGTATTCATGGTTTACTTGTTGTTTTTAAAAACTAACTGTTTTATTTCTTTGTGTATCCCTTACTGAGCTTTTTATGTTCATCCCAAGTTTTTAAATGTTTTTCACAGGACATAAAGTGGAATAGGGTCAAGGATGGGATCAAGGAAAAGGCGTGTCATCTAAAACATGGAACTAGACATGACTCTGTTTTTCAAGAGTTCATGTTTTGTAAAAAAAATGGAAAATGAGTAGAAGTTTATACTTTGTGATATTTTTAAATGTAATAGTTATGGCCTAACTCTCTAAAACTCTAAACATGAAAAGATCATCAACGTGAATTATTCATTTAATTCAATAGTATGTAATGTTTAAGACCAGGTCTTTATATTGGGAGGCTTGAGTGAACCTTGAGAGGACTCCTTGGGAGGTAAGGAGACCAGAACTTTGTTGAGGAGGATTTTGGAATGGAAAGGATGATAGAATGGCTTGGTATTTTTAGGGGAAGTGAGGGGACAAGGCATTAATGGCCAAGGGATACCACATTGGTGGTATTGGAAAAACAAGATATATTTCATCATGTTTTTGGCCACTTGGGACACCTTATACCTTATCTTACTATTCACAAGTTGACAATCCCTTAAAATATCTCATGACATCATCATGATTCAGTTATGATGTCATTAAACATACCAAAACCCTAAAACTGAATTTTTACTATTCACTGAAAATTCAACTTTTTCATAAAAATACCAAAAAAATACCTTAACATAATATCGATGTTCTGAATTCAAAAATAATTTCCATTTTATAAAAATAATTTTCTAAATATTTTTAATTTATTTTTTAATTAAAAAACATTAGTCACTCGAAAAAACTAATTCTTGAATAATAATTTCTGAAACAGTTATTTACCTATGTTATTGAATCACATTACTTAATCAAGGTACCTATATTATATTAATACTTTCTTTAAGTGAGATTACTAATAAATTTGGTCACATTACTAATCCAAAGCATAATATCACTATTCATAAATTACTATTCAACAAAAATTATGTTGATCTTATTAGACTCCAAATTTCTTACTGAACACATTTGCAGAATACCATTTTTTTAAAATCATTACAGATAATTAATTATTTAAGGTTTAAAAAATATTTTAAAATATCCTTATTTCAAATTCATAAAAAAATATACATCCTAAATTTATCCGAATATTTGAAAATTTAAAAACCTCTCCATACAAAGAGAACACAATTTCATTTTTCTCAAAGGATTACACAAAGCAGTTACGATCTCCTTAAATAACCCCTTATAACCATAGCATATAACCTAAGTGTAAGGTGTGATAAGGTGAGAGAATATGAGGGAGGCTCGGCCAACAATACACAAGTAGTAATTTCTACCAGTTTTAACTTCTCGTGAAGGGGATTCCGTTCTAGCTTCACACGATAAAGTTCGGCTTGTGTTTGGTCCAGAGAAAAGCCTAGTGGTGCTACCTCCTTCCTAAGTTCTGTTAGATGGGCTTCGATTGGTCCAGACTACTGGATGAGGCTATCAAATCTCCTTTCTATATTAATTAACCAAGATCACTTGTATTTAGAGACAATAATCACAACATTTAGATTCCAACGGTCATATTGACCAATCGTCATATAACAGTCGAAACCCAACGGTCTGATTTTATTTATACTCATGTTATCAAATGAAACTGTTTTGCTGAGTATAAAAATAAAATAACACACAAAATTAGGAAACAAGAGTTATTCAAAATTTCGGTTCGTTACAATGTAAGATCTTTATTCATCTTTCTCCATTATTCATTTCTCATCTCCTCACCAGAGCTATTTTGATGCCGGATAATATGCCATATTTTCATGATGTTGATATGCCTTCAATTTTATTCTAATCTAATAGAAACTAAGGTCTGATATTGGATGAGGAGAGTGATATAGGCTTGAAGTAGTATGTCTATGACTCATCTATCAAGTATCTCCATTTTATAAATTTTTATGGTTGTTTGAATTCTGATTTTATCAGGAACTTCTTATTAATTTCATATACCATTCTTATAAACATTATGCTCATATTCTAGATCATTTCTTATTTATTATCAACATTTTTTGGAGGTTATGACCTCACCACCTTCTACCCCCAGTAGGGTGCTTCCATAATTATGACTTGGTAACCCATCTGGGTTTATTTGATAAATATTTTGGGCGTGTGTGCTGACGCTACTAATGGTAAGACTTCTTAAATTAAATGAATTGTGAATTTTCAATGGATATCCTATGTTTATAGTATAATTATCACTTAACCCTTCTAAGGTAAGTGTTCCAAATAATTATTAATCTTTTTAAATGT
The DNA here is from genome assembly GCA_963277665.1 of Viscum album. Lineage (NCBI taxonomy): Eukaryota > Viridiplantae > Streptophyta > Magnoliopsida > Santalales > Viscaceae > Viscum > Viscum album. Next base: position 14,934,795 of record OY728163.1, read on the forward strand.
TGAATGAAAAATATATTTATAGCTATCAATTATCTTAGTTAATTATAAATGAATTGATTATGGTTTCATGTCCTTATCCCACCTTGTCATGTTGATGAAAGGTAATGGAATGAACCAATTGATTGAGTATGGAATCAAATTATTAAATGGATGCATATCCTCTATGTAATGAACCCACTAAATTTTTAAAACATAATTGGTAATTGGTTCCTTGTTTTAATTATCCTTTTCACTTAATATGAAAGTAAATGGAATAATCCTACAAAATTATTAAATTAAATGCGAATTACATAGCCTAAATTTAATAATGAATTATATATAAGGTTCTTATTACATATGGGCCTTTTAATCTTTATAGGAGTGGTAAGACATGAGACATCCTTGGATTATCGAGCAAATGTCTTGAGCACTCATACAACACCATTAAAATTTTAGGATCCAATTTCCACGGGAAATAACCACTTTGAAACACGGTCCTTGTCTACTAGAGGATTCCTAGAATGACATTGTAGGATTCCTTCACTATCTTATGAATATTAGTATACCTTTGATACACTCCTTAGATCTGACTTGATGTCTTCAGATAAGTGGCACGATGGATTCACCCAATTAGGCCCAGTCATGCTTAGCCTATTTTACCTTTGAAGAGAGCCTTAGACTCAGTTATAACTATTTATAGTGTAATGCCTTGGGTAATTCCCCTTAGATTACACTCAGAAGCCTTTACTTCCATACTTCATGAGTTACTACTTTATGTTGGTTGACCTCTGAGGTCATGGATGCCTTGGTTATACCTTGGATACTCTTTTATTATTATCATGATATATTATTAGTGTTTTTGAAATCTCAAAAGACTTATTTATGTAAATTTTACTTAAATGAATTAATTAAATGGTCTTCTGTTCAGAGACATTTCTAGATGTGGCTGAAGTAGGTATCAGTTACTATCATAGAATTTTCTTACTTTTATATATACATACACACTATTCAGTTTATATTAATAGATTGGATTTTCATATAAGTAGTTGGTGGGGGCCTACTACGATTTATCTCCCACCTTATCCGGGTTTCCATTTGTACCTGGGTTTATTATATGTATGTAGGTGTCGATAAAAAGAAGAACCCACTTTGTACATTATAACCTAATTGTTTGGATTAGGATGGAGCATGGTAAAAGATAATCATCCCAGTGCTCAGGATTCTTGGATAGTTTTTGGTCTTTTACTTATTTTTTATAACTTGTATAGTCTACTTCCATATATACCGTATTTCAAATTTTTTAGAAACATGAAATTTCATTATCATCATTATGTATATGATTCAGTTTCCAAAATTTGAGTTAGTTATTATTGATAGATGTTTATACTTATCTTCCACTATCAGTTTATTCATTTATTATCATGATTCCACTATTTAACTTTTTATTATATCTATTGTGCTATACCCTGACAAGAGGGAATACTCTCTCCACTGAAACACCCTAGGCCCTAACTACTAGTTAGTATCTTTTAGCAGATGGGGAGGCACACTTGAGTCCATATAGTCCACCGAATTTTAGTCACCTTTGAGTGGTTTCTAGGTCAGTACGTCACAGATGGTTTTCATAGAAGGGAGATTGTATATCCACAAAAGAAATATCTCATGAAGTATGTTACCCTATGTGAAATATTATATAGATATAGATCATTGGAAATAGGTAAACATGCACTTTAAGAAGAACCATTTTCATATAAGATTTGGTATATAAAAATGGATGGGGTATACTAGGGAGTATGGAGGTTTATGGTTTTCCACCAAAAAAATTCGGTAGTGGAAATCCCTCCATGAAATATTTATGTGGGAGAGATAGAGATCATCCCAAAGTTCTTCTGCATACCAAACCATGATTTGTTAAATAAATGAGACATTACCATAACTTTTATCACATGGAGGGTTTTCTCTATATTTAGACATGTATTTCAAGTCTATATGGGATAATTATTCTCCAAATACCTTCTTTTAAAATATTTTCTTGAAAAATATTCCATTTTCCATACTCCAAGCCTCTAAAAATATCCATTATGTTGAAATGAAAAATGAGGATTTTATTTATAATAAAATCCACGTAATTTCCCACTCCATGATATTTGGAATTATTATCACATATAAAATACTCATGACAGTATAAAAAACTTTCCTTCACTTTTAAAAAGTTATCATGACCACATATGAGTCTTCTATGAAGGTTTTGGGTATAGAAAAATCACCTTTTGGGCATATCCAACTCTGATTTTTTTCATAATCAAGGTATAATTTTAGTGGTAGATAATGAGGAACATCATGAACAATATAATTAATTCAAATCTCAATTGACATGTGAATTTAACCAAGAATACAGGATCATCATATATAATTTATAATTAATTTATATATATATTTCTAATTACCTTTTAAATTAATTATTTCTTTATTGATGATGTGGTTGAATACTCTTGGAATACCATATTTATGTCATGTGATCCAAGGGTATAATTCCTCTATAGGTGATCCACGCATGCTCAAAAATTATAGAATCACATCATAGAATCATCAAATGCTAGTTTTGTTAATCCTAATCACTTAAATTATCTTTCATTGATCGTAACAAGAATATATTCATAAATAAAATATTTCTAATATTATCTCAAAGTCTTTAGAGATTGGAGGAGGATTGTCACTCTAGTTATTGATCACATTCTTGAGGGGTTTCTATCTTAGGGATTGAGATAATTCTCTCTTAGGTTTATTGTGGACAAAAAGTAGATAAGCTTGGAAAGTGATATAAATGGATATTTACAGAGAATGTTTAGGGTTCTTCATTACACATTGGCCCTTATCCAATTCCTTATTCCTTGTAGAACGTCATGTCTAATAATAATATAAATAATATTATTATTTTCTTGACGTGTGAAATTCCTACATATAATTAAATTTCATTTGATAAATAATTTAATTAATATTTATTTAAATTATATGTAATATATCATTTCTAATTGAACCATTAATCTCTATCTATTTATCCTCCTCATAATTTACTGAATCTTGAATAATGACTATTTATTTAACAAATAAATATTACTTCATTATTCATTGATAATTTTTTGTATACTAAAAATTGAGAAAATATATATTTATTTATTATTTAACACGTATATATATTCATATGAATATATTGTTATTAAATATTGGTGATAAAAAAGCCTAGATAATTATTAAACCACAAGATGGGAAAACTATATATTCTAACTTGGTAATTTCAAAATAGAGTTTCACTAAGATTCTGGATACTGTTAGTGTGTGGCCCTCTAGACCACTTTCTTAGTGGCATTAAGTGGAACTGCCTAAATTATATGTTTCGTAACTAGAAAAATTTCCTGGAATCTATACATTAAGAAATAAATGTTGTAATGATATGAAAACTTATAAAAATTATTGATGTGTAATATGATCTATTTAGAATAATATATCTAATCAATCAGGCTGTATACTGATGTCATCAACCTATGTACTTGATATCTCTTTCTATAAATTTTTGGAAATGAACATGCCTATAGAACACTATATCCATAAATTTAATTAGGTTGTTCTATTCTAATAAAATTTCCTAATAATCAACACCCATTAAATAATATAAGGGATAAATCATTTCTCACATTATTCATTAATGTAGTATATCTCATATCACACCTAAAGTACATGACCCATGATTTTCCTTCTATTAAATTATATGTATCTGTACACATGTATTCAGATAAAATATCTAAAGACCCTTATAAATAAATATTTTCTACTAGCAGTTCATGTTCTAATAATCGTTTGCTTTGAAAATTTAAAAGGCCATACATTGTGAGATATTGTATCAAAGTCCTATAAGTCTCCATCTTGAATAGCCTATATAATTTTCATCCACTCAATGATATTATCCAACTATAGAATATGTATATAAGAATATTTTAATGGGAATCATAGGTTCCAACACAGTAGGGAACTGTTATGACCTTTTTATGTGGAAGTTACTATTAGGCATTATCACATACTATGTCACATACAAGAACAATAATTATATTATAATAAATTTATTAATATTCAAAACAATAAATACATGTAATCATAAATTATATATAGTTTGTTTTTATGTCACCAAATACATTACAATCACACATTAACCAGATAAAACAGGTAATAACCATCAGTCCTCTAGCGCTCAAATGACATTCAAGATTTTTCTAAGTTGAGAATTTAGTCAATGGGTCTTCCACATTCTATTACATGGAAAATATTCTCACCACAACTTCACCCCTATAAGAAAAATCCTTCAAGAGGTTATAATTCTTCAATATGGGATTTTTTTGTGACCTTGGCTCTTTTTTGAGATCCATTATTGTATTATTATCACAATATAATGTGATAGGGTCTTTACTACTAATAACCACATCAATGTCTTGGATAAAAATAATATTCAGGGAAAATTATTATAAAATTAAATCCAATGGATCTGAACATGGCTACTAGAGAAAATCATTTATCATAGTTAAAGCCATGAAACTATTTAAACCCTTTATTCACTAGTTTTTCATTATAGGTATTCACATTACCTTCCAGGTATTTTTTTATCTTGAATAACTATTTTCACCCAAAAATATCCACGTCAACTAGTGGATTGACCAGAACCGAAATGTGATTCTAATACATGGAATCCATCTTAGAATTCATGGAATATTTCTGTATTAAACATTACATCTCTCTACTATCTCTTTTCATTAAAAAGTATCATCATTTTTTTCCAATAATGAGTCACCATCCTCAGTGACTAGAGAACCATATATTTTTTGTTCCCTAACCTCCTTGGTTCTCCTACTCAATACTTATTATTCAAGAAAAAAATATTCTATGGGGACCAATAGTATTTATTCTTATACCAAATATTATTTATCTTCAGCATCAAATTCATCAAATTCAATCTTTCTCCCACTATCCTTATTTAGGTGTTCTCCCCCTCAATAAATATGTCATGTCTTTCGATGGTTGCCTTTTTATCTAATTGGTTGTATAGATATTATCCCCTTATTTCCTTGATATATCCAATTAAGAAACACTTTTTACCCTATGGTTCTAGTATGATTATATATGTGATCTTAACAAACTTCTCTCATCCCTATATATATAATTTCAATAACATAGATTTCCAGCCATACATTAATTTGTATGGTATCTCATTTTCCACTTTAGTTGCTACATATCTTTGTGTTTATATCAAAATATATAATTCATATCACCCAAAGGAAAATGGAAGAGCTATATGACTCATACTCAAAATTACCATGTCAAGATAGGTGTGGTTCATCCTTCCACTAATTCCATTCCACTATGGTGTATAAGGTGAATTGAGTTGAGATAGAATTCCAAACACCAGTAAAATGTTGATAAACTCTTGGTTAAGATATTCAACACCTTGATCAGATTAAATCTTACTTATATTCTTTCCAAGTTTGTTATCTGCATAATTTTTTAATGCTTTGAATTTATCAATGGATTCAGACTTATACCTCATCAAGTACACATAATCATATATAATAAAGTCATAAGAAATAGTTATAAAGTATGAATACTCTCTTATAGCTTCTACTATAAAAGTTCCCCACACATCAGTGTCTATAAATTCAATAATCATTATGGATATTTCACACTATCTACTAAATGAATGCTTTTTCATCTTTCCATGTAAAGAATAATGATATCAGTTAAGTGGTTTGAGATCAAATGAGTCTAAATATCCATATTAATAGAGATTTTTCATATGTTTATCATTTACACAACTAAGATAGTGATTCTACAGTTGGGTGGGAAAATATTTATGTGAACTTGATTCGATATAAATTTAAAATAATTAGTTTTGGTAATATAATACATAAATACTGATATTTAAATGAGCCATAGAATAAAATATGTTTCCATTGTATATGAAACATCTCTTATTTCCAAACTTGAAAATAAAACCATCAATATCTAAGAATGATATAGAAATTATATTAATTGTAACATTTGGTATATAATAACAATCTTGAAAAACTATGATCATTCATGAGGAAAATGAGAGGTGGTAGTCTCCTATAGCTAATACAATATTCCATTCTCCATTGGATTCTAGAAGATACACCTCTCCTCTTGAAATATTCAAAAATCTAATTGGTTATTGTATTTGGATGAATATGTGAGCACTAAAAGAAATATCTATTACCCAATGTATAGATATATAATGATTGAACATGATAATGAACATACCTAAATCTTAATCATATTTCTTTTGGGTACAACTCTTCTTTTAGTGTCCTAACATACCACATGAAAAACATACCATATTTTGATCATTTCATTTCCATTGGATATTATTATTCTTGTAAGGATGGTGCACATGATCCTTTGACTTGGAGTGAGTCCTGGGGTCCCTTTCTAATCCTTTTCTAATTCACCAAAAGTATTGATGGTCTTTCTCACCCCAAGTATTTGTCGACTTATTGAATCAATGTAAATATTTTTGAAAGATTCTTATCGCTATTGCTAATTTTATAATTCACAATGAATCTGAAATATACATTAGGTTTTGATGATATAATAATAACATTGCACATCTCATCAGGTTTCTTCAAACACAAGATGTATAAGCTCTCTATATAGATAATCATCTTGACTACATGAGTCCCAACTGACACTAACTCTCTAATCTTGCATTTTAATAGTGAAATAGAGATCAAATATCTCTCTAGTCTCACCTTCCCTTGATAATGATCATAAAGGTGGTGCATGATGTTATACCCATCCATATCCTCGTGTTTCTTTAGAAAAATCACTAAACATGGATAATAACATGAAACAATGGACATTATTAGTATCATATGTATGTTTTGGGTAGATACATACTTATTCCTATCTAGCCTCTATATCAAGAAACTCAGGAAATTGGGTTTTAATTACACATAATTACCATTAACAACATATTATAATGCAAAAGATCCTATACAATTCCTATAAATTCAAGCTAGTTAGTAAGGTAATCCTTCTCTAGTATACATCGCAATTTTATAGTCAAATTCATGTGGATTTCCATTTCTACAATTAAATAAGAGTATAATATTTATACTTTATCTAGATTAAAAATTATATAATAAATTCTCAATTTATTGATATCCCTCTATTTTTTCGAAAACCAATATCCCCTTTGAGTGGTTTTGTAATATCCCATCACATGAATATTCTTAGTGGAAAGGATCATTATGAACCTTATCATGACCCTAAATAGGGATTTTTCATATTTATGAAGGTATAGAGGTTGGTGTAACTTTCCATCTATATTAACTCACAGTTCATTAATCCATTAAGAGGACTCCTCAATATTGAAATCTTTGATATAGATTTCCATAACACTTGCCTCCAAATTTACACCAGGTCTTGTTAAGACTACTCTTATTGATGTAAAATTGGTTATGTCATCCTAAAAACTTCTTTAGAAAACCCCATTAAATGGTAGTTTCCAAAATAGGGTTGGATAAAATAATATTATCTATTGGTTTAATTCTAAAATAAGTAATGGATGGCTATAGTGACCTAATATTTTAATTTGATGGACTTTTAATCTTTATGTGTGAATTCCTTATTTTTTCTTATTACATCCCTACTAATAATAAGTAGACATTAAAATGTGATTAACTATTTTTAAGATAAAATTTACACATAATAAAATTTATTTTATGTGTAAATGATGCATCTTCATATGTAAATTATGTGGCATGTGATTCTATTAATGCACATAGAGTACAATATAAGTAAAACCATACATATCTTGATGTTTATAATTTTAACATAAATATTAATTTAATATATAATTAATAACCCTGTGAAATGGTTTTTATTGTAAATAAATTATTCACAAACACATTGTGATTATGATTAATTATATCATAAAATTTTATTTCCATGTACAATTAATCACATGAGGTATAGTAAATTACACAGTGTGTACTTGGGATATAGATATTTAATGTATTTTTCCCATGTTTGTCACACATGCCTTGGGAAAAGGCATGTTTTTTGGCCACAGATGTGTATGTCGTACATGGTGTATACTCCAGTTACATGCCTTGTATCCTTGATGTTTCATGGTTTTTCATTCCTTGTGTCATGAAATAAATTCATGGTGTGGCTTGGACCACATTTTTTCCCCTAAAACATGTGGACTATACATCTTATAAGTAGGTCGCATAGAATATAGTATGTCAAAATGTGTTCCATCTTGGTATTGTCAACACGCAGTCAACATTTAATTCTTTCCATATATAGTTATTGCATGATGATAAGAATTCATTACAATTTTCCTTTATAAAATGAACATGGGTACACAACGTGTATCAATGGTCTACACACCATATAGTCTTGTGTTATGTAGACAGAACCCTTAGTATCTTCTGCTAGATTCTTTATATGTTCTTCGAGTAAAATTAACCTTTTATTGGTTATATGATTGGGAATAAAGAAGGATAATATAAGAATTCATCATTCACATTAAAATACAGAAAAATACTTTAATAAAAAACTAATATAAAATTCATATCATCAATAAAAGATTTATAAATAAATATAAATTAATTATTTAACCACTTTGATACTAGATGAAGGTTTTTGGAATATCAGAAGTGCTTAGTGGGTATAACCAACTTGGATTCTATCATAATCAATGAATAATATGATATGATTATGATGAATAAAATCCTGATTGATGGAATTAAATAAAATTTTAACTAACATCTGAATGTTCTAACTAATAAGGAAGGATCATCACATATAATTTATAGTTAATTTATAGATGGATTTAGAATTACCTTATCATGTAATTATTTCTTTTTTGATGATGTTTTTGGTTACTCAAGTCATGACATCATTTCTTCCTAGGTTCCAATAGTAGAATCTCTCTTGTAGTGATCCGTACATGCTCCAAAATCGTAAAACATTATCACAGAATCATTGGGTGTTATCATGGTCTATCTCGATCACTTGCATCATCATTCATTGTTCGTAGAAAGAATCTCTTCATGAATAAAATATTTGTTAAGTTCTCTTGTTGTCTTGAAAAAGTGGAGGAGTATTAGTGATCTATATATTGAGTGTATTCTTAAGAAGTTTAACTCTTACAAAATGATAGAATTGTCTCTTAGGTTTTTTTCACAATAATCAACTAACCCATGAAAGGTATATAACCAGGTATTTATAGAATAAAGTTAGGGTTGGTAATTTCACATATTCCCTTATCCAATTCCATCTTCCTTAGTGAACCCCATATTTAATAATAATATAGAAAATAATATTATTTTCTTGAAATGTGTAATACCTATGAAAAAATATGTGTCACTTTTTAAATAAATTAATTAATATTTATTAAAAGTATATTTAATATATCATTTCTAACCAGACCATTAGAATCTATATGGTTATCCTCATTGATATTTATTGAATCTTGAATAATGGGTATTTATTTAGTAAATAAATATTACTGTATTAATTTTTGATAAATATAATAAATATTATATTCACTAAATATTTTGAATAAATATTAATTTATTATTTAACTTATACATGGATTCTTCTGAATAACTCATAATTAAATCTCAGTGATCAACCAACATTGAATAATTTTTAAAACATAAGGTATGAATAATATTTATTCTAACTTTTTAAATTCAAAATAGAATTTAACTATGATTTTAGATATGCTTAGTGCAAGGTCATCTAGTCCCATTTCTCAGTGATATTGGGTGAAGCCATCTAAATTCAAAGGTTATCATCTAACAAAATGTCAAGGAACCCCTATTGAAAGAAGTAAATGTCATAAAGACATAAAACCTTTTAGGGTCCTGAAAATTACTCCAAGGAGAGAAATACCCCTGCAATCGCTTTGCAGAAGGAATCAAGCACTTCTATAAGTCTATCAAGGTGAGGGGACTCAAATTGAGTTGTATATCATTGAAGGAACTGGAAGAAATTATTGTTTTCAAGTGGATCATGTACCATCACCGGGAAAGGTATACAGAGAAGATAGATCACGAACCTCCAAGAATGCGGGACGGTCCGTGAACTGCTGCCTACGAAGCGATGGCTAGTAAGCAAGGAAAAACACGTTAACTAAAGGAGTTCTGCATAGAAGACCATCTGTGTACTATTCCATGAACGCATCGATTTTAGGATTACGCGAACGGGAAGGGTTCCGCAAACCATTATTGTGAACTGAAGCCTCCACAACCTTGGATGACTGATTTTTCTACAGGATAGAATATTTCTTCAATGGGCCTCTGCAAATGGTGTCGTGTGCCTAGTAGATATGATCCATCTGATGTTCTATAAAGGGAGCACATTAGAAGTATGAAAAAAATATGGGAGACTGATAGATAGAAGGATTGGGAGAGAGGTATGGGATGAGCGAAAAGTGGATGAAGAATCTAGAGGGTGCGAGAGAAATTTCTCCCACACCCAAATCAGTTTGTAGAACTCCATCCTGCATCTGAAACAGTTCACGGGACTCCATCCCACAAACCATATGCAGAAGTATGTTCTTGAATGTCCTCCCCATGAATCATATTTGGAAGACCCTCTGCAGCCAACCAGCGAACCAATAAAAAATATAATAAAAACGGTTTGTGGGTGCCCATATGTGTAAAATGGTACGCGGATGCCCATATGTGGAAGACGGTTCACAGATGCCCATATGTGGAAGAACGTTTGCAGAAAACTCCTCCGCGTACCATCGTAGGAATCCAACTCTTCTGTGTACCATCCTATACAGCTTACTCCTATGCGGCTAGCCCCTTCGTGAACAGACAGTTCATGGCCATCTCTTATGTGGATGCTCCTACATGACAAGCTACTACGTGAACAACCTTATGCGGAAAACTATTCGTGACCATCGGTCTATACCATGGGGGTTGTGGTCCCCACCCTCCGGATCGGACCCTTCGCTACCTTCACTGATCCCATTAAAATGGAGGGTCTCACTGGGAACTTTTCGGGCCATGATGAGGACATTTTCCATTGCACCCTTATGTCGCCTAAACATTTGTCCCTTAAATACCATGAGAAGATACATTCTGCATGAACCTCCAAAAATTCCTATCACCTGCCTCCTATGCTAGGTTGAACCATAACTCAATGGAAAATCATAGCCTAAATGTTTCTTAAATGCCTGAACACATCCTTTTCATCCAGCAAACTTTGTGTCTCTGGTGATTTCGTATCCTCATAAACCTATATGGACATCATAAGTATAACGTCAGTGTCCTACTGACACCTTTGTTTGACTATGCACTTCATGCCCTGGGGGCTCTGCATATGAATCCTACAAGACGGCCTCCAATCAATGGAAAATCTATCCTTAGGAGAGTCCTTTCTTACATCTGTACGCTTCAATGGCTTCCATGCCCCATATCATTTCTCTTAATCCAAGAATCCCTAGATTAATGGTTTACACTATCCTTCCCTCTCTTGTTTGAGGCATGTCAGAACATCTCAGCCTAATTATCCTCTAGTTAATCATGGATCCTTCAACACAGTCCAAACTATATGATTATAAACTGTGAGTTATAGTCCTAACGACATGACATTAAACTGTATGGTACATGTACTAACCACATGATATTAAATTGTACGGTATACATCCAAGATATATAACTTTAAACTATAGTATAACGGGTGATTTAGGATCTTTATAAAACTCCTCGGCCATCAGATAAGGAAGTCCAGTGTCTTGAGGACACCTCTGCATGATTATGCACATCATGCCCCGACGTCTCTGCATATTTTTTTCCAAAAAATGGTCATCATCCAAATGAAAATTCATCCTCAGGAGAGTCCTCTCCTACCTATTTACGCCTCAATGGTTTATATGACCCATAACATTTATCTTGATCCAAGATCCTCTAGAATAATGGTTTTCACATTTCTTTCCTCTCATGATCGAGGCATATCAGAACATCCCAACATGATTATCCTTAATTCAATCATCATCCACGGTATATGACATTAAACTGAAGTATACCTCACTTGATATTATAGGGCCCTCCCACTGAGGTATGTCCCCAATCTTCTAAGACTGGTCTACATGACCCATAATTTCATCTCACATTAAAGGGTTTGATGCTCCGCGCCCTCACCCACAGTCGCCCCGGCCTATTCCTTCATGGGCTCTTCCTCCCCCACCATCAAGGGAAGAGGCATGTGAATTGTTGAATCTTTTACATCCTATTGTTTCTCACAGCAATCATGACTCAAATGGGCTTAGAGGTTTTTAAGAATTAAAAAATCAATGTGAATATTAACTATGAGAACTCTGATTCCTGATTAAATCAGGATATGGAAGATGCCTTCCATAAGGCCCAAGCTCAAATGGGTGCCCATTCATAAAGGGTCCACCCAACCATCATTATCAAATGGTCAAATCCCATGCATAAGTCCCACACATTTTGAACAACAAGAACTCTGATTCCTGATCAAAACAGGATACATAGGATGCCTGCTAGAAGGCCCGATCTTGAATGGGTGCCCAACCCTAGAGGGTCCACCCAATCATGATTATCAAATGGGCAGCTCTTATGCATAAGCCCCATACAATCTGAACTATGTGTGTTCTGATTCCTCTCCTGATGATACGTAGGACTCCCCCTTGGGGGCCCGGTCCCCACATCAAGTCACCTTCCACCCCCCCATGGATGACAATAAACTCCATATCACCTTATAATATGGCTAATTCTGCATCACCTCTATGGAATCAAACACACGCATGCCTACGACGATTTTTCAAACCAAGGGTAGCCCGGGGACACACTCTTTGGGAATGAACCAAGTATTCGCGAACATATGAACACAACTTAAATATATAAGTGAGTCCCAGAATATGTAATAATTCTCCCCTGGAAGGGTGTGGTGAGCCTGACCTCTCATCCACTCGACCAAGGGTGTCCTTAAGTGTCATTGTCCAAATCGTCAGCCGATGAGTGCCTACCTTTGGAAAGAAGGTCCATGAATCCTAGATACCAAGGTCATTGGGAATTATTTTCTCCATGAATAAACATATTGGAGACGATATGAGGATTTTATATCTAAGAAGGACTGATTTCATGTGTGATTGACTCCCATGCAATTAGCCACTGGGATCAAAATTTCCCCACAAGGTTAATTCAACCTTCTTTAAAGGATAATGATGTTGAACTGGTTGAAAAAGAGGAATGGTAAATTCTATGAGATCCCCTATCTATAGAAAAAGGGGGTGGGTGATGATCCTTATTGTTCCATTTCTGCATCCCCCATACACATGCCACCTCGGAGGTGGAAAAAACCTCATGTGAACTCTCACTATCTAATATAATCCCATAACATGATATCTATAATCAAACTCTTTTCATGATGGTGTCATCAACCTATGTTCTTGATGAATCTTTCATTGAATTTCCAAAAATAAACCTACCCATAGAAATTGTGGTCATTGATTTAATTAGGCTATTCTATTTCCATAAAAGTGCATTGGATATCAACTTCCATTAAATAATAGAAGGGATAAATCATTTCATTCATTCTTCATTAATATAGTATCACTCATGACACACCCAACATACTTTCCTTCACACAAACATATAATGTCACAATTTTGGTCAAGACATAAAACTAAACCACTCATGATATTCATTAATAATAATCTTAAATTATAAGGATTAATATACTCACCTATATATAATAATATCCAATAAAACATATAAATGTGCTTTTTATACTGGCGGGTCATGTTCTTATAATCACCTACTTTAAAAATTACTAAGAGAATACACTATGAAATAGTGTAATAGTATCTCATGATTCATCACCCCTAGTAGCTTCTATCCTTTGTGTCCTATTAAATTATTTCATCCAATTTTAGAACATATATTCAAGAATATTTTCATTTAACTTCGAGGTTCTCATCATAATGGGGAACTTCCATGACCATTCAGTTTGATAGTTACTCATAGGACATTATCACATTCCATGTCACAAAAAAAAAATATGATGTGATAATAACTTTATTAATATTCAAAATAATGAATATAAGTAAACATAAAGTATATATAAGTTAGTTCTAGGTTGAAAAATCCAATATTTAGTCCACATAGGATTCTCATTATAGAATCCCAAAGGAGTTCTCAGCCACATAATTATCCAGTAGTCACATTAGAACTTTGTTCCATGACCACAAATGATGATCTAGCCATATAAAGAGTTGATAGTCACAAAGGATCTCCATGTTTGGGCTGAAAAAAATGATAGAGCTACTAAATTATTTAGCAATCACCAAGGAAACAAACTATCTGATTGAAAATGATGAATCACTTCTCAATTCTTTTTGGGTCCATGTATTTTCAATGCTCTAGACAATATTCACTTGTGCTAAAAGGAATATTGAATTAAAATAAACATAACTTTTGATTTAGGAGTTCATTTTAGCTTCAAAATCTATTAACTTAAATCCTACAAAACAAAGTACACCCCTAATTACGGATTTTACCTATATAATTTGTCTTCTAAGGTAATTTTTTTTTCAAAAATGACCCTATAAATGGATTTCATAGTTTTTACAACATTTTCATTAGAAATGGATGAAACACATATCACACTCCCCACAGAAGGTTCTCAACACTACATTACTGGGCGGGGAAATGTTTTTGAGGACTCTCTATATCTTAGTAATTGAGAAATCATGTTGTACATGGATATCCTATTTGAATCTTATAACCGCACAATGATACTTTTCTTCCAAAACATGACTTTTATTACCTGAGTTAGAACCACATCATGGATTCCATTAATAATTGTATGGAATACATTTTTTGGTTCCAAAAGTAACATCCACATCTATAGATTGTAATGTTTTTTAGTATTACCTTTATTTTATTGCACCTCTCGTATGTTTTTATCTTATCACTAATATATAAAAACCTTATTTTGAGTGTGTAGTACAACTATCAACCTTCATTGGAGACCAGGGTTCAAATATAGGTGACGGATTATTTCTAAAGTTACTATAGTAATACTGTATAAGTACTATAGAAGGTACTATATTATTGTGGTAGTAGTGGATCTATTCACTGGAATTGGGCTTATGAGCCACATAATTGGTCTGATAGGACATAGGTTCCTTAGGATATCAATGGACTTTGATACACATCATCTTTAGGATATAACTAGACCTTTTAAACCTAGATCATCCAAGACATCAAGGGAATTTGGGATATAGGGTCTCTAGGACATGGATTTCATCAAGTCTTCATTATTGTAGAAACTCTAGGATAATGAATCAAAGAAGTAGTAGTCGTCAGGCAGAGAAAATTGGACCCAAGATTGAAGGAGGGATATGGAGGGCACGCCATCAGCCCATGTAACAACAATTAGCTGTAATCCATTAGAAATATCAGGTGGGTAACTAGATATAGACTTGAAGATGTTATAGAGAGGGGATTTTCTAATATTTTCAAGTCAAATAAATATATAAGTTATTTCTGCAAATAGTCATCCATGCCATATAATTTAGGAATTTATGCCTCTAGGCATTTAGGTTATGTAAGGGTTCCCTCTCAACCTAGTTAAAAAGAGGGATTATAAATAAATAAATTATATAGAATTTAATGGAATCTCATACTACCACTTTAACTACTTTTTTCTTATAGTTTCATGAGATACTACTCTCGATGAGTAGTGTATTCTACATATTGTTCACAATTTGATTACTCTGTTTAAAAAATCCATTATTTCAGGAAATCCTAATCAATGACACATCATGTTTGGTAATATGTTTCTCTAAATAAAGTATCTTTAAATAAAGTGTATTGTGTGTCATTATCAAATTATAAAATCTTGATTGACCTTCCGGGTTCATTTTCAACTTGCCATTTGAAAATTTTAATAAATTACATTACTTACTTTTTTTATTTTCAGGAACATAATGAAACCCATCCAACTCTATGCATCCATAAAAAAATATGAAATATCTTTCCTTGTGAGTTATCATTAGAGGTATCGTACCAAAAACATCAATGTGGACCAAATTGAGTAATTTGGATTCCCTCATCTTCTTTATTCTAAATGTATTTCACACCATCTTCCTTCTTATACAAGAATCACATGATTTCTTAATATCCCGATCTAGATTTGGAATATCAATCACATATTTAATCTATGATATATTTTCTAAACTTTTATTATGAATGTGTCAAAGCCTCTAATTCCATAAACTATTTTCATTTTCCACCATGAGGAGACATGTGTTCTAATTATTTTCAACTTTATAGATATTTATATTCATCCTTTATTCATGTATCAATGATTTTATAGTTTTTTCATTTATTAGATATTCCTTCCTCAAGTTACAAGTCAAAAAAATTAACTTCTAATCCTGAGATTATACCAAAATCCATGAAAAATATACTTTTATATTCTTCATTTTATCTCTAGCAATCCATGTATCTCCAATTATTCTAATATGCATGTCTACATAATTAATAGATCATATTATTCTATCCTTTAAACCCTTCACATTATTCAATAAGTTCATATTACCAGTCATGTGGGATGAACACCCACTTTCAAGAATTTATGTGTTATTGTTCTTTGTTTCCTTAAGTAAAAAACCGACTAAGATATCCTTCTCATTATTTTTATTTTCCTTACATGAAACTCTGATTTGTGTTAAGGAATAAGGGGGTCACTGCTCATTATTTTTATCATTATCAATGAATTATTCCTCCACATATTACAATTAGGATAATTTTCTTACCAAATGAATTGAGTTTATTATTCACTTCTTCATTCTCTATAATAATCCATAGAAGATGTCTCTACTAGATTTTAGGGGACCATCAAATGATCTAAGGAAATGGAATAAACACATGAATGGAATTATATGTATTCAGCCAAATAAATATTTAATAAAAAAGAAAAAAATCATACCTTTATTGAGGAATAATCTCTCTTTTACTCCTTGAAAGAATACATATGACGGACAACAAAGATGAAATTGTATGGATATTTCTTCTATGGGAATACACTATCTAGTGGAAACAAATTCATAGAGTGTGAATAATTATTCTTTATAAAGGGTGATATCACCTTCTTTTAAAAATATTAATGAATAGACAATGAACATTGAGTTATAGATTATGGCATGCAATGAGGGTAATTAAATAGAACAAATATAATCTCTTTTATAAGCTCTCACACACACTCTTCGTTTAATGAAGAGTGTCGGTCGAATCAGGCCCCATATCATGGAACCCATATATTATAACTTATTGGAGTAAATTATTCATTGAACACTTCAGTGAATATGTTAATTATTTAATAACTCAATCACATTGAGATATAACTGATAGAAACTGTGTAGGGGTATGTGGAATTGATTTATTCACATCCTAAGAAATCATAATGCCTATCACATGATATAATTTAGGAAACATAAGAACCCATAGTCTTCATTACAATTATTGTATATCATTTCCTATGATATGCATCATATTCATAGCATACCATAAAACACGGCCATATCATAAGATATGATATACCCATTTTTAGTGTAAATCCAACAATTTATTTCTATCACTAAAATCCCATATAAATTTTTATAAAAAATCACTACTCTTTTTGAATCAATAAAAAACTATTTCATATAAAATTTATCAAACTCTCTTTATTTTGGAATAAACATTTTCCCAAAAACTTATTCTTTATCCAAAGGCCTAAATATGTGACCCTTCTAGACTTGTTAGCATTAAAAAAATATGAAAATAATTTCCCTAAAAGATGAATAGTGGCCTCCAGTAAAGCATTACTACTACTAAAGCTACTAAGAGGTATAGTTTGATCCTAATAAACATATTCATATATCTATACAAACACATCCACCATAATATTTTTCATATATATCATATGTATACCTATATAATATCTTTTCTATGACATCGAGTGACTACTATACATATAATATGTAAATCTAGTATAAGTTATATGATCATTTTCGGATTCTATGAAATAGACTCACCAGGTCAATGAAAACATCATATGTAATTCATCTAACTGATGAGTAGATCACATGTCCTTGATCTAAGTAGTTAATAACATCATATGTGACACAACTAAGTTTTCCCATTCATTTCCTTTGTCTGATTCAATCAAGGGCCTATATTTATTGTTTCACATAAGTGGAAAAATCCCATCTTGGTTGAACTCCAACCAATGGCAGGATCAAAAAAACACCTAACCAACTCCTGATTATCTAAGATTTGAGTCTTATGGAAGAAAGGTATAAAAGTATGAAGGTTCTGGTTATATGTATCTCACCATCCTTAGGTAAGAGGGATTCATAATAAGGATACACCCAGCAGTATATCAATAACTTTATGATATTTCAGGACATATACTCTAATGGTTCAGTCCAAGTAATAAGTCTTGACTTATTAACTCATTAATCTATTATTCATATCTCATAGAAAAACATTTATAATAAGATTAAGATTCTAGTAATTATAACTTTCACAAATCATTAAAACCCCTAATAATCGGTGATGAGCATCGATTAGGGAAGCTCAAAGTCATACATTGACAAAATATTATCATTCGATTGTTCATGTAAAGTAAATTATAGCACATGTGAATAAATGATAAATATAGATTGCTTTTATTTATAAAAACACAATTCCATTAAAACCATTACACTAGTCTCTTAGGTATCAAATACTAAGATACTTAACTTGACCCTCATGTTGTTGGTGTGGTAATGGATTCATCAATGGATCTGCTACATTTTCTTCTATATTTACCCACCAAATCTTTATATCTCTCATCTCAAAGATATCCTATACGATATGGTATTTATGAAGGATATGTAGGTTTTTTAGTGAGATCAAGGTTCCTTAGCCTAGAAAATGGCTTCATTTTTTATCATAGTAAAGTTTTATTTCCCCCTCAATGTTATAAAAAATTCCAATTTCAAATATGAACTTCTTAATCTAAATGACCTCTTTCAAAACATCTGACATTATGATGTACTCCTCCTATATTGTCGAGTCTACCATAGTGGACTATTTGGAACTCTTTCAAGTGATAACTTCACCATTTAGAAAAAAAAATAAAACTAAATTGAGATTGTATTTCATCTCTATAAATTTTGTAACTTACATTAGTGTAACCTTTTATGTTGAGCTCATCCTCTCCTCCAAATTTAAAGAACATATTTGTATTCCTTATCAAGAACTTAATAATTTTCTTCATAGTAATTTAGTAAATATCACTAGGATTATATTGGTATCTACAAGTAATTACTAGAGCATAGGTGACATCAATTATAGCACATGACATAGCATACTTGATAGAACTTATGGTGGAAGAATAGATAATTTTATCCATCCTTTATAACTATTTATAAGAATCATGAATCCTTCCAAGATATGTTCCATGTAACACTAGTAAAGACCCCTTTTTGGATATCTCCATAAAAAACACTTTATCACTTTACCAATGTATGTCTCCAAAGAAAGTCTAGGTAGCCTCTTAAATCTATATATAAATATCTATATACCTGTTTTGTAAGCTGCATCGCCCATACCTTTCATGGAGAATCATTTTCCCAACCACGTCTTTACTAAGGGAAGTGTCCAAATATTATTTCCAATAAAAAGTTTCACAAACCAGGTTGGTATGTCATCCAAACCAACACCCAATCTGATCTAACACATGGCCCGAAGGACATTCTCGATCCCCATAGGCTGTAACTAGTGTTGGGAATCAAAGTAATCATAATGAGAATGATTTTTTCCAAACAAAATAGGATCAAACAAATAAAATTAGCACATAGTATAACTAAAAAAACTGAATATAATTAAATGTAAAACTAATTGAGATACAAAAACTACTGAACAAAACAAAAACTAAATATAAAACTAAACCTATACCACACCAATCTGATATTCACATGACCTCTTAGTCAACACCATCCACAAAACCAACCTTCTACAAGAGAAAACAAACCAGAAACTTGTACTTGAAAAATAGCTTGGGTCTGCTGATATCGAGTGCCACAAGTAGGGTGTGAGATTAAATAGCTCAGTATGTAATCACCATAGATTCTATGCATTTCCTCTCCTAAAATAGTCCAAAAACACATTATTGAAATACATTTAAAAAATAATCTTTTAAAATAATTTCAACAAGTAAACGTAGCTTTCCACAAAATCCCTTTTAAAACCCCAGACATAGACATTCTTTTCAAAAATGGTTTCACTTTTTACACTCGATCCAAAACTAAATCCCAAATACAAATAAACTTAGATAACCAAGGGGGTATGTGAAGAACATAAAATAAAGTAAACAAGTAGGTAAAACATAAAAATCCAATATCCAACATGAAACATAAATAAATAGGACATATAGATAGTAACTCAAGATTATTTCTCAAACATCTCTAGAGGAAATCCCTAGACGTACTCAATTCTAACTCACCTGTCGGTATATGGTGCATCTCCATAGTTTATAAACAAATAGCCAATCTAAAATAGAAAATACAGGGGCATGTCCCACCTATCCTCATCAAGTAAATGGGGTACTGACCTTTCTAATCAGGGTCGAAAAGAAACCATCACTAGACCCTCTAGATGACACCCAGGAATCCCATGTTAAAAATAATAATAATAATACTTGGTTAAACATGGTATAGGAAAATTAACTCATAGTATTATCATGCATGATTCATTAGAGAGTATCACATCTAAATGTATAAGGCCCCAGCCTTAAACCTTACTTAATCTTGAGTTAATTCAAGAATACACGTTGAGGATCTTTTTAGGTTTAGAGTTATAGAGAATTAGATCATAAAACATGCATTACATTCCACATTTAAACAAAGTGGTTACATAAAAGATAGTACTCATTTTTCCCATCAATAGAAACATATTTAAAATAAAACATGGATTCTTTCTTGAAACTTCCTTGACACTATCATCACATCATGTACCTTTCCCTTGACCTGTGAAAAACATTTAAGAAACTTGGGATGAGCATAAAAAGATCATTAAGGGATATAAAAGTACGAAATGAAAACATTAGTCCATGCATGAAGTCATAATTTACTCATAAAACATAATCACATACCTCATCAAATAACGAATAAATCGTAGAAATCATAAGACATAAAGGTAACCTGAGGCATTCATAACATTCTTACATAGGGATTAAACCTCATAGTTACGTTTGGAATACCCATCACAGTATATTCCCTAAATCTCTTCGGATAAACCTTAACGTTTAACTCCTTCGCATTACCCAATGTATTGGAGAGCTATATCAGGCTCACCCGCCCTTAGTTTATCACAGAACCACCTGTCTTCATAAACAGTGCCCAAGAACCATAACAAAATCATGGCACATAACTTAATCATAATGTAAAGATAACATTCCCACATTGAAATAACAATATAACATTTTAAGATATTGAAATAATGAATCCATTCAAAAAAACATTTTCAAAACCATTTAAAACATTTAATAAAGAGATTTTTTAATCAAAGTGTCCCAAACCACATTGAAGATTTTAACATTTTAAACCATTAATATCCATATAAATAAATCCTTAAAACCATTTTGAAATCGTGGATATTATTGAGAAATATTTAAAATAATAAATCATTTAAACATTTAAAACGATATTTTAGTTAAATGGTTTTTAACAAAATGAGAGACACTTGAATACAATAATTGAGGAATAACATTTAATCAGAACTTTATAATCTCATGATAATAAAGGGATTCATGATATAATATTCCAAAGGAGAGTATATACACCATATAGGAGTGAATTGGTGCATAACAAAAATGATGTCTCAATAGAAATGTAAAATGAGATGAAATATTTTATAAAGAAGGTATCCTTAAATTAAGGATAAATCAATCTCATAATTATGTGTGAAAAATATAAATACACCAAATATAAGAGGATATTAAGTGAAAAACAATCAAATTTCATTCACATATATTCAAAGTATGACATATTCAATAACTACATGTTGAACCCAAAGAAATAGAAATTGGGTTAAGAAGTTCCCTTGGTAAAATTCGACAGCCTAACGGCATCACTTTAAAATTCATAAAATTAGTTGATGAGAGAGAAAATGATATCTCATCAATTGGACATAAACTTTACATCAATAAGTATATATAAGAACAAATCCCAACATAAAAATTTGTAAATTAGAAGGCATAACAAAATAAGTCTTTTAAAAAGAGGACAGTGAAAGGTTCCCTTACCGATTTGGGAAACTTTCGAAATGTACACCCCATGAAAGAAGGGTCATACAACATTGATGTAAATACTAATAAACGAAATTATATTACACAAATAGTAGAATAATGGGCAGTACATATACCACTCAATGGAAATGGTGGCAAATGTTGCATAAATCTCACGGGAATAAAAGTGAGTCGAAAAATTCCTTATGAAAACTCGGCAGCCTAACAGCGCCACTTAAAACATCCAAAAATAAATTGATGAGATCAAATAGGGTATCTAATCATATTAACATAAAATTTAAATCAAGATAAATATAAAATAACATCCCCCAACATAACAAAGAGGAGCTTAAAAGAAGCGACATAAAGGAGAGTACTTAAAAACAAAGAGAGAGGTTGGATCTCTTACGAAAATTCGGCAACCTAACGGCGCCACTCAAAACTTCCAACATGGATTGATGAGAGAAAATAGGGTATCTCATCATATGAACATAAAAGGTATAGTAAGAGTAATATAAAATAACATCCCAATCATAAGAAATATGAGCTTAAAAGGAATGACATAAAAGGGTGTACTTAAAAACAAAGAGAGGGGTAGGATCCCTTACCTCGTGTCCGACTTGACTCGATCGTTCTTTAATCTCCTGAATAATAAAATTGAGTTAATTTATACTTTATTAAGAACCTTTTTCAAGTTCATTGTTCCTTTTATATCACTTATTACCATTTCATGAACACTATGTAATTATTTAAGTTCATAACGGCCGTTTTAACGATCATTGCTACTTGTGTCAAAAATAAACTATTTATAATTACAAGTTTGTTCATGGGTTAAAATATCCATTATATCCAGAATTTTATTAATTATTTAGATATAATATATATCATATATATCCATTTTATACATTAATTTATAATATTACATAACATTTATACGTAGGAAATGAAATGCACCGTTCATGGAGACGGTAGGTCGTATGTACGCATGAACGCTACTTCCATTTCTATTTCATATTTAATATAATTAAAACATAATGATATATAATATTATTATAATTCCAATAGGGTATCATATATAATATTATTAAATCTATCCTTTATACGTACCACATATGGTATTAACGAATCAAATCACTTTGAGGGGGCGGTTGTCCGCACTTCCTAAAATGAAGATATCGCTTTTACCCATAATGGAAACCATAAAGATATGCCATAAATGAAAAATACATAAGCTTAAGGAAACCATAAACATATTATATATCATATATAAATAGAGTTACATCTTAATGGCCCCCTTTTAATGTGTTAAAAGAATATTGAACAATCATCGTTTCGTGAGGCAGAAATTCACCATCCACAGAAACAGTATATTCTTTAACCATTAGATGTAGGTGTGTGTAAGTGTATCTAGAATCCTTATTATAAAAAAATCCTAGTATATAGAAGATATTGGTTTTTTTACAAAATAAATTAATAAAAAAATTTTAGGGGGTTGGAGAAGCAAAATAAAACAAAAGAGCACAAGTGAAGACGATACCTTAAAATCGGGTAACTCCCTTTGGTTTGAACCAAAAAGGTTTATTAAAGAGCTTCCTGCCTAAGGTAAGGATTCTAGGATGAGGAGAGGGATGTGGAGAGACAAAATTATCAGATCTTGGCCGAGACAAAGGCTTGAGAGGTGTGGGTAAGGAGGTAGAGGTGGGGGCCTTTTATAAGAGGAGAGGAGGGCACTCTTGGAACGGTATAAAATGTTACTTTATTTTCAAATGTGTTTCGGATTTTAAAGGTCCCACATTGATGTATTTCGAGGATAAGGTGATAAGAGTTCTAAAGACACCCATCCAATAGGTTTTTGACATGTTTAGGTCTTAGATTTTACATTATCTTTTAATTTTATTTAAATCGTTAAATAATGAGGTAATCGCTACATCATCATGATGTCATAAATAATTTATTTTATTTAAGGTCTAAAATTTATAAAAAAACTACTATGATGTATGAAATATTTTTATCTTTCGAATGACTATTTATAGTGAAAAATATGACTTGTATAACCCCACGTAAAAATTGTTTTAGTAAAACAATACATGTTTGTGTCATTTTTACTTTTACTTTAAATAAAAGGCATAAATGTCATTATCTTACCCCAAGTGGCTCCATGGGGTCATAAAAATCTACCCATGGGTTGTCTTGGTCAACCATGACTCATCCAATAGGGTTAGGACAAGTGTCAAGATATTTTCATTTTATTATAATATCATTTTTACCTTAAATCCCACTAATTACCTTTAATCGCGATTAATAAAACTTAAAAGTTACTTTTCATCAAAAATTATTTTCATCCCATTGAACCAAATATTACTTAATAATGAAAATAATTTGTATTGGATTTTTAAAATTCAAATCACATAAGTGGTAAAGTTCCATTTAAACGAAAAATTAGTTTTTGTAACTACCACTTTGTGGTTTCACTATTCATCAAAAATTAAGGTTTTTCATAAAAATAAAAAATATTAACCCTAAGATATATTTGATATTCTGAATTCAAAAATGATGTCTTTTTTTACCAAATTCATAACATATATTTTGAATTAATTAATTTTATAATTAAATTCTGCTGTCAAAACAAATAGCGTGTTTTTAAGAAACAATATCTATCAAAAGATTGACACTCGTTTATGTCCAATCTCAAAGTGATATTAATTCCAAGGACCACCATTGGATTAAATGATAAAAATATATTATAATTTCACTTTAAAACCAATTAAAAATATAATCTATTCATATAAAAAAATTAGATTAAAAAGAGGTTTTGAATTAAAATACATCATTTTTCACTATTTATTAAAAAAATGAACTTTTTCGGAAAAATACCAAAAATTTACACAAAGTTAATTTTGATGTCCTGATTCTAAAGAATAATTTTACTTTGTCAAATATAAAATATAAAATTTTCAAAAAGTGGATTTAAAAGTGGTTCGCCATCAAAAGGAGGTTAATCAACCTTTTAAAGAATATTAGAATGTTTTGCTTAAAATGTAATATTCATTATTTACCTAGGGTGTTATATCCTTCCCCCCTTTTGGGAATTGCGTCCTTGCAATTTGAAAAATTGGGCTCGGATACATCATTGAAAGTCCCACATCGGAACAAGAGTCAGTAAAACAATAACTTTAAAACAAAAAAAGAGAAGTAAAGAGGTCACCCGAGTTAACCCATACTAGGATTCCATGTAGGAAAACATGGATATGGAAGAAAAATCAAAGGGTCGTGTTCTGAGGTAGAGTGATATAAAACATTTTTAGGAGAAAGTCAACCATAAGAAAATCACAAACTTATGGTGGGTTAAACGGTATTCTATTCCCCAGTAGGAAAAGTTGATAGACAAAATTTTTTTTAAGTTACTTTTCATTGAAGAATTTATTTTTGATCTTAAGGAAACATACTTACTTGTCATGTTGACTTTCAACTTTTACTAGATTTCTTACTCAAACTCATACTTTCTCCAAAAGTCAAGTATTTAGGAAGACTTGTTCGCATTAAGAGTACTATAATAAACTTCTTGAGAATCACCTAATCCAAAAAAGAGAACTATATGTTTCCCATGTCTTTAGACCCATACCAAAACCAAAATTGTTAGAACAAGATCAGATAAACCAGAAAAGGATAACCCTTTATAAAAAGAAAATCAATTCTTAATCTCCAAAATTTGTCCAACAAAACCCAAAGTTCAACGAGGACCATTCGATAAACAATTTGTCCATAAAATTCTTTAAAGTAAACCAAACTAAGATCGAAACCCAAATATTTGAAGGATTTAGTCACATATTCTTCAAAGGTACAAATTAACACTTATCTTTAATTAACATTAGTTTCTCTAAAAGTCTCATATTGAAAAGTAATTAACCTAATCACATATCCTCCATGATAGGTTAATAATTTCCATAGATAACCCTAAAATCAACTTACTCTTAATTCATAAAATCATCTAACTAAAAAGAATAAGTCATACTAACCAGGGACTTCACGTAGTCCAGTGGTAGGTGATATATACCAGTCGCACTTTGGTTGTGGGTTTGATTCTTGCAGCTTTGTCCGACGTGACGGGTTGTCACACGGTCTGTGCGTTGTCCTTTTTATAAAACTCCAAAAATAACCCTAACATGTGTTAACCTCAATAGTTTTCTTTATACCTCTCATTTTCATCCAAATTCATTATGATCTCAAAATCTTAATTCTTGAAGTCTTATTTCTCCACCATAAAATAAAACGATTCCCAAAATGAATAACAGCATACTTTGATCATGGCGTCCACTCGGTTTCATTATCATCTTGTTCACGTATGTAGAAGTCCCATGAATTACAACAATGATTTAGAGATCCTTCAAAATCATTTTCTTCCTCCATCCAAATACACCTTGTACAACATGGGTCATATGGGTGTTCATAGAAAAACAGTTTTAGAAAATAATCATGTATGACATATAATTTCAAAAAATCTGATAAAACATGATTTCTATAAAATAGTCGGACAGAATTTGAGTTGAAAATTTCTATTATTGGTCCTTTTAAAATACCATAAGTATGTTCTGAGAGACTATATTTTAAAAGCAAATATAAATAGGTTGCACAAGTGTATCCTCCCAAAGCACCATTTTTAAAATCATAATGTGCTTCAAATTCTTGTGATAAGGTAAAATATTTGAAAATACCTTGATAATATTTACCTTTCCTGAAAATATGAGAATATTGTGAAAATTGTATTTTTCTAAATAAAACCCATGATCCATGATGATAACGAGGTATAGAGGAGGTGTTTGATATCTCAAGCAACTTCTTGCAAGAGAGTTGTATGCTAAAAAAAGTTTCAAAATCATCCGAACATGACTTTGCAATAATTATTGTGAGCATGTCATCATAAAGAGATAGAAATTTCGTTTGAGATCCTCCTCCTTCTATTTGTAAATAACTTTACTTGACCTGAAAAAAGTTATAAAACAATGATTTAACTGAAATAATAGATATAGGGACTAACCATGTGTCTAACAAAAACTCCTAATCCCTAAAGTTGTCTAAACCGACCTCTGATACCAACTATAAGGCCCCAGCCTTAAACTTTACTTAATCTTGAGTTACTCCAAGAATACACGTTGAGGATCTTTTCAGGTTTAGAGTTTTAGAGAATTAGATCATAAAACATGCATTACATTCCACATTTAAGCAAAGTGGTTACATAAAAGATAGTACTCATTTTTCCCATGAACATAAACATATTTAAAATAAAACATTGATTCTTTCTTGATAGTTCCTTGAAACTATCATCACATCATGTACCTTTCCCTTGACCTGTGAAAAACATTTCAAAAGATGAGCATAAAAATCTCAGTAAGGGATATAAAAGTACGAAATGAAAACATTAGTCCATGCATGAAATCATACTTTACTCATAAAACATAATCACATACCTCATCAAATCATGAATAAATCATAAAAATCATAAGACATAAAGGTAACTTGAGGAATTCATAACATTATTACATAGGTAGTAACCCTCACAGTTACTTTTGGAATACCCATCACAGTATATTCCCTAAATCGCTTCGGAGAAACCTTAACGTTTAACTCCTTTGCATTACCCAATGCATTGGAGATCTATATCGGGCTCACCCGCCATTAGTTTATCACAGAACCACCCGTCTTCATAATCAATGCCCAAGAATCATAACATAATCATAGCACATAACTTAAGCATAATGTAAAGATAAAATTCCCACATTGCAATAACAATATAACATTTTAAGATATTAAAATAATGAATCCATTCTAAAAACCATTTTCAAAACCATTTAAAACATTTAATAAAGATATTTTTTAATCAAAGTGTCCCACACCACTTTGAAGCTTTTAACATTTTAAACCATTAATATCCATATAAATATATCCTTAAAACCATTTTTAAATCATGGATATTAATGAGAAATATTATAAGAATAAATCATTTAAACATTTAAACCGATATTTTAGTTAAATGTTTTTTAACAAAATGAGAGAGACTTGAATACAATAATTGAGGAATAACATTTAATCAGAACTTTATAATATCATGAGAATAAAGAGATTCATGATATAATATTCCAAAAGACAGTATATACACCATATAGGAGTGAATTGGTACATAACAACAATGATTTCTCAATAGAAATGTAAAATGAGTTGAAATCTTTTATAGAGAAGGTATCCTTAAATTAAGGATAAATCAATCTCATAATTCTGTGTGAAAAATATAAATACACCAAATATAAGTGGATATTAAGTTCAAAACAATCAAAGGTGATTAACACATATTCAAAGGGTGACATATTCAATAACTACATGTTGAACCCAAAGAAATCGAAATTGGGTTAAGAAGTTCCCTTGTTAAAATTCGACAGCCTGACGGCATCACTTTAAAATTCATAAAATTAGTTGATGAGAGAGAAAATGGTATCTCATCACTTGTACATAAAATTTACATCAATAAGAATATAGAAGAACATATCCCAACATAAAATATGTAAATTAAAAGACATAACAAAATAAGTCTTTTAAAAAGAGGACTGTGAAAGGTTCCCTTACCGATTTGGGCAACTTTCGAAACGTACACCCCATGAAAGAAGGGTCATACAACATTGATTTAAATACTCATAAACAAAATTATATTACACAAAGAGTAGAATAATGGTAAGTACATATACCACTCAAAGTAAATGGTGGAAAATGTATCATAAATCTCACGGAAATAAAAGTGAGACGAAAAATCCCTTATAAAAACTCGGCAGCCTAACGGCACAACTTAAAACATCCAAAAATGGATTGATGAGATCAAATAGGGTCTCTCATAATATTAACATAAAATTTAAATCAATAAGAATATAAAATAACATCCCCCAACATAACAAAGAATACATTAAAAGAAGTGACATAAAGGAGAGTACTTAAAAACAAAGAGAGAGGTAGGATCTCTTACGAAAATTCGGCAGCCTAACGGCGCCACTCAAAACTTCCAAAATGGATTGATGAGAGAAAATAGGGTCTCTCATCTTATGAACATAAAAATTACAGTAATAGTAATATAAAATAACATCTCAATCATAAGAAAGATGATCTTAAAAGGAATGACATAAAAGAGTGTACTTAAAAAGAAAGAGAGGGGTAGGATCCCTTACCTCGTGTCAGACTTGACTCGATCATTCCTTAACTTCCTGAATAATAAACTTGAGTTAATTTATACTTGATTAATAATCTTTTTCAAGTTCATTATTCCTTTTATATCACTTATTACCATGTCATGAACACTATGTAATTATTTAAGTTAATAACGGTCGTTTTAACGATCATCGCTACTTGAGTCAAAATTAAACTCTTTATAATTACAAGTTTGTTCATGGGGTAAAATATCCATTATATCCAGAATTATATTAATTATTTAGATATAATATATATAATATATATCCATTTTATACATGAATTTATAATATTACATAACATTTAGAGGTAAGAAATGAAATGCACCGTTCATGAAGACGGTAAGTCGTACATACGCATGAACGCTACTTCCATTTCTATTTCATATTTAATGGAATTAAAACATAATGATACATAAAAGTATTATAATTACAATAGGGTAACGTATATAATATCATTAAATCTATCTTTTATACGTACCACATATGGTATTAACGAATCAAATCACTTTGAGGGGGTGGTAGTCCGCACTTCCTAAAATAAAGATATCGCGTTTACCCATAATGGAAACCATAAAGGTATGCCATAAATGAAAAATACAGAAGATTAATGAAAACATAAACATATTATATATCATATATAAATATAGTGACATCTTAATGGCCACCTTTGAAGGTGTTAAATGAATATTGAACAATCATCATTTCGTGAGGCAGAAATTCACCATCCACAGAAACAGTATTTTCTTTAACCATTAGATGTAGGTGTGTATAAGTGTAGCTCGAATAATTCTTATAACAACATCATAGTATATGTAATATACGATTTTTGTTACAAAATAAATTAATAAAAAGAGTTTAGGGGGTTGGATAAGCAAAATAAAACAAAAGAGCACAAGTGAAGATGTTACCTTAAAATCGGGTAACTCCCTTTGGTTTGAACCAAAATGGTTTCTTGAAGAGCTTCCTGCCTAAGGTAAGGATTCCAAGATTATGAGAGGGATGTGGAGAGACAAAATGATCATATATTGGCCGATCCAAAGTCTTGAGAGGTGTGGGTATGGAGGTAGAGGTGGGGGCCTTTTATAAGAGGAGAGGAGGGCACTCTTGGAAAGGTATAAAATGTTACTTTATTTTCAAATGTGTTTCGGATTTTAAAGGACCCCAATTGATTTATTTAGAGGCTAAGGTGATAATAGTTCGAAATCCACCCATAAAATAGGTGTTTGACATGTGTAGGTCCTAGATTTTACATTATATTTTCATTTTATTTAAATCGTTAAATAATGAGGTAATCGCTGCATCATCATGATGTCATAAATAATTTAATTTTTTTAATGTCTAAAAATTATAAAAAAACTACTATGATGTAAGAAATCGTTTTATATTTCCAATGAATATTTATAGTCAAAAATCAAGCTTGTATAACCCCATGTAAAAATTGTTTTAGTAAAATAATACATGTTTGTGTCATTTTTTACTTTTACTTTAAATAAAAGACATAAATATCATTATCTTACCCAAATGCTCAATGGGGTCCCAAAAATCAACCCATGGGTTGTATTGGTCGACCATGACTCATCCAATAGGTTTAGGACAAGTGTAAAGATATTTTCATTTTATTATAATATCATTTTTACCTTAAATCACACTAATTACCTTTAATCGCGATTAATAAAACTTAAAAGTTACTTTTCATCAAAAATTATTTTCATCCCATTGAACAAAATTTTACTTAATAATGAAAATCATTTATATTGGATTTTTAAAATTCAAATCACAGAAGTGGAAAAGTTCCATTTAAATGAAAAATCAGTTTTTGTAACTACCACATTGTGGTTTCACTATTCATCAAAAATTAAGGTTTTTCAGAAAAATACCAAAAATTAACCCTAAGATATATTTGATATTCTGAATTAAAAAATTATTTATTTTTTACCAAATTAATAACATATAAGTTTCATTAATTAATTTTTTAATTAAATTCCGCTCTCAAAACAAATAGCGTGTTTTTAAGAAACAATATCTATCAAAAGATTGACACTCGTTTATGTCCAATCTCAAAGTGATATTAATTCCAATGACCACCATTGGATTAAATGGTAAAAATATATTCTAATTTCACTTTAAAACCAATTAAAAAGATAATCTAATCATATAAATAAATTAGATTAAAAATAGGTTTTGAATTAAAATACAACATTTTTCACTATTCATTAAAAATGAACTTTATCGGACAAATACCAAAAATTTACACAAAGTAAATTTTGATGTCCCGATTCTAAAGAAGAATTTTAATTTTTCAAATATAACACATAAAATTGTCAAAAAGTGGATTTAAAAGAGGTTCTCCATCAAAAGGCAGTTAATCGACCATTTAAAGAATATTAGAATGTTTACGCTTAAAATTGGATTCATTCGCATTTTTAATCCTCTAACATTTATTGTAAAAAGTAAAAATATTTGAAAAACATATATAATCATTTTGTAGTTAGTTCTATTCATTCCCGTCATTACAACAGCTAGATGTTAAATACCATTTAAAATAAAATTATTTTATTATTTGAGTGCAACGTAAGATTTCATAGGAACTCACCGTTGCGTATTGGATAAGCCATCGAGCATAGCGTTCCCTTTAAATTAATATTAACATTTTATTCACAAATAGGGATAAATATAAAAATGTCATATTCTTTATTTACCTAGGGTGTTGCAAAATGCCTAATTGTTTCCATATCATAATCCAAAACAAACTTTATTCCCATGGATGATCCACTAGAGAGAACCTCATCCAAATTTCTAGTGGTTTTTTCAAACGTAAGACAAGAATCATGAACACATACGACAATCCATTTCTTTCAAAAGAACTTTCATCCAAAAATTAAAATTTACAGAGAAACCACTCTTTTCCATAATCAAAACCACTTTCCCAAACATTAGAAAATGTTAATTAGGCCTTCAAGCCACCCAAGCATTCAATAATTTTCCAAAACATGCCAAGATTCCAACCGAGCTTCCACATCACATAACTTACAAATCATTTTCCAAAACATTCCAAGATGTCCACCAGTCCCACATGTCACCTAAGTTCCAAAACCAATTTCCAAAACATCATAAGTTGAAAACCATTCCTTTAAAATTTTTGATCCAAATACATTTACAATCCCCTTTCCACACCATTTTAAATCAACATAAAACACCACTTTCACATGCACAATGCCAAATAGACCTATGCATTTAAAATACAAAACCATTCCCCAGCTAAAGAGAAATCACGAAACAACATAAAAAGTGACAAACTGACCATTACACAACTTTTACAATCAATAAAACCATTTAGAAAACATACCAAGAAAATCACACATAAAACCCAACCATTTCCAATGGGAAATCCTCTTTCAAATCTACATGCACACCAAACCCATTTTAAAATAAACTTCATGACCTTTACAAAATTCATAGCACATATTTAAGAATATAACAAAAAATCTCACTTGTAACAAATCCTATCTCTTTTAAAATACCCACTTTTAATGCATACACACTTACCAACACTTTGAAAACATCTTGTTCAAGAAGCATCACTTGTTTTTAAACCACTACAACAAACCACACATAAGTTCCACGCCATAAAATTCAATACTTTACATATATATTACACAACTCATAGCCCAAGAATATTTCCAAAACATAGGCAAGGGAGGAACCAGCCCAAAGAACCCAATTTCACATTAAAAGATCAACTAGCATTTTATCAAACACCTTGCATGCATTAAAATCGTGGAATCATTAAATAAAACATTGAAAACCCATTTGCACCAATTTTCCATCATTCAAACAACAAATCAAGTCATACTAACACTTCGCAAGCAAGGGAAGCACATATATAAATTATTTAGGAAATCTCAAGCATCAAATGGAATGTTATAGAAAGGAAATGGCACTACGGGAAAAATGGTCTTTTGCGATGGGTTATTTCGGATGGGGGCATCAACCTGTTACAAATAATTAGTTATTTGCGATAGGATTTGGGGTCCCATCACAAAAAGTTAGGCATGGTTTGCACACCAACCCGTGGGAAGGGTATTTGTGGTGGGGAGGCACCCCCCCCCCCCCCTCGTCGCAAATACCCAGAGGCGGTAAATATGATTTGCGACGGGGAATTTACCAGTCATAAATAGTTCATATGTGGGTCACTATTTGCGATGAGACCCATCGTAAATACTCAACAACAGTAAATACTATTTGTGACAGGATGTCGCCCCGTCGAAAATCGTGTGTCATCAGGCCACTATTTGCGATGGGTCCCATCACGAATACCCTTTTAACTACCGAAAGTAATTAATGTGGCTGAAGGTATTTGCGACAGGACTCCTGTCACAAATAGTACCGTCGAAGTTAATCTAACTTATATATATCTCACATCTATTTGTTTCATTCTTCCCCTCAATTCCAACTTTCTCTCTCTCCCTAAATGCTAATTTTAGAGTGAAAATTTCTCTGAGTTAATTTTTTTTACGAAGAAGTTTTTGAAATTGTCTCCACCTTTAAGAGATCAAGTTTAAAGGTATTTATGTTTTATTTAATTTAATATTTATTTATATTATTTATATTATTTTTAATTATTATTAATTAGTTATAATTAAATTATATTTAGATTGTTTTATCATCATTATTTATTTGTAATAATATATTTTAATTATTAGTACTAATTATTAATAAGTAGTAGTAATTTAGAATTATTAAAGATAATTAATAATGAATATAAATAAATAGCGGTAATTAGTACTTAGTAGCAGTAATTTGTAGTAATTAATAATAAGTAACACTAATTAGTAATAATTAGCGCTAATTAGTAATAATTTGGACAAAATAGTAATAATTAGTAAAAAATTGTAATAAATACTAATAAATAGTAATAATTAGTAAAAAATAGTAATAAATACTAATAATTAGAAACAAATACTAATAATTAGTAATAATTTATATTAATTAGTAAAAAATTGAAATAAATACTAATAATTAGTAAAAAATAGTAACAATTAGTAAAAAATTAGTAACAATTAGTAAGAATTAGTAATAAATACTATTAATTAGTAATAAATACTAATAATTATTAATAAATAGTAATAAATAGTAATAAATAGTAATAAATAGTAATTAATAGCAATAATTACTAATAATTAGTAATAGTTAGTAATAATTAGTTATAAATAGTAATGAATTGTAATAAATAGTATTATATAGTAATAAATAGTAATAATTAGTAATAAATAGTAATAATTAGTAATAATTAGTAATAATTAGTAAAAATTAGTAATAATAAGTAAAAATTAGTAAAAATTAGTAAAAATTAGTAAAAATTATTAAAAATTAGTAATAATTAGTAATAATTATTAATAATTTGAAATAATTAGAAATAAATAATAGTAAATAGTAATAATTAGTAATAATTAGTAATAATTAATAATGATTAGTAATAAATAGTCATAAATAGTAATAAATAGTTATAAATAGAAATAATAGTCCTAAATAATAATAAATAGTAATAATTAGTAATAAATAGTAATAAATAAAAATAACTACTAATAATTACTAATAATTACTAATAATTATTATAATTACTAATAATTAGTAATAATGAGTAATAATTACTGAAAATTAGTAATAATTGGTAATAATTAGTAATAATTAGTATTAATTAATAATAATTAGTATTAATTAGTATTAATTAATAATAATTGGTAATAATTAGTAATAATTGGTAATTATTAGTAATCATTAGTAATAATTGGTAATAATTAGTAATAATTGGTAATAATTTTTAATAATTTGTAATAAATAGTAATAAATAGTAATAAATAGTATTAAATAGTATTAAATAGTAACAAATAGTAATAATTAGAAATAATTAGAAATAAATAGTAATAAATAATAATAATTAGTAATAATTAGTAGTAAATAGGGATAAATAGTGATAAATATGGATAAATGGGGATAAATGGGGATAAATAGGGATAATTATGGATAATTAAGGATGGTTAGGGATAATTAGGGAAAATTGGGGAAAATTGGGGACAATTAGGGATAATTTGGAATAATTAGGAATAATTAGGAAAAAAGTAGCAATAGTTAAAAATAATTAGGAATAATTAGGGAAAACTAGCAATAGTTTTGAAACATTAGAAATAATTAGGACTAATTAGGAATAATTAAAAATAATTAGGAATAATTAGGAATAAATGGTAATAAATTGTAAGAAATTCAAATAATTTCCAATCTATTTGTGGCACACTTTTTGCTCAATGAAACTTCTCCTTTCACCTCTCACTGATGCAAAAAATTATAAAAAATGTGCTTTTATGTATACATATCAAATATCATATGCACGAGATTGGATATGAATTCGTAGGGCCATATTTTTCATAATATTTTCAAGTAGTGACAATTGGAAGAAGATGATTCATCGACAAAAGGGGTCTCTTTTGTCTGAAGGCTCACTAACTTGCATCTTTCTCACACTGAAATCACAATGAAGAATTTGGTCAGAGGTACACTTATGGATTCTCTTATGCACAGGGATGGATATGCGTACCTCCAAGAATATTCTTTATTGTGATTTTAGTGTGATAATGATTCAATTAAATGAGCTGTCGGACAAAAGAGCAGTCGTCAATCCACAAGAAATTGTGTTGCTCATAATTAGTGGTAATTAGTAAGAAGTAGCTGTAATTATTTATATTCTCTTTTTTGGATAGTGTTTTTCTTATTTCAAAATTATTCAAAAATAGTAATGATTTTATATTAGAGTTAATTTGGATTTCGATGTAGAACTAGGTATCGTGCTCTCGGCTCTTTGCTCTTGGTGGTGATTCCATAAAAGCAATGGAGACGCCCTCAGCCTCCCTCCTTCCCATCGTCAGGAGGGGGGAGGATCTTGCCCATCCGGCTTCAAAACCCCGACCTTTTCTCCCTTTCTCTAACCCTGATACATGTCCTATTTTTTCAGCCATTTCTCTCAGTCCGAAGGTTCCTGAGATATTTGAAGGCATGCCTCAACTTCTGTCATCGCTTTTTGAGTTCACGGAAGCCTCAAGCCTCTTGGAACTGACACTAGTGGCTCGTTTCTTGCATCGACATCCTTAAGTAGATGAATTTGATTGATTCGTCTTCGAATCTTAGGGGTTACAAGGGCGTTTGATTGTTGGTCTTCTCGAAAAATGCCACCTAATGGCTCGTTTCACCTCAAAGGAATATTTGGTCTGTGTGTGGTCCAGTGCTCCTTGTAAGTGAATCAGTCTCAAATTCTTCCTATTTCGCTGGTCTTATGAATTTTATATGAATCGGGACTCCACTTCAGTTGCAATCTGGGTTTCCTTCCCTGAACTTCTGTTTCCATTCCAAAACCTTGCAATCATCCAAATTCTAAGGAACATGGTTGGATGTTTTATGTGCTCCGACAACCAGACTCTGTCTGTCAGCCATCCGATTAACTCGTGGATATGTGTAGATTTATATGTATCCAAGGCCCTGGTGGAGTGGGTATGGGATTCTATGGGTTAAGAATTCAGATATAAGCAATCAGTATTTTTCTAATCCTGGGTAAAGTATTGTAAGAAGTTTAGGCAGCTATGGAATCTCAATTCCAGTTGTCGGAGAAGAGCTAGATTTGGGGGTGTTGATTTGGTGATGGACATAGTTGAGGCAATGTCTCAGTCGGGAGGTAATTCTGTGGTGGAAGTAGGGAGACCTACAATCAATCTTGTGGATATTTTTTCCCGACTAAAGAATGATTTACGTGATCGCAAGCAGACTGAGCATGATCTGATGGATTCAGAGAAGGCTGAAAAGGCTCACGTCGATGAGTCCTTAGACATCAGGATACATTCACCTCATCTTGAGGTAGCCACTGATCAAGGGGTTATGTCCTTGGCGGCAGTGGATAAAAATAGGAGTGACAAGGGTGTTCTTGTGGGTGATTACAGAAAGGAGGTCGATCCAACTGTAATGTCCAGGGGAAGTCCTTTTTGCTCGCTACTATAGAACCTTATAATGGACAAGGATGGCAAGATGGGGATAGAATATTGGGACCCTTGGACCCAAACATTCCCATTTCTAAGTCCTCATCCTTTCAAAAGACTAGGAGAGAGGAGAATAATAATAATATCATGGAGGTTAAAGAAGGAAAGGTGGACTCTACGTGTAGGTCGAGGCCTCTCAAAGAAGGCCCAGGGGTTGAGTTGAAAACCTGTTTTGAAGGTCTAGAACTTCAAGAAAAAACATTGAAACACGAGGAAGATGATTCGGGTGATGACAGTTGTAGCCAATTTTTAGTGGATAGTTTGGACTGTTTCTAGGGGAAAGGTCCCCACATCCCAAGAAGGAAGAAGGGGGAAAAGGATAGAGTGACTCATGGAAATGCATTGTAGTCCAGTGGAAAAACCCAAGGGGTACAAAGACTATTCTCACATACCTAAACTAACGGATACTAGGTCAGCCAAGAAAGGTGGAAGTAAGGAAAGCAAAGACCCACAAGGCGGGGAAAGTGGTGATCAAAGTAAAGAACCCAGAGTGATAAAAGAAGAGGTAGGGGAGTGTTTGAGGATTATATTCCACTCCAAGGAAGAAATGACTGAAAAATTCCTACATCCCAAAACCTCAAATGAGTATATTTTAAGGATTTGTGAAAGAATTTTGCAGGTTGAGGCCACTGAGGAGCTTGAGGCATGGATAGACAAGCAGGACCGAATCATCGCCCGAGGCTTCAACCAAGCAAAAATAAACTTTGAGGAACTAATCCAGACAATGGATAGAATGGTTTCTCACCTTGAAGAACTTACCAAGGAGAATCCAGAATCCCGGGTTAGTACTCTACACAGGGAATTATATGGAGTGTTTGATTCAAATAATCTCAGTCTTGTGTTTAATAATTTTGTGAGCTCTTTCAGCACGTAGTGGTCCTGGTTTTTCTAACTATGGTTTCCCACTTTCCCTTAAAGTGTCTTAATAAATATTTATATTTAGATGGATGGTAATGATTTTATATTTTGTATAAAAATATGGAACAAGGAAGTAGATAACATTCATTATTATATGATCACGCTTGGATAAATCAGCACAGAAATTCAAACGGTTCTGGTTTAAATCCTGTATATATTGTTGGTGTTCAAGCTTTCTTATCATTTGAATCATCAAAACTAGAATTTTTTTCAGAATGAAGAATTAAGTGTCTTTGTAAAAAATGTTATCTTAGAATATTTGACACATTTGAAAATGTTGGGGGGCATCTCTTGCATTTTTTTCATCCAGGTTATATTTTTGGGTATCAACACGGTGAACGTAGTTCTAGAAAAGATACTAATAATTTGATTCTAGATCCATCACGATTTCAAAATTTTGTACATGATGTTGCAGGTCCATCTTTTCAACAAACTGAAACTCGGGATGATATTGGTTTAACTCCCGAGTTGTAACCATCGGAATTTTATGCGTTGTTGAGGTCTTCTAAGGATGCATTATATCCTGGTTTCAATATAAGAAAATTAGAAGAGGTTGTAAATTTTATGGCTATTAAATAAGATAATGGAATGTCAAACATCCATTTTGATCAGATATTTTCTTTGGTAAAAACACTGTTACCTAAAGGAAATGTGTTGCCTACAAATTACTATGAGAGAAAGAGTCAGGTTCGTAATCTGATCCTTAGTTATAAGGAGTTTAATGCATGTGAAAATGATTGAATCTTATATTCTAGTGGAAATGATTCATTGAATAGTTGTCCCACATGTGGACAATCGAGGTATAAAGAAGCTCAACCACGAAAGTCTGGATTGATTCCTGTAAAGCAGTTGAGATATTTTCCTCTTACACAAATGTTGCAGTGTTTATTTATGTCTCGGAACATAGTGAAAATGATGTCATGTCACAAAACCAAGAATTCAACCGGTAAAATCTTGAACGATTCATCTGATGGTGATTCATGGAAACATTTTGACCGTGTGCATCTGTCTTTTTATTTAGAAACATGCAACATGTTATTGGATCTTTCTACTGATGGTTTATGTCCATTTGGTTCTTTTGGTAGTTAGTATTCATGTTGGCAGGTCTTTATAACTCCCTACAATTTACCTCTATGGATGTTGATGAAGGATCCTTATATATTTTTGACCTTATTAATCTCAGGACATTCAAAAAATAATATCAGTGTTTATTTGAAACCATTGATTGATGAGTTAAATTCATTGTGGAGTAATGGTGTGAGTGCATATGATGTCGCTGGGAAAACAAAATTTCCTACTAAAAGCTTCATTAGTGTGGAATGTTAGTTACTTCTCGGTATATGGTATGTTATATTACTGGAGTACACATGGTCTGAAATCATGTCCTTACTATATGAGAGACAACAAATCATTTATGCTCTTCAATGGAAAAAAATTACTATTCTGACTTTCATCATAGATTTCTTCCAACTAATCATCCTTTTTTAAAGAACAAATATCATTTTAGATAAGGCAAAATTGAAAGGTATGAACCCCAAAAAATGATCTCAGATACAGAGTTAAAATCCGTTGTATTTTCATTACCTTCCATCACATTTGGACAAACAATAAACCAATAGAAAATTCATGTCTTTGGGAAAGAACATAATTTTATAAAACGAATCATTTTTTGGGATCTACCATATTGTTATGATTTTTTGGTCAGACACATGTTGGATGTCTTGCATTTTTACAAAAAATATTTTGAAAATATATTTCATATAGTTTTGGATACACCAGGTAAGACCAAAGATAATGTAAAGGAACTATTAGATCTTTCTTAAATTTGCAGGTGACCAGAACATGAACTGTTTGAAAAGGATAGATCACTAAGGTTAATGAAGCCAAAACTAGCATATATACTATTGAAAGAGAGTTTCTTATTATTTTTTCAATGGATTATAGATTTGAGACTTTCAAAAGGCTATGCTTCCAGTTCGGGAAGATGTGTTAAAAATGGTCATATTACCAGATTAAAAAGTCATGATTATCATGTTATAATGGAAAAACTTATGCCAATTGGATTAAGAGGTTTGTTGAATTCTATGATTTGGGATTCGATGATAGACATATCATATTTTTTCGAGATATTTGTGTAGATAAAACAGACTACGATTCACTAAGAAGACCGGAAGAAGATATTTTTGTAATTATATGTATACTTGAAAAAATCTTCCCACCAGATTTTGTTGACTCAATGAAATATCTTATATTACATTTTCCACATGAAGAAAAATGTGGAGGTCTGATTCTGTTTATATGGATGTACCCATTCGAGATATGCATGTAGAAGTTGAAGAAAAAAAGTATGTAACAAATCATGAGTTGAAAGATCAATTGCTAAAGCTTATTTGAAAGAGGAAATTTTTTTTTTCTACTCCCAATATTTTGAATCTAAATATCACTCAAAACAAAACCACATAATATTGAATGAGGGGATTGCTGATGATGAAATGGAAAATAAATTAGTAGTTTTTAATCAGCTAGAGCTTGGATTCGGTGGAGTTCATGAATGATGCATTCCAGATGATGAACATCACAGAGCTCATACATATGTTCTGCTCAACTATGAAGAAATGAAATCATTTTTATACTGATTTCCTCTATCAACTATTCTATAATTTCTATTTTTATATTTAAACTTATTTTATTTTTATGTTATTGTTTCCTCTATAATTGGGGATGACCTCGTTGATTTAAGGTTCAAACATTCCAAATGGTTTCTAACGGGTTTGTTCATAGAACTGGAAACATCCAATGATTCCATATCCATTTGGACCTACTTTCCAAAGGTAGGTGCTCATTAGTTGTGAACTGATGAGGCTTAAGAGTTTTCATTGGTCGAGAGGATGGGAGGTCGGACTCATCACACCCTTTTGGGGGGAATTATTGTCTACTCTGGGACTCTCTTCATAGATTTAAGTTTTGTTTGTGACTCCTTATTACATTACGAGGTATAAAATGAACTTTCTTTTAGATATGAAAATCAATGATTACATATGTAGGAAATTTTGAGAATCTTTTATATGTATTTTATGTTCTTAATTGATAGAGAATCATCTGTATTTGTTAGAGATTCTTATTCAACGGTATCCTTCAATACATAAAAGTCTCTTGGTCATTATGATGACAATACTGGTTTTAAAGTTACTCAGTGGGGCACTTGATGTTTATTGTCATTCAGAAAGACATGGATTATTTCAGAGTTGGGATCATACCCGCAGATGGGCTACCTACGTATCCTTTGATTAGAAAAAGAATCAGAACCCACGTAGTTCGAGTAAGGGAGTATGATGTTTATGTATGATTGATGGCTAAAAGGAAGATTTCATAATTACTTTTACACTCTAAGCTCATGTGAGTCATGATCGGTGTGAGAAACACGAGGTATTGGTAAAACCAAACAATTGGTCCATGAAATATTCAATCCTAGAAAACTTTGTGGGGCTTATGTATTTATGAATTTCCAAATAGATGAGGATTGTGATTTACTTCAGAGAAGAAACCTAGGAACAAGGTCCATAAAGGTATATGTACTTTATGGAGATTTGAATACTCTAACTTGGGGCTTACTCATGAGGAAGATACCCAAATTATAAGGGGACTTATGATCGGTTTTTACTCCTGAG
Organism: Viscum album; assembly: GCA_963277665.1. Classification (NCBI taxonomy): domain Eukaryota; kingdom Viridiplantae; phylum Streptophyta; class Magnoliopsida; order Santalales; family Viscaceae; genus Viscum; species Viscum album. Next base: position 14,977,038 of record OY728163.1, read on the forward strand.
AAGGAAGACCTGGTCAAAAAGTAAATTAATACTGGTAAAGAGAACTTAAGACTGGGGCTTACTGCTAAGGAGGAGGCCCAGGTTAAAGGGATTTGAAGACTGGGGCTTACTCCGGACGAGGAGGCCCAGTTTAAGGGAATTTTACAATTAAGGGACTTGGGGATTACTCCTAAAGAGGATACCCACATTATATATTTGATATTGTGACTTATTTCTGAAAAGGAAGCCCATGTTAAGGGAATTATGGCTGGGGATTACTCCTGAGGAGGATTCCCACATTATGGGAACTTTGATACTGAGGCTTACTCCTAAAAAAGGAAGCCCAAACTTGGGAAATTATGACTGGGGCTTACTTCTAAGGAGGATTCCAAAATTTGGTGGACTTGGGGCTTACTCCTAAGGAGGATTCCCAAATTAATGAGAATTTGGACTGGTACTTACTCCTGAAAAGAAGGCAGAGGTTAAGGATTCTATCATCTTAAAGGATGAGGTTGAATGAATGAAATCTCTAACCTTAGTGACATAAAGATGTGTAAATCACTAGGTTTTGAGAGATGTTCCACAAGAATTTCTTTCAGATAAGGAATCCAACAAGGAAATCATGCCATGAATGGCTTTGGAGAGAGTTCTGAAGGCTTAATCTTGAAGAGGAGAGGTGTATAGTCATAGGAGGGGTGAAATGGGCATGAAGGGTACCCAAAAAGAAGGTGGCGCGCAAGTCTTGGGTGGGCGCGCAAGTCATGGTCGCGCAAGTACACTTGTGCGACACAAGGGTACTTGCGCGATGGTCAACCCTTAGGGTAATACTTGGGTGAGGCTTGGATCAAGCCTTTAGTACTACCCCTAGAGGCTTCCAGAAGAGAGGCGTGCAGGTTATGTTGAAGGGGTAAGGCAGCGCGCAAGTGTGGCCATTTCCATTAAGGGATTTCCACCTAGGTGCACAAGTGTTGATGAGTTTTCAACACTTAGGCCTTCCTTATTCTCTTTATATCTTCTATTCTAGGTAAGAAATTACCTTAGAAGTGTTTAGAAGCTTTGATAAGAGACTAGGGCGTCGAGAGCTCAAATCTGAATTTCTGTAAAATGTTTTACTCTGAAATGGGGGCCCACAGGGGTATTTATAGGCTTGAGAAGACCCTGGGTGAATTTCAAAGAGGGCGCAAAAGTCACATGCGCGACCACTGGGAGGCGCGCAATTATACTTGTGCGATCTTGGTGGAACTTGCGCGACCCAAGTGCATTGGAACCTTTGTTCATGCCTTTGTCAATATTTGATGTTTCTTCAAAGGATGCATCACTTTGGGTGTAAGGTATTTCCCTTTTCATTCGTTTAGACTCTGTGACAGAAAGTAGTGTCAACAAAAGTCCCCCCTCAGAGTTGGATCTGAAAGAAATCAGGATGTGACTCTGAGGAAAAGAAGAAAACCAAGGACCATGTGGTGCGCAAGTATTGAGCGCGTAGAGGGAAATGCACAAGTGTTTGAGCCGCATAGGTGTCGGCGCACAAGGGTGTGGCCTGGCCTATTTATACGTGGTCATTCCTCGTGCAAAGTTACCAAATTTCAAACTTTCAAGCTCTCGCCGTGCAAGTTGCTTCCGTCATGCAAGTTACCCTGTTTTCCATTATTTCTTTGCTGTCGTGCAGCTGTCATGGTATTTGGACTTGCGCGGTGATACTTGTGCGCCAATACTTGCATGACGCAGTTATACTTGCGTGCCAATTTTGGGACTTGCGTGCCTTAATTCCTTAGCCATTTTTTAACTTTTCTTCACAAACTTTATGACAAATTATCTTACTTAAGAGTTAATTATTCAACTTTTGTGCAGATGGAATGGCTCCCATGAGAATCGGAACTCATAATGAACTGGATAGCAAGTGGATTGATGACATGATGAACGTTGTTTTCCATGGTTACTATGATATCTGTGACAGCACTCTCCCAGATTTGGATAAGTACTTTAAGAAATATCTTGTTAATTTCCCACAGAGCATATACCTGGCTCTGTATGGGCATGGTCATCTGCAAGGAGTCAACGTTCCAGATGCAAATAACTATCTTTCTAAGATGAAGTTTCACTGTTACTCCTCTATTTAGGTTATGCTGTGAATTAAGAGCAACAAAAATGGTGTGAACTTTCAAATTTTTCTTCCATGCCATTTCCTTACAGATATGAAAATGGAAAACCCATGGGCTGAAAAGTTTTCTGCTGCCGGTTGGTGGAGAGAAGACAAACATGGCATTAGAACAAAATTTGAAAAGATTAATCTCTCCAAATTTCTCTTTACTTCAAATGATTAATTCTCAAATCCATGTATCCATCTTCCAAGTCTCTTGGACAAAAACAGAGCCACTGTTTGAGCAGCAGAAAATTTTCTCAAACCGCACTCAAAACATTCTTTACAATTGTTCCAAGAAGATCTAGTATTACTGCATCTCTTATTGTATCCAGTTGAATGAATGAATTCCAAGAGGATGCTGATGAATATAGGGATTCCATAAATAAAATGAAGATTTATGTTGAAAGTCATTTGTAATTCTTGAAAAAGAGAAGAGACTCCAGTCTGTGGATGTCCTTCTAACTCGTGTGCATCAATGAAAAACACTTTCATCTTCAATCATTTGTGCACGCATTTTCCTTCTACCTAATTTAAGTTCTTTTACCTAATCCAATGGGCCTAGTAAGGATTTTTTGATTTTTTCTAGGATTATTATAAATAACCCTACAAACTTTTGAAACTTTTTATTGCTCAATATTACCTAAAATCATACAAAATTTATGTTTAGTGAGTTGGAACTTGAATTTTATTCAGAGTTCCCTTTTCTTTTGTGGGCAGTTTAAAGTCATGCACATCAGACATAAAATGTCTAATGTTTAAGTTCGAAATAACTTTGACCTAATGGATTAAAATTGACTCAATTCCTCAACAACTTATCTAAAAACATATTACCATACTCAGGTATGAAGGAAAACATGTAAACTATGACTTAAGAAATTTTGTATCTGAGGAATGATACAAAAAAGGGCTAAAAGGAATTAGAAGAATTAGTTCCCAAGAATGAAGTTACCATTATTTAACAAACCTGTTAGGGGCATGAATTATGCAGGGCCGCCTAAGGGCATTGGATGTATAGTCAAATAATAGTATCTTTTGGTTGTCAAGTATGTTATTTGTACTATTTATACAAGGCAACCTAAGGGCACGTGCTGAATAGTCAGGAAAAAGAACTCTCAGAAATTTACTTTTCTACTGCTAAAAAAAGCCAGTGGAAGTAAATGGAGATTCAAATTTTTCAAAGCATAGAGATTGCTGTATGGAGAGAGGTACTTGAATATGGAGAAAATATTTCAAAGCAAGATCGTCTAAGAACTGGATGAATGTCACTCCTATGAAGGTCTAACTCAAACGTAGGGAAGAGAAATATAAACCATAGAGTTGAATAGTTTCAGATCATGAAAAATAACATGAGATAAATATATTAATGATGGCTATTTTTTTACGGATCCTTACATATTTTTGATAAGACCAATAAGGAAAAAAGAGGTTTTCTTCCCAAGAATGAAGTTTCCATTATCTGAAAAACCCGTTAGGGGGTTGAATAATGCAGGGCCGCCTAAGGGCATTGGATGCATAGTCAAATAATAGTATCTTTTGGCTGACAAGTCTGTTATGTAGACTGTTTATACAAGGCCACCTAAGGGCATGTGCTGCATATTCAGGCAAAAGAACTCTTAGAAATTGGACATTTTGTGACCATAAGTCAAGAAAAAGGGTATGGATATCTGAAAATATTTAAGGTTAGGATTAGGAAACATAAAAAAAATGGGTATTGTCCACTGTATGTAGAGATACACAAATCAATACTAACCATAATCATGTTGTGGCTGGGTCCTGAATTGAAATGTTTGACTTCACTATATATCCTATAAGGATGGGAATCAAGCCATATGTAGTTCTTGAAATACAGTTTAACATCATGTGGGATGAAAGTGTAAGAGATCTTAGTTTAGGGTCATAGAACTCAAACCATTATAAGAAATACACGGTGTGTGTTTCCACAGGGACTTTTCAGCCAGGGGACTGAAAGTGGAATTTAGGGTTTGGACCAAAATACTTGGGGATGGATTCTAGGGACACTAGAATGTTCCTACGTATCCCATCAGGATGGGAATGAAGCCCACGTAGTTCTAGAAATACCCTCTGTACAGATTTGGTTCGTACAAGTGAAGGGTGAAAGGGGAATTTAGTGCAATGATGATTTAAGCCAAGATAAAAGGTTCGTGCATTGTCATGTATGCACGTAGTCTTTGGAATATAACATGATTGGATATCAATGTAAATAATGATTCCCTCTCAGGTGAGGGTATCAAAGAATGTTGTAGTTTATTGTCGTACAGGACAAAAGTGTTGTACAGTTTAACGTCGTATAGCAAGGACGAAGGTGAACCAATGTGAAGAGATTGGTTTTGGGCTTGAACCTCAAGAGGTTGCCTACGTACCCAGCCTGAAAGGCAAGGATCAAAGTCTATGTAGTTCAATTAAAGAATGAATTATTGATAAAGTAGTTCTTAGGGACAACTATCTAAAAAATGGTGTTGGGACTTACGCGTGGTGAGCGGCCCAGAGAGGGTGTTATGGTTGAATTTTTCTGTAAGCTCACGTGAGTCATACTCAATGTGAGAAACAAGAGGTAGTAACAACCCTAACGATGCACAGTTTAATGTCATGTAGGACATATGAAGGGACTATGCAATTTAAATTCATGGAGTGAGGACTATTGGTGTTGCACAGTTTAGTGTCATGTAACAGGGACAAAATACAGTTTAGCGTCATGTAGGATGTATTAAGGGATTTCTGTACAGTTTAGCGTCATGTAGTTAGGACGATCGGGACAATACAGTTTAATGTCATGTTAAACAAAAAGGGGGACTGTGTAGTTTAATATCATGCATTAAGGACAAAAGAGGACACAGTTTAACATCATGTTGGACGTATTAGGGACTTTTTCAGTGTTTAACGTCATGTTGGACGAAAAGGGACGATAAAGTTTAGCGCATGTTGGATGATGGTGCGAATAGTTTAAGGTCATATGAATGGACTGTAATGGTGCATTTTAATGCCCTGCTAGACATGAGGCATGAAAATAGTTTAAGATCATATGCATGGACCATTTCTGTATAGTTTAACGTCATATAATAAGGATGATGAAGGGGACAAAGTTTAACGTCATGTTGGACAAAAGTGAAAATAGTTTAAGGTCATATGCATGGACCAATGATGGTGTACTTTAACATCTTGCTGGATGAAAGTGAAAATAGTTTAAGGTCATATGCATGGACCATAGATGGTGCAATTTAACGTCCTACAGGAAGATAAAGTATTTGTGTTACACAAAATACTTCTTCAGAAATCTAGCATTGGTTGGAGTAGTGATGAGTTCTCCATCCATTGAGATTAAATAATAAGCTCCATTGGAGTAGACCTTATGTATTGAATAAGGTCCTTACCATTTTTTCTCAAGCTTGGGAGGTTTATATCCTGGTATCATTGGAGTTCTGAGAACTAATACCAATTCTCCCTGAACGAATGAATGAATATGAACTTTTTTGTTGAAATCTCGTGCTATTCGATTCTTATAGACTTCCAAGTGGTGCAAGGTGCACAATCGTTTCTCATCTAATTGTTCCAATTCATCCGATCGCTTTTGAGATTGTTCATCTGTAGATGATTGATCACAAATGGCTACTCTGACCGAGGGTAATTGAACCTCAATGGGAAAGACTGCTTCTGTTCCATATACCAATGAATATGGAGTTGATCGTGTTGTAGTGCGGGTGGTGGTTCGATAATCCCATAAAGCATGAAAGAGTTTATCAGGCCATGACTTCTTATCTTTATCCACCGACTTTTGCAGTATATTTGACAGAGTATTGTTGAAAGCTTATATCTGGCCATTGGTCGCTGCATGATACGATGAATGGTTGGATTTGATGTTGTATTCGTGGTACAACTTTCTCACCTCGGATGAACAAAATTTGGTGCCATTGTCCATCAATATGGTATTAGGGACACCAAATATAGTAATGATGCTAGAATTGATGAAGATAACAATGCATTTAGAACTGAATTCTTTGAGGGTTATTGCCTCTTCCCATTTGGAAAAGAAGCCGGTAGCTGTAAGAATATACTTCAACTGCTTGGTTGTATCCAAAGGATAAGATCCCACTACATCCATTCCCCATGTGGAAAATGGCCACGAGTATTTACCTGTATGAATCAACTCTGGGTTTTGATGAATGAAGTTGGCATGTACTTGGCAAGAATGGCACTTCTTTGTGAAATCAACACAATCTTGTATCATTGAAGGTCAAAAGTATCCAAGCCTTCGAATTTGATTAGATAGTCTATGTCCAGACTGGTGGGCACCACAGAATCCTGCATGCACTTCTTTCATAACATCCATTGTCTCTTCACCATCAATGCATCTAAAGAGAACTCCATCAAAACCATACTTGTAGAGAATTTTCTCTGGGTGATCTGGGCTATCATAAAGATTAAAATTGACCACACGTCTCGGGACTTGTTTTTTCCGGCTCTATCAGGTGGAAGTGTTCCATTTTGAAGGTATTTCTTGATAGGTATCATCCATCCTGTAGTATGACCATATGGTTCAGGAATGGGACTAATTTCATATATTTCCTCTGTTCTGGTTTGATCATAAGGTGAAATTGTACAACGGTGGGCAATAATGATGGCTGTCTCATCCCTATTTGGATCTTCCAGAGCTATGGCTATATTAGCCAGTGCATCAGCTTGGGCATTTTGTGATCTTGGGACATAAGAAAATTTCAGTTCCATAGGAAATTCTTCCATTAACTCTCTGACATAATCATACAAAGGGATTAGTTCTTCTTTTCTGATGGCATAATCTCCATTGACTTGTTTGATTACCAGGTCTGAATCACCTTTCACCTTTAAGTGATTCTCTTATACTTGAAGTTCCAACTCCAATCCTGCAATGATATCTTGTATTCTACTTAATTATTTGTACCGCCTCCCTATAATGAAAATGAATAGGGTAACACTACCTTTTCTGGAGAAATGAGTACAATTCCTAACCCAACTTTGTTGAATTTAAGATTTTCCATTTTCCTTCATGTTGGTCTTCTAGAAGAACCATCAAAGTACATTTCCCTTGTTTGAAGACTATCTTGAATAAATAAGACCTCCTCATCATGAAGTTCAATATCTGGAGATGTATCTTCCATTGAAGGGTGTTCAGCAAGAAAATCAGCCAGAGCTTGGCCCTTTATTGCCTTTCGAGACATATATTGAATATCAAATTGTTGCAAAATAACTTCCCACCTTTCCAGACGTCCAGTAAGCATTGGACGACTAAGGATGAATTTGAGTGGGTTATTGCGAGATAACAATTGAACCTCGTGATGTTGAAGGTAGTGTCTCAACTTCTGAACTGCAAATATTAATTCTAGGCAGCACTTCTCAAAACATGAATATCGGGTTTCATTTTCAAGCATAGTCTGAATGAGATAGTAGAGGCTATTTTCATTCCCAACATCATTCTTCTGAGCAAGAAAGGCACCCAATGATCACTCTAAAGCTGTCACATAAAGGATAAGTGGCCTTCCTTCAACATGTGGCATTAATACCGATGGACTCAAGAGATACTTCTTGAGAACATCAAATGCTTCTTGACATTCTTCAGTCCACTGGTTAGTGACTCCCTTCTTCATTAGTTTGGTCAAGGGTAAACTTTTGCTTTGACTAATTGGAAATGAAACGCCGAATATAGGCTAAGTTTCCTTGAAGTCCTCTCAATTATTTCAAATTTCAAGGAGGTGACAAACCAAGGATTGAATTTGTTTTCTCAGTATCAACTTTGATACCATGATGGAATACAACAAATATGAGAGATTTTTTTAAGGTTACCCCAAAAGAACATTTTAAGGGGCTCATCTTCAAATTATGTTGCTGAAGTTTGTGTAATATGACTTCCAAATCATCCATGTGATTAGAACATTGCCTGGATTTAACCACCAAATCTTCCACATAACATTCAACAAACTTCCCAAAAAAAGGTTTGAAGATCCCATGCATGGCACGCTGATATGTTGTGCCTGCATTCTTCAGGCCAAAGGGCATTACCCGATAGCAAAACACACCCTGAGGGGCTCTGAAGGCTGTATATTCTTCATCTTCTGGAGCCATTCAGATTTGATTATACCTGAAATCGCCATCCATGAAGGAAAGTGCTTCATAGCTAGTTGTTGCATCAATTAATAGTTTTCTAATTGGAACTGTAAAATCATCCTTAGGATAATGCCGATTAAGATATCTGAAATCAATGAAAACTCTAATTTGTCCATTCTTCTTTTCATATGGAAAATATTATCCAACCACTTGGGATATTGAACTTCTCTGACAAAGTTTGCTTTGATAAGCTTATCCACATCAGATTCAATTTTGGAAGCATGGGTTGGGTGCGTTCTTCTAGTGGCCTGTTTGAATCCCCGATGTTCTTCGGGTAAACTCAAACGATGAGTGGAAACATCAGGATCGAGCCCTAGAATCTTTGTATAGTTCCAAGAAAATATATCTTGATTTTTTTAAAAAAAATAAATATACATCTCTTGCTCTTCAAGAGTCATAGCCTCGCTAATCAAAGTGGGGAATGGATCTTCTTTTGTACCCAGATTTATTTGTCTGGGTTCATCCACAGTGGTAGAGATACCCTCTTTAAATGCTGGAAGAGCATCCCTGAGATCTTCCTCTTCTTCTTCAACATGTGTTATTTCTTCTGTTTCTACTTGTATAGTAGATGATGAAGTAGAATTTTCATGATCATAAGAGATGTTAAAATTTGAAAATCTTGATGAAGAAGCTTCCATTTATGACCCTATTGATGATGAAGGGTCTTCCCTAGGTATTAAAGAGGAGATGATGGATTGAGAATCGACATCATCATTCACCTCTGGCATTTCTATAACTTCCTCTAGCCTGGTTGGCGAAGTATAGACTTGCTGGATTTCAGCAGATGAAATGAAGACATCCTCATTTGAGCTTTCATCATTGCTTGGTGAATTACCAATTTATCCCATGTTTTCTGGCTTGATTGACATAATTGACATTATGGAAGTTTCCATAAGATTATTTTGATTTGAATCTATCCTATCCTTTTGACTGATAGGAAACACATAATTTGTACTCACATGTGCAAATGGGTTTACTGGAATCTTTTCCAAACCATATGGAGCATTAACTTTGGTAATCTTCCTTGTTTTGGATTTCTCCTTACCCTTCATATGGTATAATTCCACCTCACTGTACTGAGATTCACATGTCTTGAACGGGGCCTTATCACCATACAATGTCCCAACTTGACCATCAAAACAATATTTGAGACATTGATGATATGATGAATGGATAGACGCATGTTGATGTAGCCAGGGTCTTCCAAGCAAGATGTTAAAGGCTGAATCTTCATCAACAACCATGAAATCTGAATTTGATACAAGATCTCCAAACTAAGTTCTGAGTGTAATCTCACCCAGTGTTTCTTGTTCATTTTTATCATATCCTTGTAACATCATAGTAGAAGGAGATAAATCAAATTCGATGAGGCCAAATCGACGAATCGTACGAATGGGGATGAGGTTGACTCCTCAACCATTATCAATGAAAGCTCTTCGGATTTCTACACCATTGACCTTTCCAAATAAGTATAAAGGTCTAATATGTCCATGCATGACATCATCTTCATCTTCATCAGTGAAAGATATCACTGCATGGAATTCTGCAGGATTATTCTCAACATGGTAGGCTTCAACCACATCAATTTCAGTTTCAAACTCCATAGGACTTGACAAAGCCTCAATGAGTGCCTCCCGAAGAATATTTGATAAATTCAAGGAATCTAAAATTGATAACTTGGCTGGTACTTGGGACAAGTGTTTCAATACATCATACTTTTGATCCAAAGGTCTGCGTTTCCCAACTGGAACATGTAGTTTAGCAGGTGCCTTAGAAGTTGATTCTTTGGAAGTTGATGCATCTTGTATCGGGGTAGGAGTTGGTAATACTCCTAGATTTGGAAGATTATACCGATTAGGTCTATTTACTTGCTGTGAGGAAGAAGGTGGAACCTCCAACCGATCTTCTAGAATAACTGTGCTAGGACTGAATCTTCCCTGTGTGGAAGAACTTTCTTGTTCTTGTTGATCTCGTTCAAGGGCTCTGCCACGAGTTTCTGCTGCATACACAGTTCTAGAAGGGGTAGAATTGGAATAGTAGCCTCTGAAAAATCCACTTCTTCCCCTATACCCTGAGCCTCTGGAACTTCCTATGATTCCTCTGTTTGATACGGGGAACCCAGGTTCATCGAGTTCAAAACTTTGATTGGCATAAGGATCTGTTAAGTGAATTATATTAATAGAACCAAAGATTAACTCTTCATCCGATGAAGATTCTTCCTGGCTAGCCAATTTAGGCTATGCCATTTGATGGGGTGGTGCCTGTTGCTTCGAAGTGGATGGCATAAAATCTTCCAGAGTCAAAGACAACTTGGGCTTTGACACATACTCATATTCATTTGATTATTCATCCTTCTTTGAATAATGTCGTTTCTTTGAGGATTTTCCCTCTGATTAAGAGGGTTTTGCTGCGGCATTAATGGCAGAAGACACAATTGGTTTCTTCAATTGTGTTCTCCAAATAGCATGAGTTCGGTGGATTGTCTTTCTGACTCACCAATCATCATATTTTTGCGCATTTCTGTTCTTGACTTCTTGCCACTCTCCCTCTTCCTCTAGATTTGTAGTAGTAACACAAGCTACATGAGCTAAAGAACCTTTCAATTTGACTTTCCCCAAGTTGACCATTTTTCTCAGGAGGTCCTTGAAGACAAAACACTCCTGAATGGGATGCCCCAACATTTTATGAAATGGGAAATAATTGGTATGGTTTTTATCTCCTTTCTTGTTTGGCTTTTTGGGCATTGGCAATTGGACCAAATTATTTTCTAGAGCCGAAATGAAGTAACCATGAACTTGATCATTTTGGAAAGAGTAAACTTTTCTTTTCAAATCCTCAAATTGTTTTCATCTTTGATCTCTTTGATCATCTTGATGAAATGGATTTTGTTGTTGATGCTCAAGAGGTGGAGCCCTTCAGGAAGATGAAGGTTTTGAAGTAGAATAGGTACATGTGCTTGTTTAAGCATAGCTATAGTAGTTTATACATTACCCATTCTCTTTCCTATAGCTGATGGAATTACATGAGTTTTATCCTTAGTTTTCATAAGAGAGTCTTCAATCTGTTGAGAGATTGAAGTAAGGTCTCGAAACCCTCCTGTGTATTTTACATGGATCAACGGTGTGCGTAATTCATCACGTAGATTTGCCACACAGATTGGCAATAGTTCTTCTTGAGGGAGTTCTAAGATTAGGGAATATGTCAATCCCTTCCATCAAGCAATGAAATCTGAAACCCTTTCATTTTCCCTTTGCTTACAATTTGTAAGATCAAAAACTGTTGTCTTTGGCAACGTGGAACTGAATTGCAGAAGGAATATTTGGCAGAGATCCTCACATCCGGTAATTGACCAGGACTTCAAGCTTGTGTACCAGACAAAGGCAGGCCCTTGTAATGACTGTACAAAACACCTGAGCTTAACTGCTTCTTGTTGCTGAGGGGTTCCCATCATAGGATCTCAATGGGAAAAAAAATGTGTTAAGTGTTTCTCTGGGTCTACCGAACCATTAAATATTGGGAATGTGGTACTTGAAAAATTTGATGGGGGAGGAATTGCATCAACCCATTCAGGATAAGCTCTCTTTTCTGGATGAATTTGAGCTTGTTTTCCCTCCATAGCTACCAACCAGGCTATTAATGACTCAATAGTAGTTATTAACTTTTGTGAAACATCTGGTTGAGCTTGGACTTGAACCAGTGCAATAACTGGAGCTAGGATAGATGTGGTGGCAGGTGCTTCAACTGGTGGTAGCACCACCAATTGTTGTTGCACATTACCTGTAGGATTATACCTATGAGGGTGTACTGGTAGAGGAGGATATTCTTGATCCATCTCAGTAGTCGCAAAAAATTCCTTTGGATGACTGACTCCAGCACCCTTAGGAGGAAGACTACTCTGAATTAGTTCTGTATTCAACCTCCTTAATTCCTTCATTTCCTCTTCTTGTTGTGAAAATATTTTCTCTAGTGAGAGCGATTGGCCTTCTCCAGAGGAAGGGTATGTAACCTGATTCCTGCCTTTCCCCTTTTTGGCTCCCTTTCGGATAGGGGGAAGTGGGTTACTTAAAGGAACACCCAGATTCTGGGTAAGCCTTTGATTTCGCGTACACACACCTTCTTCATTTGTGTCTGTGCGTACAACTTCTTGAGTAAGAACCTCTTCATCTGATCCCTATGAGTGAGCCTCATCTGGTGGATCAGCAACAATGGAATTGATGACATTAATTGATGTATAATGCATTGCATCCCTTCTATTGGAATTTCTGTGATATTGTCTTCTTCCATGTCCCTGATGAGACATTGCCTTTTTTCGATTTGATCCTTCAAGAACTTCTTGACGAACTTTAATTTGGAGGGAATATCCTGATAATTTGTATCTGCGTTCCTCTTGGGGATTCTTCCCTAATCTAGAGAATACTGACTTTCTATGTGGAAGATATTGAGGATTTGAAAAAGTCCCCTATCCGGTGGACTGGGGCTGTTCCTATTATTCCTGCTCAACTCCTCGAATCCTATTTGTTGATTCTGAGGGTTGGGTTAAAAGAGTCCCCGGTCTGGCAAGATGGGGTGGTTCTTGACATGTTATATCTGAGACCTTCTTGTAATATCTCTTGATCTTGCAGACTTTAGTCTAGAAATTAGCTGGATGCATCAACTTACATCCACTCTTATCACCTGGCTCAAAATACCGTTGGATGATTTCTGGAACATCTGTCACTTGGTGATGTTCTTTCTCCAAACGAGAGGCCTGTTCAATATTCCCATTTGCTTGATGCAGGATTAATTCAACAACCTTTTCTCTATATTCTTGATTTTTGAGAAGAACTATTTGAGGCATGTTCTTGGGAAAGCCTTTGATTACAAACAAAGCCAATTGACTATGGATGACCATGGGAAATAACATTGCATGAGACCATTTTCGGCGGGCTTTGCTGACTGGAGAGCACAGTGAAATGTATTGCTCCATGAACACCCCATCCCCTGATATGAATAATAGATGGGGCATTGGAAATTAACTGGTGCAATCTTCTTAGTACGCCAAGGCATGAATGCTGAAGGGCTCTCTGCTGCTTTTCAGCCTTCAGATATCAAGAAACAGAGAGATATGCCAAGTCAATTTGGTGTTATAACCCTTCTATTATCTTGACATGATTTTCATATTCTTCATAAGATAATATTTTATTTTTCATCTGAAAAAGAGTTTTCCATATGTTGAGACGAATATCATGAATTCCATATTCCGTCAACATCTCTGGAATGTTATACTGAGAGTCAACCAAAGGCCAAAACAAGACTGGCACTTCACATTTCTCCAATTGTTTTCTCGTATTCAGTAATTCCTCTTTATCATTCAATGAATATTCTTCTACCTGATTAGACCAGAGCTGGTGCTTCTTTGTTGCTTCATTGGATTAAAAAAGATCGTTTGAGAATTCACTGATCAAATTAGATGATGAACGACCTAGGGGTGGTTTGGAGAATGACCTACACCCTGGGGTATCTTCTAATTTAGAATGTATTTCACCTACTAGTGATAAATCATCAAATATGATTGGATTCATATTTTCAAGTGCCTCGGGATAAGAGGGCTTTCTCGTCACTACATTTTCCATTGGAGCATTTTCTAGGCAATGTGCATTATAACTGTAGAGAGGACTTTCGCAGCTAAATTCATCATCATGTGGAGGACCACCATGGTGGGTTACAGCAAAAGATGAAACATTTTTTACCTTGGTCTTCTGACCACATAGAGGGTTCTGGTGGATCTCACCTAAAGATGAAACTTCGAGATCGACCTCATTGTCATGAAGCAAGCCTTCATGAGGAAGTATCTGATTCCAACCTTCGGAATTAATGTTCCCACTATTGGGAACTGAGAGCATAGAATCTTGAGTTTCATCAAATAATTTTATGAGTGCATCAAGAACTCCAACATCGAGTAAGGCCTTGTTAGAGATTGGCCCTTGATTTCATGACTGTGCGGGGCGAGTCTTCTTTTTAGACACCTTCTTACTCACTTTGGGAACCACTTGTTGAATAAAGTCGTCATTATTGGAAGGTGTATGTGCCTGCTCAGGATAAATGATCAGGTTAGGCTAATTGTCTCCACTCAGATCAGGTGTATGTGCCTGACTTGGTTGTCCGTATGATATGGGGGAGTACGCCCCACAACCCTCTTGGACTGGAACAGATGTGTGTGTTTGTTCCGGAGTGAGCTGTTTATGTGTCACTCCACTAGTAGGGATAGATTTATGTGTCTTTCCTTGAGATGATGTTGAAGCTATTATAATATCCTGGTAGGCATCCAGAATATGAGTAGGGATTTTCTTCTGCTCTTTCACCATTGATAGATTATGCTTGGTGACTTCACCTGCCGGAACGGGGATATACGTCCATTCCGTGCTTAGAGTAGGTGTGTGTTCCTACTCTTATCCTCCTTTTCCTGTCAGTGAGTCCTGACAGTACTCAAGTGTGGGGGTAGAGAGTTGAGTCGGCCTCCTGTTTATCACCGGAGCTTTCTGACTGACTTCTCCGAGTGCTACCAAACGAGACTGTTGGTAGGCTTGATCAATACTAGCAGGTGTATGTGCCTGCTGACTTCACTCTGCAGAACGTGGTTGATTAAGTTCCTTCAATACTGACAGATGAGGCTGCTGGCAGGATTGATGAGTGTAAGCACGTGTATGTTCCTGTTTACTAGTTGTCAACACATTGGGTTGGCGGGCTCCATCGCATGTAGTCAGACGAGCCTGGTGACTAGGTGATGATTTATAAACAGGTGTATGTTCCTGTCTATATTACTCCGCATAATTACCAGGCGGGATTGGTGTGCTTCTACCAGATGAGGCTGCTGGACAGTGGAATTAAAACGGACGGGTGTGTGTGCCCGCTCGTTTCTTGCCACAAAGTTACGTTGGTGGACTTCTCCGGAGATGACATAGATGAGAAACTTCTCACTTTTGACCGGATTTCACCTTTGGTGGTTTGTCTTGCCTTCTTGGGTTCGAGGAACCTGAGCCGAATGCCTGGACACGATACCCTCATCATGTTGAGGGCACACTGCCGCACGAGTCTGGCGGCTATTATTAAAGGGAGACTTCTTGAAGGAATCATTTCTCCTTGAATTAAGGCCCTTGGGGTTCTGCTCATTCACCTCCCCAGAATATGGGAGTGAATGGTGATTGCGTTCCGGGGATAACGACCCGAAACGGTTGGAGATGGTGGTTGGCACCACCTGCTTCTTGATCACTTGTCATCGCTGTCTGGATGACCATGGTGAATTGTTCACTTGGAGGGCTTTTCGAGCATACTTTAGATTTGGAATGGTATCATGTTGATGGTAATCCTTAACCAGTGCATTCGATACCCAGTGTTGAAGACGCTGAGTAGGTGATGTCGTCCTCAGAGCGGACGACGATCCATCAGGAGTAGCAACAGATGCATTCACAACAGAGGTTTTCACAGCAGAGGCATTCACAGACGTGAACTTAAGAAAATCCATTCTCGTAATGCATAAGATCTTGGAAAAGAGTGCATGTTTGATATAACATATGTAATCAAGAAAAGTTCGGCCACTAAATCTTTTGGATGAGCACAAATGTTATTGGTTGGTTTGTTGGACCTCTCATTGAGTTTAAATAGGGGCCTAACAAATAAGTAAAACATCACTTTAACTTGGTTAAGGATTCTAATCAGGTTCACCATTTTTTGTTTCCTCTAAAATTGGGGATGACCTCATTGATTTAATGTTCAAACATTCCAAGTGGTTTATAATGGGTTTGTTCGTTGAACCAGAAACATCCAATGATTTCATATCGATTTGGACTTACTTTCCAATGGTAGGTGCTCATTAGTTGTGAAATGATGAGGCTTAAGAGTTTTCATTGGTCGAGAGGATGGGAGGTTGAACTCATCACAACATTTTGGGGGGAATTATTGTCTACTCCGAGACTCTCTTTATAGATTTAAGTTATGTTCGAGAATACTTATTACATTACCATGTATAAAACGAACATTCCTTTAGATATGACAATCAATGATTAGATATGTAGGAAATTTAGAGAATATTTTATATGTATTTGGCGTTCTTCATCGATAGAGAATCATCTGTATTTGTCAGAGATTCTTAGTCAATGGTATCTTTCAATACATAAAAGTATCTTGGTCATTATGATGACCATACTGGTTTTAAAGCCACTTAGTGGGGCACTTGAAGTTTTTTTGTCATTCAGAAGGACATGGATTATCTCAGAGTTGGGATTGTACCCACAGATGGGATACCTACGTATCCTTTGTTTAGAAAAAGAATCAGAACCCACATAGTTCGAGTAAGGGAGTATGATGTTTATGTATGATTGATGGCTCAAAGGAAGATGTCATAATTACTTTTACACTCTAAGCTCACATGAGTCATGCTCAGTGTAAGAAACATGAGGTATTGGTAAAACCAAACAATTGTTCCATGAAAGATTCAATCATAGGAAATGATGTGGGGATTATGTATTTATGACTGCCCAAATAGATGAGGATTGGGATTTACTTTAGAGAAGAAACCTGGGAACAAGGTCCATAAAGGTATATGTAGTTTATGGAGATTTGAATACTCTAATTTGGGGCTTACTCCTGAGGAAGATTCCCAAATTAAGAGGGGATTTGTGATTGGGTTTTACTCCTGAGAAGGAATCTCTGATCAAAAAGTAGATTAAGACTAGTAAAGAGAAATTAAGACAGGGGCTTACTCCTAAGGAGGAGGCCCAGGTTAAATGGATTTGAAGACAGGGGCTTACTCCTGAAGAGGAGGCCCAGTTTAAGGGAATTTTAGAATTAAGGGACTTGGGGCTTACTCCTAAAGAGGATGCCCACATTTGTAGATTTGAGACTAGGACTTATTCATGAAAAAGAATCCCAGGTTAAGGGAATTATAGCTGGGGCATACTCCTGAGGAGGATGCCCACATTTTGGGAACTTTGAGACTGGGGCTTACTCCTAAAAAAGGAAGCCCGGACTTGGGAAATTATCAATGGGGCTTACTCCTAAGGAGGATTCCCAAATTTGGGGGACTTTGGGCTTACTCCTAAGGAGGATGCCCAAATTTATGAGAATTTGGACTGGTAATTACTCCTGAAAAGGAGGCACAGGTTAAGGATTCTATCATCTCAAAGTATGAGGTTGAATGAATGAAATCTCTAACCTTAGTAACATAAAGATGTGTAAATCACTAGGTTTTGAGATATGTTCCACAGAATTCCTTTCAGATAAGGAAGCCAACAAGGAAATCTTGCCATGAATGGATTTGGAGAGTGTTCTGAAGGCTTAATCGTGAAGAGGAGAGGTGGACAGACATAGGAGGGGTAAAATGGGCAGGAAGGGTACCCAAAAATATGGTGGCGTGCAAGTCTTGCGTGGGTGCACAAGTCATGGTAGCGCAAGTATACTTGCGCGACACATGGGTACTTGCGCGATGGTCAACCCTTAGGGTAATACTTGGGCGACGCTTGGCTCAAGCCATTAGTACTACCCCTAGAGGCTTCCAGAAGAGAGGCATGCAGAATATGTTGAAGGGGTAAGGCGGCGCGCAAGTGTGGCCATTTCTCTTAAGGGTTGGCCACCTAGGTGCGCAAGTGTTGATGAGTTTTCAACACTTAGTCCTTCCTCCCTCTCTTTAGATCTTCTGTTCTAGATAAGAAATTACCATATAAGTGTTCGGAATCTTTGAGAAGAGACAAGGGCGCTGGGAGCTCAAATCTGAATTTTTGGAAAAACAATTTCTCTGAAATGGGGGGCCCACAAGGGTATTTATAGGGTTGAGAAGACCCCGGGCGAATTCCAAAGAGGGAGCGCAAGTCACCTGCGTGACCACTAGGCAGCGCACATGTATACTTGCATGACCTTGGTGGAACTTGTGCGACCCAAGTGTATTTGAACCTTTGTTCATTCCTTTGTCAATTTTTGATGTTTATTAAAAGTATTCATCCCTTTGGGTTCAAGGTATTTCCATTTTCATTCGTTTAGTCTCTATGACAGAAAGGAGTGTCAACAGTTATATGATAATCATATCAAGAAACATCTTCCAAAAATTACAGCAGCTGCTCTTGAAAAATGCTGGAAAAAAATATCAATGGTTTCAAAAACTGGTAACATAAATTATTGATGGTTTAACATATCAATTAATTTTATTATTTATTATATTGATAATTATTTTTAAAAAATTCAGGTGTCTCAACATGCTGATAAAATTGATAGGCGACTGTCTATATTGAGTAACCCACCATCCAAAATGTTTAAATATTATAATTCATATATGGTGAATGGTTTTCAATTTCATACACGTGCATATGAGGAATAAAAAAACAATGAACAATGGAGTTTTCTTGAGAGGATCTCATCATAGACAAATTGAATTTGACTTTTATGACATGCTGGATTAAATTATTGAATATTGTAATCTAGGACAAAATTACATAATGATGTTTAAATATTGGTGGTTGGATACAGAGAGAGGCTTGCATGTTCATCTGACTCATGGAATATTCGATTTTAAATATAAAAGTCTTATTATAGTCAATGAACCATTTTTACTAGCTCAACATGAAAATCAAATTTATTATGAAATTTATTGTGCTACTTCAAGAGACCTAAATGATTGGTGGATCATAATAAAAATTAAATCTTGAGAAAATCAGTTTATCAAAGTGAATTTGGTTCCGCTGAAGTGTAAGAAATTGAAAATTTTCAAGATACTACTGAAAATACATCTTTTTCACAAATTTTAATGAATATAGATGATGACACCTCACAATTAATGGTCGATGGTGATGATGATGTTAATGATGTTACAAATGAATATGAAGTGGCAAGAGATGATGAAATGAAAACTCATATGGATATTTATGATGCTGAGGAGGAATATGATGACATTGACATTGTCATATATGAAGATAACGATGAAGGTGAACATTGACACAATTAAATTCTGGTTATAATCATAACTAATATATATCTATATATAATAGTTATTTTCAAAAAAATTCTAAGAATAATCATTTGGATTTTCAGATGAACGATTGTCTATTTTGTGAGCTGCAGAAGGCTAGGCTACCTTTGGATGAGGAGGATTTGGGATCATCTGACCCTCAGCCGACTGGCGGTTCAAGGGGTACGAGGAGGGGGGCAGTCTTGCGCGACTAATGATTTCTGACCCTATCCCAGAGTGACATCCACATCTTGTCTTCGACCCATGAACGAAAAGGTATGGTAACCTTTTTATTTTAGATAGCTTTCATTAATTTATTTATATATAATTGTTTGATTATTTATTCTTTTTTTCATATTTTTATGCATGTAGTTGTTGGACGGTGGAGCTCTATCTTGCACAATTATTTTTCTCAGCCATGGATCACATGAAAACAGATTCTCGTTGATGTGCAACTTGACATGTTCAATCATTGACTGGTACATTTATAAATAATATTTATTTTGAAATTTATTTCATTAATAACATGACATTATAAATAGTTTGTATGGTTTTTGGTATCTCATTGATGATAGCATGTGTGACGCTATCCACGTGTCATGAGAGGTGTCTATGTGTGACCATTTCTGTCAGTTTTTTCACAATATGGGAAGGACAGCTGTGAAGAAAGCATTAGTGAAAGTATTTTATGAGCCATGTAGATCCCACCAACTAGAGTACATTTTATGTCACGTTTAGGATGGATTATGTTCACACTGGTTGGGTGGTGGATTTCAGAGGAGAACTTCATTGGGTCGGTAGAACTGGGGGAGACAGGAGGTGACGCATGGAGCTGGCAGTCGTACATTCAGTATGCATAGAGAGCATCTGGTAAGTAACTTTTTTAAATATTTTATATAAATTTAAATATAAACAGTTTATTTTTTATTCATATAGACAGTATAGCATCCCGATATTATGGAGTATGACATTTATTAGAGGATGTAGAGTGATCTAGCCACTGGAGAGATTAGAGGTGATCACTAGTATCAGATTGTGGTTAGTATTATTATTCTTTCAGTTTGAAAATTAACTTTATATAATATTTTCACTATTTAAATTTGAAATTGGAATTGAAGGAGTCATATGAGGTCATGACCTCTCATACATAGGTTGAGATTCAAGCCGAGATGGCTGATTAGACTAGTGCTCACCATTTCAATTAGGCAGTATGGATGCAGGCAACCTAGTATACCTTTGAGAAGCGCCGAGTAGTTGGTATCAGCTATCATTTGACTCCTGGGACTTATTATGGTACTGTTGAAATGTTGGTGTCTATATCGATTGGATCTTGTAGAGATTCATAATCTTTTGGCTCACAGTATCAGGAGCAGTTTCAAGCTCATAGTGAGATTATAGAGACTTTTTAGAAGCAACAGGAAGAGATGAGTCAGTAGTAACAGTACGAGGAGTATATGCATCGATGACAGCAACAGCAGTAGCACGAAGAAGAGATGCGTCGATGGAAATAGAGGCAACACGAGCATATGGAGTACATGCGCCGTCTGACTCGTAGTTTAGGGATGAAGTTTTTTCCACCATCTCCTTCAGCCCCTCCTCCTCCTCCAGAAGACTACCCCCAGTGATTTTTTTGTTATGTTAAAATAATTGAATTTAATATTTGTAGTAATATGAACTATTTACGGTTTCTTTCTTTTATATTGGTGTGAATATTGCATAATTTTAATTTTTTTATTTTTTTATTTTTAATATCTTGCGATTTTATTATTTATTATTAGTATTATATTTTTTTAATGTTTTTTTATTTTACTAATAATAATAATATTTTATGATTTATTTATATTTTTTTGTTAATATTGAGAATTTTAATATTATTTATTTTTTTATTATTTTAATAATATTAATATTATTCTTTCATTAATTTATCATAATTGTATTAAATATATTTTTTTCAGTATTTTCAACGGGACCTTTTTTGACAGGACCTCATCACAAAGAGTATATATTTTTTTTAATAAGTATTTGCGGTAGGAAAAAGGGCCCGTTGCAAATACTTTTTTGTGACTGGCATGTCGCAAAGGGTTTTGATATATATAACATATATAAATAGAGAACTATTTGTGACGGGAAAACTAGCCCGTCACAAATACTTTTTGTGATGGGCCCATGACAACACGTTTTTATATATATAATGTATATAATTGGAAATCTATTTTCAATGGGATGATTTCCAATCATAAATAATATTTTTTGCGATGGGCCCATCGCAAAAAAAAATATTTGTGATGTCATTTTCTGTAACGGACTATTTGTGACGGGACCCCATCGTAAATACCTCAAATTCTAGTAGTGTGGATAGAAAAAAACCTAACTTAATGACTTATGAACACAACCAAAGTTTTTGATAAGGAAGAACCAAACCCAAGAGACAATCTACCCACCCTAACATAAAACAAATCGAGCCAGACATTAACCCTAACCCTTAGGGTTTATCCGACAAGGAAGCCCCACCAAAGAAGGAATAAGAGAAGAGTAAATTGACCAAAACCCCAATGTAAATCACCTAGTAACCTTAAAGGAGCTTAAATATAGGATGGGAACAATGGAGGAGGGCCTCTTGGAGCCCCCTAGTACTCCTATTCTGAACAATGTGAGGAAAACCTGAAATAGGGTTAAAATAATGAAGAGGTAAACTTGGAATTTTACATTTTTATGGATTTAGGTTACTCACATGGTATTCCAACAAGGTTTGGTAAACTGTGTGAAAAATGTGTGCCCTCAACTATAAAAAGATAACCGCACACAGTTTGGCCAAATGGTTTCCAAAACTGTTCCCCAACAATGTCAAACACCACTTCCCAAATCATAGAACCACCTGAACGCTTGCAACACAGTTTCCCTAACCGTTTGCAAGCCATGTGCCATTCCCTAGACACCAAACCATGTCATTGTGGTTTCCTAGGAAAGGGATTGTGGTTTTCCTTAACCATGAACCAATTATGTGCTACCAATTATCAAGCCCAAGATCACCAGTCCCCAATAAAAACTCACCCAAAAACTTCCAAAACTCAAAAATTCAAACCTGGACTCAACCTGAACCTCAACCAGAGGATCCATGACCAAGAAAAGAATAAAATAAAATAATTTCCATGGTTGTGGTGTGACAATTCTCCCCACCACAAACACTTTATTCCCCCATAAATTCACCCAGTTGAAAGATAAATAAAACTTGATCCCAAAACCAAAATAAGCTGAAAAACCTAGGAATCTAGGGTGACCATTCACTTCACAAGTCACACCCAACCAATTCTTGAGGAATCCACAACATGAATATTAAAACGAGAAC
The DNA here is from genome assembly GCA_963277665.1 of Viscum album. NCBI lineage: Eukaryota > Viridiplantae > Streptophyta > Magnoliopsida > Santalales > Viscaceae > Viscum > Viscum album. Next base: position 14,999,628 of record OY728163.1, read on the forward strand.
ATGAGAGGGTTATCACCCCCATAAGTACCTGACTACACCATGGAATGACATTAGATTGGCCAAACATGGGACACCGACATGGAACTCCCAACCTGATTTCATCCTGATTTCTCTGAATAAGCTAAGAAACACCTCCACTGGAATCGAAAATTTACCACAACACCCAAAAACCTAAATGCAATGAAGAAACCCATGAAAGAAACTCAAACTAGACAGCATACCCAAACACAAGCTATGATCATTGATTTCCACAAGCACAGATATCTCCAAACAAGCATAGCTAAAAATAAAACTGATTTATGAAAGGCTAAAAATTTAAAGATTCACAAAATGTTACAAAAATATTATAGGATAAAGATAATAGAAACTCACAACAATGAAGAAATACAATAGGAAACTTAACCGCCTCTACTCCAACATAGGAGATAAGAACTGAGATAGGGTTTCCCACACCCCTGTTAACACTTGACTGTATGAAAAAGCTTCAATATGGGGCCTATGGTTAGCTCCCTGATGTTTGAAGAATATTCGCCCCCACAGTTTGGATCTAACATCCTCTGATAAAGACTATTTCTTTAATAAATTATTATTACAAAACAACTCCATGTGACCCAAAGGGCCACAACGATGACAGGCCTTCAGAGGATTATGACAGGACAACTTCGAATGTCCATAGAGACCACACAAAAATCACACAAGAAAATGATCTAATGAATAGGAGGAAAAAATAAATGAAGGATACTCTACAAGGATAGGTTCCTCCATCTCACACTTATCACTATATGGGGAACCTTCATCATAAAAAAGATATGTTTTTTTTAAATAATTTTCTTTAAGAAAATATTTTTTTAAAACCGACTAGGTTAAAACTTTTTTTAAAAATGCGCTACAAAGGCGGCATTCGCGATACCGCCTTTGGGTTTGGGTGAAAGGCGGAATCTGCGATTCCGCATTTCACCTAAAACAAAAAAAAATTAAAATTATTTTTTTTATTTTTTTTCTAATATATATATATATAAACAAAGAAAAACAAAAAATAAAAAAATATCAGCATAATTTATCTGATATTTAAAATCCAGCAGTACTGACATTATAGCAATAAGGATTCTGACAGAAGCTCTCACCCAGGGCTACCTTTTATAAGACAGCTTACCTTGGGAGTCACTCTGCATTTCTGATGTGGGATTCCGGTTCTCCCTTTCCTGTGCAGAACATTCCGCATTTCCGATGAGGAATTCTGTTTCAAGTACGTGACTTTGAAAGACTATAAAATATAAACTATAAGACCAAAATAAATGAAACGTAAAACATGGATTAAACATATAAAAATATTTGGAAACAAAAATAATTTCATAAGAAATGATGATAAAATTATTTATAAGCTTTCAGAACCACCTACTTGAAACTTAAAAATGTTTCAAGTACGTGAATTTGAAAGCCAATAAAATTTAAACTACAAGACCAATATAAAGGAAACGTAATACATGGATTAAACATATAACAAATAGTTGAAAATAAAAATAATGTCATAAAAAATGTTGATGGAAAATAATTTATAAGTTTTCAAAGACACCAGCATGAAACTTAAAAATGTTTCAACAACATGACTTTAAAAGCCAATAAAATGCAAACTATTAGGCCGATATAAGTGAAACTTAAAACATGGATTAAACATATTACAAATAGTTGAAAATAAAAATAATTTCGTATAAAATGTTCATGAAAAATAATTTATAAGATTTCAAACCCACCTACTTGAAACATAAAAATGTTTCAAGTACGTGCCTTTGAAAGCATATAAAATAAAAACTATAAGACCGATAAAATTTAATGTTAAAACATGGATTAAACATATAATAAATTATTTAATTATTTAATTAATAATTATAAATTACTAATTTATAATTACTATTTATAATGAATAATTAATAATTAATAGTTACAATGAACAATTATAATGATTAATTATAATGAATAATTATAATGAATAATTATATCACTAATTAACAAATTAATTATTATATAATAATATTTTATAATTACTAATTCATAATTATAATGAATAATTATATTACTAAATAACTAATTAACGATTATATAATTAATAATTATATTACCAATTAACTAATTAATTATTATATAATAATTTTTATTAAATACTAATTAATAATTATAATGAATAATTATAATTTATAATTATATTACTAATTAACTAATTATAAAAAGGGCATCGACTCTATCTTTCTCAAAAATTTAACTAATTATCTATTATATATTTAGTAATTTTATTACTAATAAACTAATTAGTTATTATATAATTAATAATTAATAATTACTAATTAACTAATTAATATTTATATAATTAATAATTATATTACTAATTAACTAAATAATTATTATATAATTAATAATTATATTACTACGTAACTAATTAATTATTAAATAATTAATAATTATATTATTAATTAACTATTTATATTATTAATTAACTAATTATATTAATAATTAACTAATTAATTATGATATAATTGATCATTAATAATTATTAATTAACTAACTAATTATTATACAATTAATAGTTATATAATTAATAATTATATTAGTAATTAATAATTAATAATTAATAATTATAATGAATAATTATAAGGAATAATTATATTGAATAATTATAAAGAATAATTATAAAGAATAATTATATTACTAATTAACTAATTAACTATTATATAATAATTTTTAATAATTACTAATGAATAATTATAATGAATAATTATATTACCGATTAACTAATTAACTATTATATAATTAATAATTACATTACCAATTAACTAATTAATTATTATATAATAATTTTTTATAAATAATAATTAATAATTATAATTAATTATTAACATTTATAATTATATTACTAATTAACTAATTATAAAAATGGCATTGGCTCTATCTTTCCAAAAAAATTAACTAATTAACTATTATATAATTAATAATTATATTACTAATTAACTAATTAGTTACTATATAATTAATGATTATTAATTACTAATTAACTAATTACAAATTATATAATTAATAATTATATCACTAAATAACTAATTAATTATTAAATAATTAATAATTATATTACTAAGTTACTAATTAATTACTAAATAATTAATAATTATATTACTAATTAACAAATTATATTACTAATTAACTAATTAATTATTATATAATTAATTATTAATACTTAATAATTAACTAACTAATTATTATACAATTAATATTTATATAATTAATCATTAATTATATAGTAACTAATTATTTAATTAGTAATTAATAATTAATAATTATAATTAGTAATTATGATGAATTATTATTATTATTATTTATAATGAATAATTATAATGAATAAATATAATGATAAAAATAATTTATAATTATATTACTAATTAACTGATTAACAATTATATAATTAATAATTATATTACCAATGAACTAATTAATTATTTTAAAATAATTTTGAATAATTATTAATTATTAATTATAATTAATAAATATAATTTATAATTATATTACTAATTTACTAATTAACTATTATATACTAAATAATTATATTACTAATTAATTGGTTAATTATTATATAATTAATTATCAATAATTTATAATTGACTAATTAATTATTATATAAATAATTTATTAAATCTTTAATCCATGTTTTAACTTTAAATTATATCGGCCTTATAGTTTGTATTTTATAGGATTTCAAAGGCACGTACTTGATACATTTTTATGTTTCAAGTAGGTGGTTTTGAAAGCTTATAAATTATTTTTCATGAACATTTTTTACGAAATTATTTTTATTTTCAACTATTTTTTATATATTTAATCCATGTTTTATGTTTAATTTATATCGGTCGAATAGTTTATATTTTATTGGCTTTCAAAGTTATCTACTTGAAACATTTTTAAGTTTCATGTAGGTGTCTTTGAAAACTTATAAATTATTTCCCATCAAAATTTTTTAAGAAATTCTTTTCATTTTCAACTATTTATTATATTTTTAATCCATGTATTATGTTTCATTTATATTGGTCTTGTAGTTTATATTTTATAGACTTTCAAAGTCACATACTTGAAACATTTTTAAGTTTCAAGTAGGTGGTTTTGAAAACTTATAAATCATTTTTTGTCATCATTTTTTAAGAAATTATTTTTGTTTTCAAATATTTTTTATATATTTAGTCCATGTTTTACGTTTTATTTATATTGGTCTTATAGTTTATATTTTATAGGATTTCAAAGTCACATGCTTGAAATAGAATCCCACATCGGAAATGCAGAATGTTCTGCGCAGGAAAGGGAGAACCAGAATCCCACATCGGAAATGTAGAATGATTTCAAGGGTAATCTCTCTTATAAAAGGGAGCCCTAGGTGAGAGCTTCTGTTAAAATCCTGACTGTTGTAATGGAAGTACTGCTAGATTTTAAATAGCGGATAAATTCCGCTGAAAATTTTATTTTTCATTTTCATTTTTGTTTTGTTTTGTTTATATATACATATATAAACAAAACAAAACAAAAAATCAAAATCAAAATAATTTTTTTTTTAAACATTTTTTTTGTTTTAGGGGAAAGGTGGCATTTTGGATGCCACCTTTCCACTTAACCCTAATGGTGGCATCGTCGATGCGGCCTTCGTAGCGTATTTTATAAAAAATTATCCTAAACTGTTTTCGAGAAATATTTTTAAAAAAAACTTATTTAAAAAAAATCCTCACAAAGATACATCGGTTCATCAGCCACCACAGACTGCACTCTATGAACTAAATCATCTAAGAATGCCTCACCCACTGACTTCCAAAACTGAACTTTGTCAGATGAGAGAAATCACTCCTTAATATATGTTCAAAGACCCCTAAGTAATGGAGGAACTTTCAATAGGTCATGTAACACTATCTTTGAAGAGAATGAAACTAAATCCTTGAAGTGCTCAAAATAATTCTTCACCGACCGCTGGCCTTTCTGAATACTCAAGAGCTCTTATACTTTCCTTGCCTCCACCTCCTTAGGCATGAACCATAAAACAAGAGCGGTATTAAACACTTACCAAGTCATCCCTACTATCATTAATTTTGGAGAAATCACCTTCCACTATTCCAAGGATACACTCTCAAATAATCCCAAAACATCATAAACCCTTATAGATTTGGGAGTTCCCAAGGATCTGAAGACACACTCAACTTTCTCATGTCATTCCACTACCTCAATCAGAACTCAGTCACCCTGAAAGATGGGAAACAACCAAGTGGAACCAGAAACTGGACAAGACCCCCAAGAATCTTTAGGGACATTTCTAAGTGGCATATTCTGAACAAAATAAGTAACATAAAAGAAAATTCAATATCAACCCAAAACACAATAAAAAATAACATCTTAATCCAAAATAATAGGATCACAAGCCAAACAGTACAAGCACAACCAAAAATCCTCTTTTAAAAAACCACGAATTCATTTAAAATTCAAAATTACCTTCTTCTAAGGTCACTATCCAATATATCGAAATCCTTTTTCCATAAAAAAGAGCCCACTTTTAAATGGAATACCAACCCTAAATTCATTTTCCCCTTTCAAAAACATCTTTAATAAAAACAAGCTAAAACTTTTCTTTCAAATACTCACCCATGTAATCCTATGAACTATCAAATATGTGTTCATCTACTTATTCTTACATCATCCATGCACACATGCTGACATGTACTATCCATACAAACTCACACATATGTAAACATCCATAAGGAATACCAATGGTCGCACATTCCATTTCATCACCAAACCCCATAATTCACCCAATTTTCAATCCCAACCAATTTTTGTTTTAAAATACCTTATTTTCAATATTAAACCAATTGAAATAAATAATTTCCATTTAAAAACCCATTTTCATTTTAAAATCCCACCCATACTAACCAAAACCAAAACAAAACACAACTCATACCAAACTCTCAGAATGAGGAACTTGTGCTCATGCCTAACCAGGAGACACGGTTAGTGGGCCATGCCCAAAGTAAGAGTTAACAACTAATAGGACCTTGAACTATGTAAAAAAACTCCACATGGTTCAGTACTTCATGTGAGATTACATCTTGACACTAGCTCGCTACCATTTTCATTCCTCATCTATACATCCAAAACAAGGAAAAAGACTCAAATCCTGGACAAACTGTAGTAACTCGAGGATCAGTATTAGAAATGATTCATGAATTCCTTCTCAAACCTAACTCTCAAGTCCCAATAGTCCTAATATTTGATCTACTAAACACCACAAATAACAAGGTCCTACTTTGATATCTTTTTTCATGCACCAAGATGAGATGTTATCCAATCTGAAACCCAACCAGATCCAATACATGACCCGAAAGGGTGTTCCCAATCCCCATAGGATGGAAAATAGTTCTAGGGGACATAGTAATCACAACGGGAATGATTTTACCCAAAAAACTAGGATTAAATATAGTAAATATGAACTTAGTATAACCAATAATAACTGGATAACATTAACTATAAAAAAGAATTAGATACAATAACTGTTGAACAAAAAACTAAATAAAAAACTAAAATTGGACAACACCAACATGATCTCTATGTGACCTCTTGGTCACTACCATCCATAAAACCAACCTGATCCAAGATAAATTGAACTATAAACCTATACCTGCAAAATAGCTCAGGTCTACCAATGCTGAGTGGAACAAGTATGGTGTGAGATTAAAAGGCTCAGTAGATAATCACCGTAGATTTCAAGTATTTCCTTTCCCAAAATAGTCCACAAACATTGGTTTAAAATAAATTTCTAAAAAAATATTTTAAAACATTTTCAGTAAGTAAATACATCTTTCCATTAAATCCCTTTTTAAATCCACACACGCATCTTTTCTTTTCAGAAATGGTTTCACTTTATACAACCTAGTTCAAAACCAAAATCCAAATACTAACCAACCCGGATAAATAAAAATGGGGGATGTGAATAATTTAATAGAAACCAAACAAGAGGGCACAACTAGAAAATCAAATATCTAACATGAAATATAAATAAAGAGAACATATAGATAATAACTCATGAGAATTTTCTAAACATATTTGGAGTCAATCCCTGGACATACTAAATTTGGACTCACCTACTGACATATAGTGTATCTCCATAGTCTATAACCAATCGGATACTCTAAATTAGCCATTATAGTGGCATATCTCACCTAGCCCCATTATGTCTAGGGGGTACCAACCTGTCTAATCAGGGTTGAAAATAAACTGTCACTCGACCCTCTAGATGATGCCTAGTAATCCCATGATAATAATAATAATAATAATTTTAGAAACATGGTATAGTAACCATAACCCACGTCATTATCATACATGGTCCATTAGAGAGGATCACACCATAGGTTTAATGGTTTACATATCATAAAACAAAACCAACTACATTCCCATACAAGATCCGTTATATAAGATCTCATCCAAAGTTCTAGTGGTTTTTTCAAATGTAAGTCAACAATCACAGAATCATATATAAAGAAATTTATTTCACAATAACTTTCACCAAACAATTAAAATTCATAAGGAAACCACCAGTTTCCATAATCAAACCCACTTTACCAAACATTACAAGATGTCAACCTAGACTTCAAGACACCCAAGATTTCAATCATTTTCTAAAACATGCCAAGATGCCAACTGGTTTTTCACATCACATAACTTACTAATCAATTTCCAAAACATGAAAAGGCGACCACCATTCGCACCTGTCACCTGAGTTTCAAAAACAATTTTCAAAACGTCACAAGGCTCTAACCAAGACTTTAACATTTCCAATCCAAATACATTTACAATCCCCTTTTGACATCATTTTCTAATCAACATAAAACACCACTTTCACATGCACAATGTCAAACGGTCCTTTACATTTCCAATACAAAACCATTCCCTAACTAAAGATAAAACATGAAACAACCTATAAAGTGATAAAAATTTCTTTACACAGCTTTCACGACTCATGAAACCCATTTGGAAAACACAAGAAGAAAATCACACATAAAACCCAACCATTTCCATAGGAAAAGCCTTTTCAAATCTACAAACACACCAACCCCATTTTTATATATACTTTTAATACATTTCACAATTCATAACACATATTTAAGAACATAACAAAGAAGATCACTTTCAAAAAAAACCCCATATCTTTTTAAATACCAACTTTCAACATATATACACTTCACAATACTTTGAAAATATATTGTTAAAGAAAAATCACTTGTTTTTAAACCAATAAAAAAACCACACATAATTGTCACAACATAAAAGTCACTGATTTCCACATATATTACAAAACTCAAAACCAAATTTTTTTTCAAAAACATAGGCAAGGGAAAACACCAACCCAAAGCACCCAATTTCACTTTAAAAGAACAATTGGAATTTTATCAAAAACCATGCATGCATTATAATCTAGGAATCATTAATGGAACCCCTGAAAAACCCATTTCGATAAAATATTCCATCATCAAAACACCAAATAAATTCATAATAACACTTTAAAATCAAGGGAAGCATATTTATAAATCATTTAAAAATCTCAACCATCAAGTATAATGTTGAAAAAATAATATTTATGGAAACAAAAACCTCAACGATGTGCAAACACAACAAAACTTTAAGAGAAGGAAGAACCAAGCCCAATATACAATATAAATAGCCTAAAATCAAATAAATTGACCCTCACATCAACCCTAACCCTTTTGGTTTGGACAAAAAGGAATCCCCACCAAGAGAACCTAAGAAATAAACAGAGAAGGTTGATGAGAATTGGAAATCGTCCAAAAACCCAAAGTAACTCCCCAAGGAATATTCAAGGAGCTTCAAAGGAGGAGGGTTGAAAGGGAGGAGGGTATCCTAAATCCCCCGGTGCAACTAGGTCGAACAAGGGGACGAAAACCTGAAATAGGGTTAAAATAATGGAGGGTAAAACATGGAATTTAAAATTTTTAAGGATCTGGGTAACTCACACGGTATGGTTGTATGGTTTGGTAAGTCATGTGCCAATCATGAACCCTATACTGGACAAAGGGTAACCCCACATGGATTTGATGCATGGTTTCCCAAACCATGCACCAACCATTTCAAATTCCACCTCTCAAATCATATAACCACATGCATGCTTTCTGCACAGTTTCCCTAACCATGTGTAGGCCATGAACTGTTAAACCATGGGCTGCACAGTTTCCTAGGTGAGGGAAAATAATTTCCCTTAACCATGTTCCAAATTTTCACTACCTATTTTCAAACACAAGATTACTATTTCTCAACAAAAACTCACCCAAAAACTTCCAAAACTCATAAATTCAAACCATGAATCAGCCTGAAACTCAACCAAAGGATCCAAGGCTATGAAAAGAATAAAATAAAATAATTTCCATGGATAGGGTGAGACAAGAAGTATATAATTTTCCTACAATATCAGATATAGTACTATACTCATTCTAACCCGCTTATGTACATAGTAATCATCTATGTTCTTAATTAATATAAACACATTGATTACATCATCAGACTAGATATTCTAACTCCAAGAGGGTTGTTTAGGTCTATAAATGGACTGGTGCAACTTACGTACCTAAGTAGACTCATTTCCACTTCAAAACATTTAGTTTGTATCAAATACATTTCCTTGAATAAATTATCATTAAAGAAAGTTATTTTTTACATCCATATGATATATCTCGTAATAAAAATAAGTTATGGCCTGTAAATATGAATTAAATTTATCATCAAAAAAGGTGAAAATTTTTATTCATATTGAATACCATGAAGTTACTTATAACAATTTTTAAATAGTAAATCATTATAGTTAGACACTCTACCATCCATGAAATCTTTCTCATAGGAAAACCAAATAAACTATATCGGCCTCAACCCTTTAGGTAAATCCACCATGTTTCAAACTTGGTTAATGTATATGGATTCCATTTTAGATTACATGAATTTTAAACATTTCTTGAAATTATATATTTATACAGCCTCATGGAAGGTAATAGGTTCAAATCTTATGAAAATTACATCAATATCATTCCCTAGATAAAATCCATACCTCCCATGCTTCTGAAAAATCTTACCAGACCATCAAGATTCTTATCTAACTTGAGTCAATTGTTATTAAAATACTTTTTATTGAAGGGGATCAATTTCCATTTTGATAAAAATGCCTATTTTTTGGTCTTGAACTTCTCTAAGGTCAATATTCCAACCACATTCTACTTGATATATGTGTTTTCTCTATAGTAAAAGATAATATCATTCCACAAACACATTGTGTTCAATAAGGTTCTAGAAATAATATCACATTATTATTTTTTGGATAACAAAATTATAATATTTTTTTGTAACATGGAGACAAGATTATCATAATACAATAATTTTATAATTTCTTCAAAACCTAAAAGACTCATAAAAGATAAAATAGAAAATTTTCCATGCCATATTTCATTTGTGTCTTTGTGACTGCTTTAGATGGAATTAGGTTAATTAGGAATTCAAGGGTCTCTAAATCGTAACCCCTAAATGAAATAATAAATTCTCAGTAACTCATCATTGATAAAATCATGTCCAATAGGTTTTGATTCCTCCTCTCAAAGACACCATTCCATTATAGCATTATAGGTGGATTGAGTTATGGAACGATTCTAAAATCTCTAATATGGTCAATGAATTCATAGATCAAGTATTCCTCACCCTGATATGATCATATAATATTAATAATTTCTCCCAGTTGTTTCTGCACTTAATGCTAAAACTCTTTTAACTTTAAAAATTTTCACGGTTATGTATCATCAGATTCACGTAATGATCGTACCATGATTCACTGTTTCATTTTCACCCTTACACCGTTGTGCTAAACATATTTCGTATTAAAAATTATAAAAATATTATCAAATTGTGCTTCATGTTTGATTAAATAATTTTGTGTTTATCACTGTTAAATAGGGCAATGATACTTGTTTTGAAAATTAAAATGTAGGTGGAGGTGATTTGGAGGGCCTGTGATGAAGTCTTTGAAAAATGGGCCAAACTGCGCAGGATCCAAGAAGTTCAGTGGACTCAAATTCATTCTGATACTACACCGTGCTTCCAAATGGACTTACATTTTTTGTTCTTATCCAAAACTCATTGTTCTAGAAATTTTAATCAATAACACATGAGAGATTCGGCCATTAAGGGGCCCAACCGACCTGATTTGTCCAGCACACCCAGTCTGCTCGAGGTCAAACGTTGTGTTCCGTGATCTGTCCATATCCCGTGCTCCACTTGTTTAAATGATTCCAACCTTTCGGTGGAGATATTCAAGACGTGGGGCTACAACGTTTTAGTTTTCCAAAAAACGTGTTAAGACTGTCTGGTAGGCTAAAACAATGTGCCAAGAGGTTTTAGTAAATTTGTGTGCCCAAAACCACCTCCCACATTTCCTATAAAAGGGCACCTTGGGCTCCTCATTTGGAAGTTCGACCCGGAGGAAAAGCTCTGGTATTTTGGAGACCCAAGGGAGTACTATAATCATCCAATATGTTCTAGAGGCCCATATCCACATAGGGGGATCAAGTATGAAGAAGGAGTTTCACTCGGGCCTCCTCCTCCTCACGATGGCGAGCTAAACGGTGGGAGATCATTTCGAGGGAGCTACACTTACTTGGGACGGAGTTACAACACCTGTTATTCCACTGGTTTTGAATAATTTGTGTGTTAAATATTTCACTCATGATTAATCACTATGCGCTTTTCTTCTAAATTCATTTTTTATTATAAATTTAAGTGAAACGCATTTTATCTCAACACTGATTGGGTTGAGATTTCAAGTGGGGATCTTGGGTTGTTCCGATAGGGCAAGACATGAACCCTATTAATATCACACATACATAAGATTTCAGTATGTTTTGGTAGCATTAACTCTATTTTTGTGACCCAAACATTGACAACACGATTGTTTTGTCAAGGGTTGGTGCTTTGCGCAACATTCTAAGATGCAAGAGGGGAATCAAGATCTTGACAACCTTCAACAAAAGAATTGAACAAAACCATGTCAGTATTTTTAGAAAAATGAACTATCCATGTTTTGTAGTGAAATTGAAATGATCTCCTTTTTATTGTAATTGTAAAACACCTCTTTTCTTGTCAATTATTAAACACTTTAAATCAGTTCAGTTTCTTTAAACTGTTTTCAAAAACACCATTTTTTAAGTCCCTTTTATTAAAAACACACTCTCTAAACCTACCAACGCTCCTTGAGAGACGACCTAGAGTCTGCCATAGACTATATATCATCCTTAAAAACATAATCAATTTGACGTTTCACGATAGCACGAACAAATTTTGGCGCCGTTTCCGAGGAGAGATTTGGTTTTTAGTGCATGTTTCTGATAAAGTAGTTGTAAATTTTGTGAATATTTGTTTGTTTGTTTTTCTACCTTTTTATTTATTCTTGTGTTCTGATCTATAACATGTGTAGGTTATATGCATGACGCGTTCTACTTAAGGAGACTTACCACCTTTTGAACCCGAACCGGAGAGGATCCTACGTCAGTGACACCGAGACGCACAAGACCCCCTTTTAAAGGAGGACACACCACTCGAGACTCTTCTAAACCCATCTTCTTCTGGAACCAAATTAGAACCTGAAATAATATTCAATAACATGGATGAAAATAATTGAACATTAAAAGAATTTACCTCAACTGATGTTGATATCCAACCCACTTACATTCAAATTCATGGCGAGGCACCTAATTTTGAATTAAAATCTGGTTTAATCCATTTATTACCAAGATTTCATGGACTGCCTGGAGAAGACCCTCATAAGCACTTAAAAGAATTTCATACTATTTGTTCAACATTAAAACCTACTAATGTTGATGAGGAACAAGTAAATCTTAGAGCATTCCCATTTTCTTTAGAAGACACTGCGAAAGATTGGTTGTACTATGTTAATTCACCAATAAGAGGTTGGGCGGACATGAAGCACCTTTTTCTTGAAAAATACTTCCCAGCCTCTCAAACTGCAACTATAAGGAAAGAAATATGTGGTATAAGACAATCTCAAGGGGAAACATTACATGAATATTGTGAACTCTTTAAAAGGTTATGTTCAAGTTTCCCACACCACCAAATAAGTGATCAACTTTTAATTCAATATTTTTATGAAGGTTTGATTCTTATTGATCGAAATATGATTGATGCTGCTGCAGGTGGTGCATTGGTAGATAAGACCCCAATTGCTGCAAGAACCCTCATTGAGAACATGGCACAGAACACTCAACAATTCGGTACACGGTCTAGTGTTCCCATTCGAGGTGTCCATGAGGTGCAAAGTACTGAGTTTGAGAAGAAGGTGGACACGAAGTTCGAAGAGGTAAGTACCCTTATATGACAACTTGCTCTCTCCCAAGGGAAATCTCAATCTCCTCCTCCCATCCCTTGTAGAATCTGCTCTTTTGACACCCACTATTCTGACCAATGTCCTCAATTGGGAGAAACTTCTGAAAGTTGGGAGGCAATATTTCCAGGACACCCCTTTAACCAACCATTTAGGAAAGAACCATACTATCCATCCAACCAAGGGTGGAAGGAAAACCAAGCCTATAGGAAAGGGGGATATTCAAACCAACCTCAACAGAAATGGAACCAATAGGGTCAGAGTAGTCATCCACCACCACCCAGAAATCCCCAACCACCCCAAAGGCCATTCCAACCACCCCCTCCAAAAACTGAGCCTAGCATAGAAGATATGATGAATAAAATGGCTGCAAATAATATCCAATTCCAACAAACCACACAAGCATCCATACAAGACCTAAAGACCCAACTAGGCCAACTTGCCAACTCAGTAGGGGAAATCCAAAGTCATGGTTCGGGTAAACTACCATCTCAACCAGTAGTAAACCCTAGGGATAAAGGAAATGTTAGTGCCATAACCCTTAGGAGTGGGACACAACTCAAAAGCCAAATGAACCCTCCATTAGAGTCATCCCATTCAAAGGAAACCACCATCCCAACTACTGAAAATGGTCCAAGAGAAGAAAACTCTTTTCCTGAGAGAAGCCCTTCCAAAGGAAAGACTGTGGCTGTTGATGAGTCACCTATCCCAAACATTCCTCTTCCATTTCCTCAAAGGGATGTCCAGCCTAGGAAACAAAAATAAAACTAACTTGATAAAGAAATTTTGGAAACATTCAAGAAAGTACAGGTTAACATTCCTTTGATTGATGTTGTGAAGCTAATACCAAGATATGCCAAGTTTCTGAAGGAGATGTGTGCACACCAAAGGAGGATTCGTGGTGATGAGAAGGTGAGCCTGGGGAGGAATGTTTCAGCATTGATAGAGTCATCACTTCCCACCAAGTGCAATGATCCTGGGACATTCTCGATTCCATGCACCATAGGGGAGTATTCATGTTCCAATGCTATGCTTGATTTGGGTGCTTCTATTAATGTGATGCCTCACTCTATTTACTCTTCATTGCAGGTCAGTGAACTGAATCCCACTGCTATTTTCGTCCAGCTAGAAAATCAGAGTACAACACACCCCTCTGGTGTGTTAGAGGATGTTCTTGTGAGGGTGAAAATTTTAATTTTCCTGCTGATTTTTACATGCTTAAAATGGAAGATGATAGGATGAATGGACATGCCCAAATTATATTGGGGCGACCTTTCTTGAAAACTGCCAAAACCATAATTAATGTCCATAATGGTACATTATCTATGGAGTTTGGTGGTAATACTATCCACTTCAATATCCTTGATGCCATGAATCACCCCTCAGAATAACAATCCTCTCTCTCTGTCAATTCAATTGATGTTCTCCCTTCCCCAAAAAAACTTATTTTTATTCCCCTGATCCCCTTTCTGAGTTCTCTTCATTGATTGAAATGTTAGGTAATGAATCATGCATTGATTATTGTAGCGGTCTAGAGAAATGTCATGCATGTTTGTTAATTGATGATTTCTTGAACACAGAGGATCACATGACCATCGATCATACTACTAAGCTTGTAAAATATCATTCCTCATATGAGGATGTTACCACTGAGAAGTTAGATGAGATCAGTGACTTCTCACTATCACACACACTTCCGTCAATCCAAAATCCCCCAGAATTAGAACTGAAACAACTGCCTCAAGATTTAAAATACTCATATCTTGAGAATGAAAACAAGTTGCCCATCAACTTTACTAGTTCACTCCCTCCTGATCATGAATTGTGACTGCTTGATCTTTTGAGGGAGTATAAACAAGATTTGGGATGGACACTTGCTGACATTCCTGGAATTAGCCCATCAATTTGTAAACATCATATTTTATTAAATGATGATGCTAAACCAGTGAGGAAGTCACAACATCGACTGAACCCAAACCTACTTGATGTTGTTAAAAAGGAAGTAACAAAACTATTGGTTGCTGGAATCATTTAGGCTATCTCTGACAGCCAATGGGTCAGTCCCGTTCAAGTAGTTCCTAAAAAAACTAGCCTTACTGTAATTACAAATGAAAACAATGAATTGGTTACAAATCATGTATAGAATAGTTGGCGTGTCTGTAGAGACTATCGTCGACTAAACCAACACACTAGGAAGGACCATTTCCCATTTCCATTCATTGACCAGATGCTAGAGAGGCTAGCAGGGAAGTCCCATTACTGTTTCCTTGATGGGTATTCTGGATACTTTCAGATCCATATTGCCCTCGAGGATCAGGAAAAGACAACCTTTACTTGCCCCTTTGGTACATTTTCTTATAGAAGGATTCCATTTGGTCTGTGCAATGCTCCAGGTACTTTCCAACGATGTATGGTTAGTATTTTTTCAGATTACCTGGAGAATTGCATGGATGTTTTTATGGATGATTTTACTATTTATGGATCCCCTTTAGATGAATGTTTGAGTAGTCTTGCTTCTGTCCTACGTCGCTGTATTGAAAAGAATCTCGTATTAAATTATGAGAAATGCCATTTCATGGTGCGACAAGGCATAGTTTTGGGACATGTCATTTCTGGGGAAGGTATCCAAGTGGAAAAATCAAAAGTAGATATCATTTCCTCCCTACCATTCCCTAAAAATTTTCGGGATGTGCGGTCTTTCCTGGGTCATGCTGGATTTTATCATCGTTTCATTCATGACTTCAGTAAAATTGCACTCCCCCTCTCTCGATTACTCCAAAAAGAAAAAGATTTTGATTTTGATAAAAAATGTGAGGAAGCTTTCAATAAGTTAAAATGGAGTCTGACGTCACCCCCAGTAATCAAACCACCTCGGTGGGATTTACCATTTGAGATCATGTGTGATGCCTCTAACTGTGAAGTTGGGGCAGTCTTATCACAAAGGGTCGACCAAGCTCCACATGTCATAGCTTATGCCTCACGTACTCTGGACCCAGCCCAAGGAAACTACAGCACAACTGAAAAATAATTTCATTCCATTGTGTTTGCCTTGGATAAATTCAGGTCATACCTTCTAGGGTCCAAAGTCATTGTGTTCTCAGACCATGCAGCCCTCCGATATCTCCTAAAGAAACCAGAAGCCAAACCACGTCTCATTCGCTGGATGCTCCTACATCAGGAATTTGATCTAGAAATTAGGGATAAAAAGGAGCAGAGAATGTGGTTGTTGACCATATCAGTAGGATTATCCCATCCTCGGACATTGACTCATCCCCTGTATTCCCATAAATGAATTGTTTCCTGATGAGCAATTGTACCGAGTGCAAGATGTTATTCCTTGGTATGCTGAAATTGTAAATTATTTGGTAGCATCATTCATTCCTGTTGATTTCACAAAAAAATAGGTCTTCCGTCTAAAACATGAGTCTCGTTGATACATTTGGGATGACCCCTACCTCTGGCGCACATGTAATGATCAAGTTATTAGGCGTTGTGTTCCCGATAGTGAGTTTCAGTCTGTCCTTATGTTCTTCCACACACTTGCTTATGGGGGCCACTTTGGTCCCCAATGGACTGCTCACAAGGTCTTAGATTCTGGTCTCTTTTGGCACACATTGTTTCGGGATGCCCAAGAATATTTTAAATCTTGTCCTCGCTATCAAATAATAGGGAATGTCTCTAAAAGAAATGAGATGCCCCAACAACCCTTACTCTTTCATGACATTTTTGATGTTTGGGGAATTGACTTTATGGGACCATTCCCCAATTCATTTGGGAACCTTTACATTCTTCTGGCAGTGGATTATGTTTCAAAGTGGGTAGAGGTACGAGCCACGAGGACATATGATTCCAAGATAGTTGTGGAATTTTTGAGAACCCAAATATTCTCTAGGTTTGGATTACTTAGGTTTATCATCAGTGATCAGGGTTCTCATTTCTGCACCCGCACAATGCAATCTTTTTTGAGTAGGTATGGGGTTGGGCATCGAGTGTCTACTGCTTATCACCCACAAAAAAATGGTCAAGCTGAAGTATCAAATAGAGAGGTAAAACAGATTCTTGAGAAAATGGTTCAGCCAAATAGAAAAGACTGGAGTCTTAGACTCGATGATTCATTATGGGCTTACCGTACTGCATTCAAAACTCCAATTGGCATGTCACCATATCGGCTAGTTTTTGGGAAGAGTTTTCACCTCCCTGTTGAGGTAGAGCACCGAGCCTACTGGGATATTAAACGATGCAATTCTAATATTTCTGGTGCAGATATTCAAAGGAAGTTGCAGATTCAGGAGTTGGAGGAAATGAGAATATATTCATATGAGAACTCCTGAATTTATAAAGAGCGAACCAAGGCTGCCCACGACTGTCTCATCCTTCATCGTCAATTCCACATCAAGAAGAAGGTCCTCCTCTACAATGCAAGGCTAAAGTTGCACCCTGGTAAGCTTCGTTCCCGTTGGTTTGGACCTTACATTGTTACTAATGTCTCTCCATTTGGTGTTGTCCAAGTTCAAAATTAAGACACCAAGCAAACCTTCACTTTCAATGGGCAGCGGCTGAAGCACTTCCATGAAGCCATTCCGAAGTCCCCAATGGAGGAACTCCATGTTCAAGAAGCGGTCTATGAATAACACTTACCTGATTTTATCCTTCCTTCCCACAGTCTCTTTTATTACAGTGAGGACACTGCATTCTCTAGGTGTAGGGGATGGGTACATTCCTGGGTTAGTTAGGAATTTTTTATCATCTTTCCTTCCTTTTCCCTTTTTTTCTTGTTGCATGGTATTATCACTTGCCCCCTATTCCCCCCCCCCTCACTTTTGTGCTAAAATGATAATTTTGATGCCTAATTTATCATGGAAAATGATACCCGTTTTATCATTTATGTTATTTAAAATACATGAGGAATTTCCCATTTTTAAGTTGTTTTAACATTCAAAAAAAATTCTGATGAAATGTGCATTTCAGCATGAATTCAACATTGTGGTGTGAATTTCTCTTGAAAATTGGTTGTTGGTCGATGATATGAATGGTTGTATAATTTTGAAGCCATTGAGAATAGTGGTACCCTTTTTTGTGAATAGTTTAAGGGAAATTTGTGTCATTTAATCTGTCCAAATTTTTTTGCACCCAACCATGAAGTTTGAATATTTCTTACTTTATTGAAGGTAAATATAAGGTAGGTTAATTTTTCTCTACTTTCCAAATGATCTTTACATATGTTTGTTCCTTATCCGGTCTATTTCATTACTGTACCAGATTGACCTATGTGTGTGTACCTATTATCTGACTGTTTTATGCCCTCAAAAAAAAGGGGTTGTATTTTGGGCAGGTCAAAAACCACCCTTTCTCGACTTTTGATGTTGTTATAACTATTACAATTAGTGTTGTGAGGACATCAAACATGGGTTGAGATAAGAGTGTGAGATTTGTTCCAAGTGAAAATTTTGAAAAACAAAATAAATATTGAGGGGAGTGATGAAATGTACAACATATGGGGATATCTAGGTCGGGAGCTTTAGGTTTGACTTCTAAGAATGCTTAATTGAGTGGGTCTTGGAATTTGATTGCAAAGGATGTAGGGCAGGTTCGGTGGAAAGAATCAAGTCAGAAGACTAATTTTAAAATAACTTATATTTATTTAATAGAAAGTGGAAAGAATAGCATTAAATGGTTGTCACACAAAGACATGGATAATTGGTGACATGATTAACTTTTGAAATATTTTCTTGGATTGGTATCATTAGTCTCTTCAAATTTCATTTGGATATAATTTTTTAGATGACTTTTTCCATGATCACTGAGAATAACTCCTCGGTGTGATTTTTGCTTTGATCACAATTCTATCAGAAATTAATTTCTCAAGAATTTTAAATATTCATGAATTTTAAAATATCTACATGCATAATTTTTAGGAATGTGAATTTTCCCAGGAGTGCAAATGTTTAGGTGTGGGGTGTGATCGTACCACGATTCACTGTTTCATTTTCACCCTTACACCGTTGTGCTAAACATATTTTGTATTAAAAATTATAAAAATATTATCAAATTGTGCTTCATGTTTGATTCAATAATTTTGTGTTTATCACTTCTAAATAGGGAAATGATACTTTTTTTGAAAATTACAATGTAGGTGGAGGTGATGTGGAGGGCCCATGATGAAGTCCTTGAAAAATGGGCCAAATTGCGCAGGATCCAAGAAGTTCAGTGGACCCAAATTCAGGCTTATACTGCACCGTGCATCCAAATGGGGTGACCTTTTGTGGGATTATCCAGAACTCATTGGGATACAACTTTCATTTAATAACCCAAGAGAGATTCGGCCATTAAGGGGCCCAGCCTACCTGATCTGTCCAGCACACCCAATCTGCTCGAGGTCAAAAGTTGTATGCAGTGATCTGTCCATATCTCGCGCTCCACTTGTTTAAATTATTCCAAACTTTCGGCGGAGATAGTAAAGACGTGGGGCTATAACTTTTTAGTTTTCCACAAAACGTGTTAAGACTGTCTGGTAGGCTAAAACAATGTCCCAAGCGGTTTTAGTAAATCTGTGTGCCCAAAACCACCTCCCACATTCCCTATAAAAGTGCACCTTGGGCTCCTCATTTGGAAGTTCGTGTTGAGTCAATAAGGTTTTCCTTATGACTTTTTCCATTCCTTCTTATTTTGAAAATCACAAACACCATATACTTAAGAAAACATTATTATTACTCAAATAAAGAAAATTTAATTCCTTAAGGAAATTTACCTTAACATAGATTTTTCTTATACATAGCTATTTGTTTCCCTTAAAATCAAAAATCGGAATTGGAACCAAATTCTAGGAGTCTTATAATAAAAAATTGGAGCATTCTGTTTTTAGGATCTGAATCTTGGATGTGATCTGTAATAATCCGAATTCTGGACTCTAAACTATGTAGCAGATCTAATTCAAACTCTTTAGAAGTTCGACTTAGAACTCTTAAGAAGTTCGACTCCGAACTCTTAAGAAGTTCGACTCCGAACTCTTAAGAAGTTCGACTTCGAACTCTTATGAAGTTCGACTCCGAACTCTTAAGAAGTTTGACTCTGAACTCTTAAGAAGTTCGACTCCGAACTTTTAGGCAGTTCGACTCCGAACTCTACAGATTTAGAATCTGATTTTTGTTGAAACCAGACTCTGATTTCTTATATAATAGAATCCGAATTTTTCTTTACATAGACTCCGAACTTCACTTTGATTAGACTCCGAACCCTTGACTTTCTTACACTCCGAATTATTAATTAGCCTTTACTTACGTATGCTTCATTCTAAAACGGTGTCGTACATTCATTTATACAAAGTTTGTTATAAAACGGTGTCGTCTATTTTGTTATAAACTAACCATTGTCTAAGTGACACATGTACATGTCCCTCCGATCTTTAAGGAAAATATGACCGTTGAAGAAGGAGCCGACCTTACCTATAAATAGGAGCTCATTTGAAAGAGCTCGATACTGATGACAAATGAATAACTTGGTTTTGTACATACATGCTGTAAAAGTGATTTCTAGATAGAGAGGCTCTTATTAACTCCCAAAGCTTCGTGCGGCTCCGAATATTGGTGATTACATTCGAGGGATTCCGGGGATAGGAAGACAGAGGTGCCAACTACCTTGAAGTTCGAGGGCTTCCTTGCTGAGGAAGACAGAGGTTGCCAACTACCGTGAAGTTTAGGGCTTGTGGGGATAGCAAGACAGAGACTCCGATCTTCGTATCGAGGGCTTACCCTGGTGTGGGTAAGACAGACTTGCTTGAAAGTATAAATCAAGGGACCTTTATCCAAGGTTGTTGGATACCCTTCTCTTTGGGTTAAAAGACTTATATCTTGTTACTTGTAGTTTAACTACTTATTTATATTCCGATGCATTTTGTATTATAAGGAAAGTATAAATTTCTTATACTTCCTTATTTGTACTCTATTTCATTTAGATTATATACGCTTTAAGGTAGAATCTCATACTGTAATCTTTTGTTAAGTTTCAATTTCCGGAACCATATTTCCAGAACCTACTTTCGGAATCTCTTTCCAAGTTTGTATTTGGTGTTATAGGTGTTGTGAATTTGCTTAGTTTAACTTTGTTAAACTTATCCCTAACTAACTTTAAAAGTTCCAAATGAATTTTTAAAGTATACAATTCACCCCCCCCCCCTCTTGTATTTTGAGCATTTACATCATTATTTCGATCCTACAATTGGTATCAAAGGAGGTCTCTGAAATACTTGTTCTTACGAATAAGTTTTTCTTGCTCATTTTATCATTCAGAACTATCTCATTTCGAATTTTCCCATTCTGAAATTTCTCATTCTGAACATTGTTATTACGAATCTTTGCTACTAACAAGTTTGTGTATCGAAGGATTTTACTAGTATGGAAGGAATTAATGTTGGATCGATTGATAATCTAAATCCTACAAGACCACCTATATTTGATGGCAATGACTATGAGTACTGGAGAGATCGAATGAATACTTTTGTTATCAACACTGGAGTAGACAATTTTGTAATACTTACTGGTGATTATAAAATTCCTGACAAGGAAGTTAGAACTTTCACTAACCAGGAAAAGCAAGAATATCAACTCACTTATAAGGTACGCAATACTCTACTATGTTCAATGACTAGAAATATATATAGCCAAATTTCTTCTTGTGAAGCAGCTAATTGCATATGGAAGAAATTAGAAGTTACACACTTTGGGACTTCTAAAGTGATTGAGACTAGAAGAGCTATGCTTAGAGATGAATATCATGGCTTCAACTTTCCTTATGGAGAACCAATCTGTAAAGTTCAACAGAGATTCATGACTATAGTCAACAGCCTACAATCTATGGGAGAGAAAGGTTTAGATGATGAAGCTCTTGTGGATAAGATAATTGATATTATGCCCAATGAGTGGGAATCCAAAAGAACAGCTATAGATGAAAACAGGAAGGTCACTCAGATCTCTCTTGATGATCTTTTTGGAACTCTTCTACAACATGAAACCAGAATGAAGAGAGATGCAGACAACATCAAGAAAAAGAATGGAAATGGTACTGTTGCTTTTACTACAACTTCAAATCAGATGAAAGCTAAGACTCCTGAGAGAATAACCAGGTCCAAGTCTAAAAAAGTTATTTTCCAATCCGAATCTAGTGAGAGTGAAGTCTCAGAAAATGAATTAGCCAATCTTGCTCAAAGGATGAACAAGATAGCCGGCCAGAGAAATTTTCAATCTAAGTATAAGAAAAAGGATATGAAAGATAAGAAAGATGGAGAAGTTACTTGTTATGAGTGCAAAAGAGCTGGACATATTAGACCAGACTGCCCTATGCTCAAAAAGAAAGAAAGAAAAGAAAGACATTCAGACAGAAACAGAAAGAAGTATTATAAAGCCAAAGCTAAGAAAGTTTTGAAAGCTAATGACACCTGGAGTGCCAGTGGTGGTGACTCTTCAGATGAATCTTCTGATTATGAATCTTCAGGATAGAAGAATCTTGGTCTTATAGCTAGATTACCTATTGATAATCATTGTTTCATGGCTAAGGTACGAAATGTTGAATCATTGACCAATGTTTCTTTAAATTCCAATAATAGTAAGTATTATAACTCTTCTGATGAATAATCATCTTCTGATGAGGAAAATAATTTACCTACTTGTGAAGAAGTCTCTAGGTTTGCTGAACTTCTTGAAATTGAGAATTCCAAACTCAATAAGAAACTTGATAAGGAAAACTCTAGAAATTCTGTTCTTACAAAAGAGATATCAGATCTTTCTAAAGATCTTGATAAGAAAAATGCTGATTTTGAAAGTATTTCAAAAAATCTTGAGGAAGTAATTTCTGAAAAGAACAAACTTTCTAAAGAATTAGAAAAAGTAATTTCTAATAAAAATGTTTTAGAGCCTAGCACTAGTTCTAAAACTAATGATTTTGAGGATAAAAACTTGGTTGTAAAACTCAAGTCCGAAATTTTTTCCTTAAAGAAGTGTTTATCAAACTTTACCCATGGTAATGAAAATTTTGATAAAATGTATTCTCAAATACGACCTTTAAGAAATAAATCCGGATTTGGTTATACCCATGCAAAACCAATTTTCAGTAACAATTATTTTGTTCCTCAAAGTGCCCCATTTTGTACCAAGTGTCAATGTGGTGGTCACTGGGCAAAGAATTGTTCCTTAAACAAGACCCAATCTTTAGGATTTCACAAAGCTTACTTCTCTAAGAAGATGTGGGTTCCTAAAATTTTATTATCTGGAAATCTCAGATCCAAACAAATTTGGATTCCAAAAGTCTAATTTTCTTCTTGATTTCAGGAAAATAAAGAGAGTACCAGCAACAATACTTGGTACATGGATAGTGGATGTTCCCGGCACATGACTGGTAACAAAATCTATTTTGAAAATATTATCAAAACGAAAGGAGGAAAGGTAACTTTCGGAGATAATGCTAAGGGAGAGATTCTTGGTATTGGTAATATTGTTCTTCTTGGTAAAACCTTGATTTCAAATGTTCTTTTTGTTAAGGGTCTTAAGCACAACCTCATTAGCATAAGCCAGTTATGTGATGAAGGTTACCTTGTGAATTTTAGGAATGATAAGTTCTTAGTTCACAATTCCAAGGAAGAATTTATTCTCTCAGCCAATAGGCAAGAGAATGTTTACACTCTGAACTTAGAAGACCTCAGAAGCCAAGATTTACCTTGCCTAAGTGCAATGGAAGATCATTCTTGGTTATGGAATAGAAGACTAGGTCACTGTAATCTTAGGAACCTATGTAAACTCTCTAAGAAGAAACTAGTTAAGGATCTACCGGAGCTTAGATTTGATTCTTCTAAAGTTTGTGATCCTTGTCAATATGGCAAGCAACATAAATCTAGTTTTAAATTAATCGGTGAAGTCTCAACAACCTATGCATTACAGTTAGTGCACATGGATCTTTTTGGTCCAATACAAACTGGAAGTATTGGAGGCAAATACTATGTGATTGTTCTAGTTGATGATTACACTAGGTTTACTTGGGTCTATTTTCTAGCAAAGAAATCTGAAGCTTTTTCCTATTTTAAAAGTTTTAGAGCTCAAGTTAAAAATGAGAAAAACCTTCCATTGAAAACTATTCACAGTGATCATGGAGGAGAATTTCAAAATTCTGATTTTGAAACCTTTTATAGTAAGAAAGGTATTACTCACAATTTTTCAGCACCTAGAAGTCCTCAACAGAATGGTGTAGTTGAAAGAAGAAATAGAATTCATCAAGAGATAACTAGAACCATGTTGAGTGAATATTCTATCGCTAGACATTTCTGGGCTGAAGCTGTAAGTATTGCTTGCTATACTATAAATCGAGTTTTGATTAGACCTTTTCTTAATAAAACTCCTTATGAGTTATGGAATGGTAGAAAACCAAGACTTTCCTACTTCAAGGTTTTTGGTTGCAAAGTATTCATTTTGAATACTAAAGATAACTTACATAAATTCACACCAAAATCTGATGAAGGGATTTTCTTAGGATATTCCACAACCTCTAAGGCTTATAGAGTTTTTAATAAAAATACTTGCACTGTTGAAGAAACAGTACATGTAAAATTTGATGAGTCAGATCCTTTTGTTTTTAAAACACCCTTACCTACATCCTCGGATGTGTTTTCAAAAATTGATTATCAACCTTTGATAGAAGAACCCTCTGATAAGGATAATGTTCTAGAAGATACTTCAGAAACATTTACCCCAGAAGATTTTCTACCCTATGTTGATGAACAGGTTTTACAAAACCCAAATCAGGTGTTTCTTAAGAATCATCCCAGTGATAGTAACATTGGTGATGTAAATCAACCTGTAAGGACTAGAAGTTACTTATGAAATGATGTAGAACATCTAGCATTTCTTTCCCAATTAGAACCAAAAAGCACTGATGAAGCTTTAGGTGATGATGATTGGATCAAATCCATTCAAGATGAACTAAATGAATTTGAAAGGAATAAAGTCTGGACCTTGGTTGAAAGACCTAAGGAAACTTCTGTTATTGTAGTAAAATGGGTTTTCAGAAATAAATGTGATGAAAATGGAGTCATAGTTAGAAATAAAGCTATACTTGTTGCTAAAGGCTATAATCAGCAAGAGGGAATAGACTATGAAGAAACCTATGCTCCAGTAGCTAGACTTGAATCTATCCGTATTCTACTTGCTTTTGCAGCATTCTTTAATTTCAAACTTTTTCAAATGGATGTAAAATGTGCTTTTCTTAACTGTTATGTTCAAGAGGAAGTTTTTGTTGAACAACCTCCTGGATTTGAAGACACAAAACATCCAGATCCTATTTTTAGACTTACCAAATCTTTGTATGGCCTTAAACAAGCCCCACGATCATGGTATGATAGACTCACTGGATTTTTACTTAAAAATAACTATATTAAGGGAAATGAAGATCCAACTCTTTTTATAAAGAAAGATAAGAAAAATGTTTTGATTGTTAAAATTTATGTTGACGACATCATATTTGGTTCAACTCAGCAATCTTTGACTGACTCTTTTTCAAGTCTAATGAAATCTGAGTTTGAAATGAGTATGATGGGTGAGTTAACTTTTTTCCTTGGTTTTCAAATTTCTCAAAAACCAGAAGGAACCTACATATCTCAACATAAGTATATTAAAGATCTTCTTAAAAAGTATGGTTATGACAATTCTAAGAGTATAAGTACTCCCATTGGTACCTCAAATTCTCTAGATCTTGATGAAGTTGGGAAACCAGTAGTTCAAACATCTTTTAGAGGTATGATATGAATTTTACTTTACTTAACAGCTAGTCGACCAGACCTAATGTTTTCAGTATGCTTATGTGCAAGATATCAATCCAATCCTAAGGAATCTCACTTAAAGGCAGTAAAAAGAATTTTTCGCTACCTTAAGGGAACCATGGATCTAGGATTATTTTATACTTCTGGAAATGATTTTGTTCTAAAAATCTTTTCTGATGCTGACTTTGGTGGATGTAGAATGGATAGAAAAAGTACATCTGGAACTTGTCATTTCTTAGGAGATTCACTAGTTTCTTGGTCCTGCAAGAAGCAACATTCTGTAGCACTCTCCACTGCTGAAGCTGAATATGTAGCAGCTGGAAGTTGTTGTGCTCAATTATTGTGGATGCAACACACACTCACAGACTATGGATTGAGTTTTACTAAAACTCAAATTTTGTGTGATAACACAAGTTCCATTGCTTTAAGTAAGAATCCTGCACATCACTCCCGTGAAAAACACATAGATATTAGGCATCACTTTCTTAGGGATCACACACTCAAAGGCGATATCATTCTTCAATTTATTGGAACACAAGATCAATTTGCTGATATTTTCACAAAATCCTTGCCTTCTAAAAGATTTGAATACATTAAACAGAAGTTAGGGATGATAACCGTAAGGTAATCCTTCTTAATTAACCTTCTGTTGAAAAAGTCTCCTTACAGTAATAAACTCCTTTTCATAGGGGGAGTACATTTGTTTGATAGAATAACAATTTTTTGGATTATTTTCAAACTTTTCAGAACTAAGATTTCCGGAATGGAAATTTCCGGAATTGAAATTTTCTGGATTTTTTTTCCCCTTCTTCAAAAACTTCCAGAATGGAATTCTCGTAATGAAAATTATCAGAATGAAGATTTTCAGACTGGGATTTTTGGAACGGTATTTTTTATTAGACATTTCATAATAAGTTTTTTTTTGAATATTACCAATTTCAAATAATACTTCTTATCAATCCGTAAGTTATGATTTCCCTATCTAGTTTTATAATCAAAATTTTCTTACTGGTATCTTCACTGATTAGTTCGGATTCTAGTTTTTCCTCAAATCCGTTTTTTTTAAAAAAACCTCAAAATATCGGAGTCATTTTTTCCCCGGGATTATTCTCAACCGTCAGATCAGATCAAAGTATTTTCAACCATTGGATGATCATTGGAAGACCAACGGTCATTCTCTTTTCCGATAAAAACGGGGTCCCGAGACTTGTCCCACATCGGTTTTCAAGCTTTTGCGTCTCGAAGCCCTTCTGCTCCTCTTAAGGCCAGTTCCGAACCTTGTGAAGCTGATCTGAATCCTACAGTTTACTTCACTCCGAATGTCTATTGAAGCAACTTCACAAGATATGTCAACTACGAAACCGATTTCAAAGTGGTTAGTTTAGAGAGAAAGGTTAGTTTATCCAGATTTTTATAAGCTTGATTCTATCATTTCGAAAAATATTAGACTAAATGGATGGGAAGATGTCTGCATAGCCAACTCAGAAAAACAGGATCTGGTTTACACTGATCTGTTGATAGAATTTTATGAGTCTGTTTCCTTCCTAGTAGAAGATGGCAGAGAAAAATTTTCTTTTAAGTCTTATGGAAAGACTTATAAACTCTCTTACACTAAGGTAGCAAGCCTGGTGGGTATAGAATATGAGGGAGAAGCTGAATTTTGCTCTCACAAACTTCCGGATGTGCAAGAATGTTTCGTTAAGGAAAAAGCACTGCAGTTTCTTGGGCTCAAGGATGATTCAACTACAAAGATTGCTCGGCTCACTCTGAATAATAGAATACTGCAACTATGGGTGCAAGGTTTTCTGGTTCCGAGAAGAGGAGATAAAGACAATCTGAAGAAGAGTGATATCTATGTCTTAGATTTTTTGGTAAATCTAAGAAAGATAAATCTGATAAGGCATGTCTTGGTTACGATCAAAAATATCAAAGAAGGAAATCTGAGAGCTCAGATTATTATGTATCCAGCCTTATTATCAAAGTTGATTGTTCGGTGCTTAGAATCTTTCAAAGTTGCCTGCAAATCAATGATTCGGAATTGCAAGATCATGCTTGTCAGTGATGATACGCTTAAGAGAATGAAGATGGGATTTTATAGTAAATCCGGAGAATTTTACCCCCTATCTGTGGAAGATTTTGAAGCAGCTGAAAAAGAAACACAATCTCCGGAACCTTTAAAAAAGAAAAGGAAGAAGAGAAAGTTTAAGGAAGTAGTTTCTGATGAAGATGTTCCTCAGCCGAAGGAAACTGAATCTGCACCACCCAAACCGAAGAAGTAGAAAATCTATACAGATGAAGTATCAGCAAAATGGAGGAAAGATAAGGAAATGAGGAAGGAAGGGGATCCTCAATTCGAACTCGACCCTGCTGAGGCTAAGGCATTAAAAGAAAAGGCTGCTGAGGAGCTGGAAAGACAAACGAAGGAAAAGAAGTTGAGGAAGAAGATGTCTGAAGCTGAACTAGTTCAATCGTTGCTGAAAGGTACAGAGTTGGCTTCTGAAAGGCTTCCAGTTCCGGAAACTTTCGGAGTCGAACATTCTTTACCATAAACACCAGCAAAAACTTTTGTCACTCCAGAAAAGAACAAGGGTAAAGAAGCTGCAGTAGAAGCTGAGAAACAAGGTGCTGAAGCAGTTGAGGAAGAAGTAGAACATGTAGAGGAATAAGAAGAAGAGGAGGAGAGTGAAGATCTAGATACCTTGATAAAACAATTTCAGGATTATAAGGCTGAATCCGGAAAAATAGTATCTCCAGAGAAGGGAGATGAGGAAGCCGGCAAGCAACACCAACAGGAAGAAGAAGAGAATGAGTTGTTTGATGAAGAAGAATCCTATCAAAGGAACTATCTTGAAGAAGGACAAGAAAGACAGCAACCAGATGAAGATCAGATTGTTCAAGTTTCTGAATCTGAGGAAGTTTCTCCAAATGTGCAATCCATTCCGAAATCTGATAAAGGCAATCAAGCTTTAATGGAGACACCTATTAAGGATATCATTAGAAAGAAAGAGGTTGGTGGTACCTCTAGAAGGAACCCGATGCCAGTCGAAGAAGAGGAATCTCAAAAAGAAGTCTCGGATTCGGAATCATCATCCCATGGGCATGATTTTGTGGTTCAATCTCTAAGAAAGCTGGTGGACACAATACCGATTCTTCCAACTATAGATTCTAGATGCCAGTTGTTGTAACAATCTATGAATCAAAAATCGGATTCATTGTCCATGGTAATGGATAAGTTTGTGAAGTTGGAAGCTGAACAGAAAAGTTTTCTGATCGATTACGATGTACATAGGAAATCTTGTAGTAATGTAACCAAGTGGTCTAAGAGAGTAGATGAAGATTTAGTACATTTTGAAAATTTTCAGGTTGATGTTCAAAGTGCCTTTGGAATGGAGGACAAAAAGGTTACTGAAATTTCTGAGAAGTTAACCCAGGAACAAAATGTCCGGAATCAACAGGTCAGGGATCTAAATGGCAAGCTTAACTCAATATCTCAGAATTGGAAATTTGAAAGAGATTTCCGAATTGAGTTTCATCAGAGGATGGAGAAACAGGATGAGTTGTTGAATTTGAAAAAAGAAGCATTGGAGGCTCAAGCACAGCTGTTAAAAGCCCAAGAAGAAAAGGTAAAAGTCTTGGAGAGGCAACGAGAGGAAGACCAAAGAGACTTGAAGAAACTCAAAGCCTTGTTGAAGCAGCTTATTCCAAAGGAAAAGGAAGACAAATGAACCCACTCCGATCTTTTGTTGTAGTTGTCTTTCCTTGTATTTTTTTTCCACAACTCTAATGAAAGATTATCTGTTCGGTTTGTCTCTTGTTGTATACTAATGTTTCAGGTAGCATAATTAGTTTTCCTTTCCCTTCAATTATTTTTGAAAATCACAAAGGGGAGAAGGAAAAAGAACTGTTCCTAAGGAGGAGAAAAGAAAAATTTATGAGAGAAAAATCCTTAAGGAAAGGGGGAGTTTCCCATTACGTTTTGTTTCATTCTTACAATTATGAAAACTCTACTCCGGAAACCAAGAATACAATACTTAGTGTTTCAATGCCTAAGGGGGAGTTAGTTGTATTCACTTCTATCCATGAACAAAGGGAGATATGTTTTAAATATTCTAATGAATTATTTTTCCTTATACTTTTTCAAAAGGATGTTTGTGCTTTCCAAAAAGGGGGAGATTGTTGAGTCAATAAGGTTTTCCTTATGACTTTTTCCATTCCTTCTTATTTTGAAAATCACAAACACCTTATACTTAAGCAAACATTATTATTACTCAAATAAGGAAAATTTACTTCCTTAAGGAAATTTACCTTAACATAGATTTTTCTTATACATAGCTATTTGTTTCCCTTAAAATCAAAAATCAGAATTGGAACCAAATTCTAGGAGTCTTATAATAAAAAATTGGAGCATTCTGTTTTTAGGATCCGAATCTTGGATGTGATCTGTAATAATCCGAATTCTGGACTCTAAACTATGTAGCAGATCTAATTCGAACTCTTTAGAAGTTCGACTCCGAACTCTTAAGAAGTTCGACTCCGAACTCTTAAGAAGTTCGACTCTGAACTCTTAAGAAGTTTGACTCCGAACTCTTAAGAAGTTCGACTCTGAACTCTTAAGAAGTTCGACTCCGAAATCTTAAGAAGTTCGACTCCGAACTCTTAAGAAGTTCGACTCCAAACTCTTAAGAAGTTCGACTCCGAACTCTTAAGAAGTTCGACTCCGAACTTTTAGGTAGTTCGACTCCGAACTCTACAGATTTAGAATCTGATTTCTGATGAAACCAGACTCTGATTTCTTATATAATAGAATCCGAATTTTTCTTAACATAGACTCCGAACTTCACATTGATTAGACTCTGAACCCTTGACTTTCTTACACTCCGAATTATTAATTAGCCTTTACTTACATATTCTTCATTCTAAAACAATGTCGTACATTCAGTTATACAAAGTTTGTTATAAAACAGTGTCATCTATTTTGTTATAAACTAACCATTGTCTAAGTGACACGTGTACAGGTCCCTCCGATCATTAAGGAAAATATGACCGTTGAAGAAGGATCCGACCTTACCTATAAATAGGAGCTCATTTGAAAGAGCTCAATACTGATGACAGATGAACAACTTGGTTTTGTGCATACATGCTGTAAAAGTGATTTCTAGAGGGAGAGGCTCTTATTAAATCCCAAAGCTTCATGCGACTCCGAATGTTGGTGATTACATTCGAGGGCTTCCGGGGATAGGAAGACAGAGGTGCCGACTACCTTAAAGTTCGAGGGCTTCCTTGCTGAGGAAGACAGAGGTTTCCAACTACCTTGAAGTTGAGGGCTTGCGGGGATAGAAAGACAGAGACTCTAATCTTCGTATCGAGGGCTTACCCTGGTGTGGGTAAGACAGACTTGCTTGAAAGTATAAATCAAGGGACCTTTATCCAAGGTTGTTGGATACCCTTCTCTTTGGGTTAAAAGACTTATATCTTGTTACTTGTAGTTTAACTACTTGTTTATATTCCGCTGAATTTTTTATTATAAGGAAAGTATAACTTTATTATACTTTCTTATTTGTACTCTGTTTCATTTAGATTCTATACGCTTTAAGGTAGAATCTCATATTGTAATCTTTTGTTATGTTTCAATTTCCGGAACCATATTTCTGGAACCTACTTTCGGAATCTCTTTCTAAGTTTGTATTTGGTGTTAGAGGTGTTGTGAATTTTCTTAGTTTAACTTTGTTAAACTTAGCCCTAACTAACTTTAAATGTTCCAAAGGAATTTTTAAAGTATACAATTCACCCCCCCCCCCTCTTGTATTTTGAGCATCTACATCATTATTTCGATCCTACAGTTCGACCAGGAGGAAAAGCTCTAGTATTTTGGAGACCCAAGGGAGTAATATAATCATCCAAGAAGTTCTGGAGGCCCCTATCCTCATAGGGGGATTAAGGATGAATAAGGAGTTTCACCCGAGCCTCCTCCTCCTCACGATGGCGAGCTAAACGGTGGGCGATCATTTTGAGGGAGTTACACTTACTTGGGAAGGAGTTACAACACCTGTTATTCCACTCGTTTTGTATAATTTGTGTGTTAAATATTTCACTCATGATTAATCTCTATGTGCTTCTCTTCTGAATTAATTTTTTTGGTATTAATTTAAGTGAAACACTTTTTATCTCAACACCGATTGGGTTGAGATTTCAAGTGGGTATCTTGGGTTGTTCCGATAGGGAAAGACATGAACCCTATTAATATCACACATACATAATATTTCAGTATGTTTTGGTAGCCTTAACTCTATTATTGAGACCCAAACCTTGACAACACGATTGTTTTGTCAAGGGTTGGTGCTTTACGCAACATTCTAAGAGGAAAGAGGGGAATCAAGATCTTGACAACCTTCAACCAAAGAATTGAACAAAACCATGTCAGTATTTTTAGAACAATGAACTATCCAAGTTGTGTAGTGAACTTGAAATGATCTCCTTTTTCTTATAATTATAAAACACCTCTTTTCTTATCAATTATTAAACTCTTTAAATCAGTTCATTTTCTTTAAACTATTTTCAAAAACACCCTTTTTTAGTCCCTTTTATTACAAACACACTCTCTAAACCTACCAATGCTCCTTGAGAGATGACCTAGGGTCTTCCCTAGACTATATATCATCCTTAAAAACATAATCAATTTGACGTGTCATGACAGCACGGCCACGTAACCATATTTACTAAATTCATTGATAAAAGTAATTAAGTTCCTTAAACAAAAACTTTATATTATACTAATTTGTCCACATACATCACTATGTATGGGATCAAACAATCCACTATCCATTTCACCTTTTCTACGAAAAGGTTACTTTTTTGTCTTTCCTAATAAATTGGGTTCACCTATGTGAAATGATTCATAATCTAATGGTTCAAATAACTTATCAATATACAATATTTATATTTTTTTCTCATTTATATGTTCATGGTGGTAATTATAAAGGTAATTAGAAATATAATCAACCCTAGAAATGTTATTCTAACATTTATAAATAGTATTATCTTGATATAGAATGTAAAAACCATTTACCATAATTAAAATTCAATAAAAAAAATTCATTCTTATATATATAAAAAAATCTTCTTCTTAATAATGAGTGAAAAAATCCATATTTTCCAAACATGATACATAAATAAAATTTCTTTTTTGTGGTGGTAAAATAATAGAAATTATCCAATTCCAGGACTAATCTATGGGATAGGCTTAGATCATAAATTTAAACTTTTAATGTACTGAATATTACTCCATTACCAACATGAATATCTACTTACCCCTTCATCAATTACCACCTACCTTTCAGTCTATTTTTACAAGTAAATATATATGGAGAACACCCAATATCCAATAACCATGAGTTATATTTAGAGAAACTGATATCTAAACTGCCCACATTTAGATACTCATAATGTTTCTTTTTGTTGTCCCATAGGAGACTGTTGGCCACCCTCTCAAGTATTAATGGTTTTAATAATCACAAATCATGTCAAATATTATTAATTATGTCTAATCATGTCAATCATGTTTATATAAGTTTACATATATGTAATTATTCTTATCTATAATCACATATAAGTTTAACACATTCTATTAATATCTATTTTATAAGACAGTCCAAGAAGAATATTTTCTATGTATGAAAGACTAACATCGATGGAAGGAATGAGACACTAACAGTGCAAAATGACTCTTCGGTAGATGACTCACCGATAGTGAAATCGAAAAACCGATAGACCAACTATCTCACTAATAGTTAAAATTAGTCACCAATAGCTCAATTGTCCTACTGACACAAAGACCTATCGATGCAAGGACCTACCGGCACAAGTACATATCGATTCAAGTACTTACCAATGCATGGTGCTACCGATGCAAGGACTCACTGTTAGTTAAAATGATTCACCAACGCAATGACTGACCAATGCATGGAAAGACTGAAATAATGACACACTAATGCATTGAGTCACTGATACATGTAAATATAGACAGAATGAAACATCAATGGAATGAGTCCTCGATAGAAGGAGATACCGATAGAGGACTCACTGATATACTATTAAACATTCATTTTATTTAAAATTAATCTTAATTGTCATATTTTGATTGTTTTAATGAGTTTAATAAATTTAATGTTTTTTTACAGACATCCTAAATGAGGACGTCAGAAATACGAGTTACATTTTCTACCTCAAACATGCAGATTTTTGTGTTGCAAGAATATAAATACAAAGAAGAGCGCATGAAAGATATACCCACAAAAACACAAAATGGGAAATGCATACAAAAGAAGATACGAGTAGACATGGTAGAAAACCTATGCAAGCAACATACAGAAATTAATAACACATCGGGAACTCTTAATTCTTGCTTGATGTGAACTAGAGGACTATTTTCTATCAAAGTTTCATCATATCTATAGCTTTCAACTGAACCTAAGGAGAAGAACATATCACCCTCTTGGAAGACAAAACACAGTGATCCACAACACTCTGTTTTCAGTTTCTTCTTCTAAAAAAGGAATCCAACTTCAACTCTGATACATCAAAGAGTCCAGAGCTAAACTGCATAACCTAGAGAGCCTTTTAAACTATATCTAATACTTGTTGTTCTATTGTGTACCTTTTTATTACATTTTCGAGCAGTGTGTGTATCTGTCTGTAAAACACAAACTGTCTCTTATAATAAATTGTGGGATACTAAATATAATCCAAAAACTATATTTTTACACTTTTTTATCCCGTGAAGAACTATAGAAGAGGTCTTGTGTGACCTGGTTGAATTTTTGTTACCACATAGAACTCTGGTAGAGGCCTTGTGACATAGACAGTTTGTGTACTGTTGTGTAAACCCTGATCTAGGTTTTGGGTCAAAACCATTATCTATATAGATTCCATGGTGGAAGGTGATCACCATGTGGAGAGGACTAAGTCTCAGATTGAGATTCAACCTCTTGTTTTATATCCGCTGTGTTTTCAAATTTAGTTTTCTCTGTTTTTACCTGTATTTTAGAAAACTAAATTTCACTTTGATTGTTAGTCATGGCTAGTGTTTATAACTATTCTGGACTATTATATTAGTTTCAAAAGTTGTATCAATATCACATATTATTAAAATTGAGAAATAATCAATCTTCTGAGAAAATAGTTGAACATTCAGACTATTAAAAATTCACTACATTGATTAGTCGGTGTGTTCTATTTTAAATTGGGGTAATATTTTAACTAAACTTTTTAACAAAAAATTTTATAGTAACTCAATTCACCCCACTCATGAGTGTCCTACTCTGACCAACATTTGGTATTAGAGGATCTTTTTTTAAAACTAATATTTTCAAAGGTGTAAAATCATTCAAATATTTTCAACTGTGATTAGGTTGTTCTTTAAAGATCTCTAAATTTATGTTAGTTCTAATTTTTACCTCATTAAAAATATATTCTTTAGTATGGATAATATATTGGAAGGTGTTACTACAAAAAGACCTCCCTACTTTAATGGAACAAACTATTCCTAGTGGAAGATTAAGATGAAAATGCACTTATAAAGTATGGGGTTTGATATTTAGACAATAATAGTATATAAATATGAAATACCTGAAACACCAAGATATACATGGAGTGAAGCTATAAAATCTAATTCTAATAACAATTGAAAAGATATGAATTTGTTGTTTTGTGCACTAGGTAATAATGAATTTAATATAATATCATCTTGTAAATATTTCTACGAAATTTAGGAAACCTTAGTTGTCTCACATGAAGTAACTTATAATGTTAAATAAATGAGACTTAACACTTATACTATTAAGTATGATAATTTTAAAATGAAGCCTGATGAACCTATTTCTCACATGTATCTCGGGTTTAATGAAGTTGTGAACACCATGATCTCTTTGGGAGGTACTGTTATACCCAAGGAGAAAATCATGAGAATTCTCATATGCTTTATAGATATATGTGAGAGGGACTTCTGTATCAATTAGAGAATCTTATGAAATCATCAAGTTTCCAGTAAAGTATTTGATATTAAAGTTGTTGATGTATGAGGAACAACTAAAAGTAAACAAATAAGAGTATGATGAACCCCAAATAAAATCTATTTCTTTCAAATATACTACCTCCAAGAATAAGAACATATATCAAGATGAAACTGAAAGTTCAAGTGATGGACAATCATCAACAGACAGTGATGAAGAGATGGATAAAATATCCAGAAGGTTTAAAAAAATTTATAGAAAGAAGTAATTATTCAGAAAGCACAATTATAGAGTAATGTATGATCATAAGGGCTATTTGAGAGAGGATTGGAAAATAGGTGATAATTCAAATAAAATTTTCTTCTATTAATTCAAAAGGAAGGGACATGTAAAGGCTGATTGTCCCAAGAAAAAGTACAATAATAATTATGATGATAAGGATAGAAAGTATAAAAAGGCCATGAAGGAAACTTGGAATGCTTATGAGGGAAGTTCAAGTGACTCTAAATTCTCTAATGATTAAATGGCTAATAAGGAAAATATGTGTTTTATGAAAAACACATTTGAGGTAACACTCAGCTCTCCTGAACATAATTCTTACTATTATAGAAATGAAAGTGATTGTAAAAACATGACAAATGAGGAAATGTTTGAATATTTTAAAATACTATAAGACATATGTAATTAATTAAAAGATAAATACAAATCATTTAAGAAATATCATGCTTTTCCCACCGTTGTTAAATATGAACTTTTTGTAGAAAAATAGAAAATTTATCAACTGCTTAAGGAAAACAATGAGCTTAAATTGTCAAATGAACAATTGAAAGAGGATCTATAAATATTTACCAATGGTGAAGAAATATTATTTCAAATTATTGGTAAACAAGTAGCTCCTAAGTATACAACGGGAATAGGGTACCAACTAAGAAAGATAAATATGAATAAAACTCATTTTGTATCAAAATCTAGAAAATCCAGTTTTGTGCCCAGTTCTGGAAAATTTCCTACAAGTTCTAGCTATGAAACATCTTCTAATATTTCATGTTTTTCTAGACCAAATAAAATCTAATTTTCAAATACATTATATATATTTTATAGGAAACCCATGAAGAAAACGTGGGTTCCCAAAGCACTTATTACTAATGTTACTGGACCCAAAAAAATCTAGGTAGCAAAATATATTCTTGACTAATCTATTGTTGTAGGAGAACTATTTAAAGATATCCTATAAAAGCTTATGGTACTTGGACAGTGGATGTTCAGACACATGATAGGAGATTACTCAAGATTCATGAACATGATAGTGATTGATTGTGGGTATGTCACTTTTGGTGACAAAGCTTAATGAAAAATAATTGGCCTTGGCCTAATTGGAAACACTAACTCAGTTCTAATTTCTAAATTACTTTTTTATGGATTAAAATAAAACCTACTTAGTATATCTCAGTTATGTGATGGTGTTTTTAATGTTAAATTTAAAAATTATGCATGAAATGTTTTTAATTCTAAAAATTAGTTCGTATTTTCTGATATTAGAAATGATAATTTTTATGTTGTTAACTTAGATTTTTTAATTTATCAAAATGTTTCTTGTTTGAGTGCTTTTCATAAAGTGTCTTGGATTTGGAATAGGATATTAATACACTGCAACATACACTCACTTATAAAGCTTACTATAAATGGATTAGTCAAGGATCTTCCCAAACTTGAGTTTCCAAATGAAAAAGTTTGTAATCCTTGTCAAAAGGGTAAATGGTATAAAATCCCTTTCAAACTAAAGAAATAAGTTTCAGATTCTTAACCTCTCGAGTTGGTTCACATGGACTTTTTTGGACCATCTAGAGTTTCAAGTATAAGTGGGAAGAATTATTTATACTTTCTTGTAGATGACTACTCTAGATATACTTGGACCTTCTTCTTGGCTCACAAATGTTATTTTTTCTCTCATTACACCATTTATTCTAGGACTATAGAAAATATTAGTGTTCTTAAAATTACACCCCTAAGAAGTGGCCATGGTCATGATTTTGAGAACAAATAGTTTGAATCCTTTTGCTAATATAATGTCTATAGTCATAAATTCTCTTCTCCTTGGACACCCTATAAAAATAGAGTTGTATAAATAATAAATATAATCCTACACGAAATTACTAGAACCATTCTTATTGATTATGACCTACCTATATAATTTTGGGCAGAATATTTCAATACAACATGTTATATAATCAATACAGTCTTGATTAGAACTATCATTAAAATAAATACTTATGAGTTTTGGAATAATAGAAACCCCATGGTTAACTATTTCAATGTTTTGGGTTTCAATGTCTATATTCTTAACACCAAGTATAATCTGGAAAAACTTTCCTCCAAGAGTGATGAAGAAATTTTACTAGGTTATTAAATTTCTATTAAATCCTATAGAGTCTTCAATAAGAGAACCAAATGTTTGGAAGAATATGTACATGTAAAGTATTATGGGACATATCCACATGATCCAAAGACCTATCTTGAAGATCTTGAGGATGATATGTCAAATATGGACATCAATACTAAATCTTCTGACCAACCTGTGAAGAAATCTATTAAAACGTCCAATTCTGTAAATTCTACAGATTCAATTTATGATGAACCTGAACCTATAGAAGAACCTGAAGTGATTATCCCTTTTTTTCTAGACCTTTTAGAACTATTAATAATAATCCTTTAGATACTATGGTTGGAGATTTAGACAAAATAACTAAGACTAGTGATTCTCTCAGAAATCAGGATGAACATCAAGATTTTTTGTCACAACTTGAACCTAAGAAAATCAATGATGATATCAATGGTGTATTTTGGGTGATTTATAAGCAATAAGAATTAAATAAATTTAAAGGAAACAAAGTGTGGAAACTTGTAGATAGACCTAAAGACACCTTGAATATAGGCACTGAATGGGTGTTTAAGAATAAAGTATATGAATCTAGTAACATAGTTAGAAACAAAGCTAGATTGGTTGCACAATGTTATAGTGAAGAGGAATGGATTGACTATGAGGAAACCTTTTTACTAGTAGCTAGGCTTCAGTTCATTAGAAACCCGGTTACCAATGTAGCACATCTAGATTTCAATCTTTATCAAATGAATGTGAAGAGTGCATTATTGAATAGTTATATAATTTATGGTTTTTTTAACAATCCCCTAGTTTTTCAAATCCCCACTTTCCAAATCATGTTTTTAAATTAAAAAATCATCATATAGTATAAAGAAATCTCCAAGATCTTATATGATATACTCAACAATTTTCATATTTCTAAAGGTTTTACAAAAGGTATTTTTGATCCTACCCTTTTATAAAAAGAATTTCCAAAGATGTTTTAGTAGTGAAAATTTATGTAGATGATATTATTTTTGGATCCTCTAAAAATTATTCACGTGTGGATTTTTCATAGATGATGCATAGTGAATTTGAAATGAGTTTGATAGGTGAACTCAAATTATTTCTTAGATTTAAATTATTTCAAAATAAATAAGGTATTGTTTTGAATCAATGTAAATATACTAAGGGTATTTTAAAAATATTTGGCTTTGAAAGCACTAAGAGTAGTGACACACCAATGAGTACCACTTGTAAGTTAGACCTTGATGAAGATAGTAAATCTGTTGATCAAACCACTTATAGAGGAATGATTGGGAGTTTACTCTACATAACTGCTAATAGGACAGATATTATGTTTAGTGTGTGCATGTGTTCATGTTTTCTAGAAAACTCAAAAAATATAATTTAAATGCTATCAAAAAGATTTTTAAATACCTCAAATATACAAAAAATTTAGGACTATTCTTTCCTAGAGGAAGACCTTTTGATATGATGAGTTATTCAAGTGATGGCTTTGGTGGATGTAAATTAGATAGAAATAGTACATCTGGAACATGTCACTTTTTGGGAAACTATCTATTCTCATGGTGTAGTAAGAAACAAAATTTTGTTGAATTATCTACTACTAAAGCTGAATACATACCTACTAGTAGATTTTGTGAATAAATGTTTTAGATGAAACACACATTAATAGATTATAGATATCAATTCTGACATGTCCCTATAAATTGTGATAACAAAAATGATATTAATATTTATAATAATATTGTATCATATTCTAGGACAAGACACATCGATGTAAGAAATCACTTTTTGAGAGACCATTATCAAAAAGTTGATATAAATTTATAATTCATTGGAACTGAACATCATCTTGCTGAAATTTTCACTAATCCATTGAACTCTAAAATAATGAACTACATCATACATGAGTTAGGAATGACTAATCTATAGGTTATTGTGTTGTTATTCCTCTGATTATTTTTGTAAGTGAAGTTGTCATGCCGACACTAGAAAATTAAAATAGATAGTTTCATGACGACATTGATGTTATGAAGCTGAAAATATCATGGTGACACTAATAACATTGTCATATCGACACTATGTCATGCAGACATAGTTTTCATGCTGACATAGTTGTCATGCTGACACTGATGCTTTGTCATGCTGATACCATGTCCTTCCAACACTGATCCCTTTCCACGATGACACCGTTAGTGTTATAAAAAATATTTCATTCCAACACTAAGGACTCATTGTTTTTATCCATTTTATTTTTTTACCAAAATTGAACTGTTTTAGTAATTTTGTTGAACCCGGTTCACAATTTCACGATTTTGTGTTTTCATATTCCCTAAATGATATATATTTGAGCCGATCCACTCTAATCCTTTACCCTTGCACTCATTCATCCATTTATCTATCTACTCTGACCTTAAACCTTGATACTATCAAAATGAACTATTAAAATGGAATGTGTGAAGCAAGCTCTTGATGGTCGAGAGTCTCGTGTAGTTTAGAAACAAAGAGGACAATCAATCAAATCTTTTGGACCTGTTAATCCTGCTCTGGTGAACCATGTAGTGGCTCTAGAAAAAAAAAGTTTCTTGAAGAATGGATATTGTAGAGAAAGTATTTGCTGATCAGGGTATTATAGGATCAGGTATGGCTTGAGTGGTTCTCAGATAATGAAAGACCTTTCTACAAAAATCTAGTTATTAATTTTAAATGAATATGTAGTTCCTGTTATAAGGAAGTGACGTTTCTTGGATTAAGTCCATAGTGAATGGAAAAGGGAATCTCTTTTTCATCAAGAAAATGGGATTAATGTATTAAGGTACCCCATGAGGGTGTGTTTAATGATTATCGATGTACCTCTCCACCTAAGAGTGATATTTTCTACTTTGAGACAGCTCTGAAGGATCTTACTGATAATGACGAGCATAGAAGACCCATTGCTATAGAGTTAGATAAAGAGTGTAGGATTTTGTTCATGTTTATTCAGCATTAGATCTATCCCAAAAAAGGGACTTTTCATATTTAAAGTATCAAGATTTCTACTTGGTTTATCTGTTTAGAAAATGGATTAAGGTAAATCAATGTAGATACCTTGTTGTTCACATAAATGAAATCATAAAAATTCTTGCAATACCAATTCCCTGATTTATCAAAGGTTAATCATATCTATGTTGAAAGAGAAAGGTTGTGTTAGTGAAGGAGATGAATCTATTTCTGAGTGTAGTGGGATCTACCTATGTAATGATATCTTTAAAAGGAAGAATATCAATTGGAACCCATGGAAGAAATATTGGTTTGGGGGTGAATATAATATTTATGATAATTTAAATACAATGGACCATCCAACTTGGCCTAAGAATATGGTTGATCCTAGTCTGGGACCATATGAGGAAGTTCTTTACTCTTTAGAAGAAGAATAAGATCATGCCACACCAGTCAGAGATCAAGGGTCACCTATTTATGATAGGAGTTATCCTAACACCATTAAAGCTCACAATGGTTTTTCTTTTGGACCTCCTAGTCTTCTACATGACATACCCTCTGATGAGCCCACACTTAAAGATAATGAAGATAAGGAGACATAGGTCTCATGTAGTATACAATATGTAAGTAGATTTAGTGGCTCTGAAGAAGAAGAAGAAGAAGGAAGTGAAGAAGA
Source organism: Viscum album (assembly GCA_963277665.1). Taxonomy (NCBI): domain Eukaryota; kingdom Viridiplantae; phylum Streptophyta; class Magnoliopsida; order Santalales; family Viscaceae; genus Viscum; species Viscum album. The sequence continues at coordinate 15,041,925 of OY728163.1, forward strand.
TGAGAGTGGAAATGATAGGGAAGAGGAAGAAGGTGAAGAAAATGTTGATAGAAATGGAAATGAATTGCATATATCTGGACCTGATGAGGGTGGTTATGTAGGTAGTGAAAGTGATGGTGACCATCATAAGGATGACTAAGGTGGAAAAGTATAGATGGTTAAAACTGTGGTTTAGGAATGATTGGAATAACCTCCTGAAGTAGTTGTTGAAGAAATAGAAAATGTTGAAGTTAAGGATGAAATTGAAGATTATGAAATTCATGCACCTTAGTTAGTATATGAAAGTAGGCGACCTCATGATGAAGGTGAGAAACTTGTGAGGAGTGGTCAGATTGTGGCGGAGCCGCAAGAAAGGAGAGATCAAGATGATGGGGGAAAATAACCTGGAAGAGTGATACTTGACACTCTCACTCCTCTGGATGATGATTTTATGTTTGAATGGGAAAGCAATACTAGGTATGTAGCACATGGTTTGGATTATAAAGAATCATATTGTGATATTTCTGTACCTTTTTCCAAAGCATCAGTGGATGAGACCCTTCCTAGTGAATTTTTCACTAAAGAAGGTTTTGAAATGATTAAGGATGAAATTTGTTCCTATGTAATTGCATTAGTTCAATCGCATATGGTTCATGAGATTCAACAAGCTAGAAGGTAAAACACTGAGTTGAGTGATGAATTACACTCTCTCGGGTATTTCATAGAATAAATGAATCATTTTGGGACAACTATTTGTTGAGTCAATAAAGTTTTCCTTATGAATTTTTCCATTCCTTCATTTGTGGTAGAGATTGATAAGTCATCAAGGTTTCCTTATGACTTTACCATTCCTCTTGTTTTGAAAATCACAAACACCTTTTCTTAAATAAATTTTCATTTTACCCCTGTTTCACTTCCATAAAGAAAATTTCCTTCCTAATGAAAATTAACCCCTACCTTTTTTTCCTTGTTCACGTCAATATTTTTCTTATGTGTAAAAATTGGATTCATATCTAAAACCTCGGAATCGTATAATACTTAGACATGAAGCATTTTGTTTTAGGATCTGAATTCTGGATACAAACTCTAATGAAGTTCAACTCCAAGTTCAACTCCGAATTCTGGATACTAACTCTCATGAAGTTCCACTCTGAATTCTAGATATGAACTCTCATAAAGTTCCATTCCAAATTCTGGATACAAACTCTCATAAAGTTCCATTCTGAATTATGGATACGAACTCTCATAAATTTACACTCCGAATTCTGATTACGAACTTCTCTAGGTTCTGACTCCGAGTTCTCTAAATTTAGACTCCGAACTCTGATGTGGTCTGACTCAGAATTCTCCTGAACATAGACTCCAAAAATTGTAAGTTCTGGATCCAAATTCTAGTGAAATCAAACTCCAAATTTACTTGAAATTCAGACACAGGATTTCTACAGAATTCAGGTTCCGAATTCTTACAAAATAGAATCCGAATGTTCTTAATTTTATAGACTCTGAATTTATTTTTACTTCCATTCATAACTTTAACCTTTTCCAATCCGAACATTCATTTTCCACTCCTTTCTGAATATCAGTTTAGTTACGCTTACACTTGTTTATTATAAAATGATTTTGTGCTTTCAGTTATTGACTAACTGTAGAGACCCAAAGCTTAACGTACATGGACATTACATTACTTTTGCGGAATACTTAATACATAACAAAAACACACACACAAGGACCGTAATAGTTTAGTGTCTTTGGAAACTCGAAATATAATCTTCTAATCGTGGTGAAAGATCTTCAAAATCTCCCATAAAGATCTTCTTTTTTTAACCTAAATACTTTCTTTATGTCCTGGGGAAAAGAAAACATAAAAGGGTGAGCTCAAATGATCAGTAAGGGTAAACAAAAGAAATATCAATCACGTCATATTCATAAGAACATATGTTTTGGAAATCTTAACCTGCAAAAGAGATCATAATTTCATAACATGGGATAAATCATAGTAGTGAAATGTAATCCCAATAATCATAACTTAAAACATGAAACTTTGTGGCATACACACATAATCATAGAGAATCATTTCTTATTAGTCAAGACTTATTGCCAAGACTATCATAGTGGACAAAGTCCCTTTCTGAACCGAGTTCACTCCTCGTTTCAGTCCTGTTTCACTGAACCGGTATAACCTACTGTTCCATCCATGTCTATCTCATGAGATATAAAATCTTTACCCAATGCATTGGAGGGAGATATAGGTCCCACCCATCTCATAATGAAACCATTCTTATGTGTGCCACAAAAATCATACATCATACATCATTGCATAACCCATGTAATAAAAACGGAATTCTTAAACATCGTGACATCATAAAACAATTCATATAAGGTAAAAGAATTCATAAAAAAAATTCCATCACAACATAATCAAATCCATGTAATAATAGGGATAGAAACAGAACCCTTTATTATCTTAGTTGGAAAATAATTTTGATAAAACACTTGAACTCCATTCTTGAGGAAAATATCCTTTCTACTTCAAACATACTTTTCCTTTATTAACATGTCATACCGTTTTAAACTAAAAGAAGTTGATTAAAAATAAACATGAAAACTTTTAAAGGAAGATTCTTGGAAATAATGTTTTAAAAATCCATTCATGTCATATAAGTTAAAAAAACATTCTTCTCGTACTTTTGTCGGAAAAGTCAAAAAAGTACCTCGTATGAAAAACGACAAAAGACTCCTTTCATATCTTTTACTAAAAACTCACCGAAGGGTAAAATTGGATTTAAACAATTTTAGGTGGATGGAAATAATATTACATATTGAGGAAACATGGATGTGGATGATAAAATACACCCTAGTAAATTTCAAAGTATAAACAATCTCAGATAAAAATGAGATTGTGATATTTCCCTTAACTTAGGTCTGATTTGCTTCGTATGTGTTTGAACCTCTTGTATAATGATTTAAATAATGTCATTGACTTTTTTCCAGAATCATACTCATTGTTATGATATCATATATGGTTCACCTATGGCTTTATATTACACGTTCTTTTGTAAATTCCATGTTAAAGAGCGTTTTGGGTAAAATTGTTTCATTTGTCGTCCGTGTTTTGACTTGTAATTATTCATATGATTACTTAGATCATGATTACATAATTAAAGAATATAAAACATGATTTATATATAATATATATTCAGAATATACATATATATAATGGATCGATAAATGGAATGAAATACACCGTTCATGGAGACGATAGGTCGTACGTACGCATGAACGCTGTTTTCGTTTCCTTATTGAGTTGAATGGAATTAAGTAGATGACATACATATATATACACATAAATCCAGTATCATTATTATGTTATATATTTCATGATTACTTATTATATATACTTTATAATCATTCATGAATGGTTAAAGTGGAGAATGAATCTCATCGCGTCGTGGAGACGGTAGTCCGTACGTACGCACGAGCGATGATATCGTTCTAATGATCGTGGGATTGTATTGGAGTGTATTTATACTATTTCAGAATCAATATCACTTTAAAATAATAATATATAGTTATTATTTACACCATTATACCCATCCAAGTAAGGTGGTGGTGGAAAATAGATTACACCACGGCGTGGAGACGGTATTCCGTACGTATGCACGCGTGGTGATTTCATTTTCCATAGGATGGATATATGGTGAAATAGGGTTGTTTCATACATATAATAACATATCCGTATATGAGTGATACTGATGTTATTACTTCATGATGAAACAACTAAAGAAGAAGAAGTGGAAGAATAAATAAATATTAAAGAATCGGTAACGGGCATTACCTCTTCTTTGAAGCGCCTCTTTGAGACCTAATTTTAGGGCACTAAAATTGGTCTTTGAGGAAGTCCAGAACCTCTAGGATGTTTCTAGGGAAGTGGAGAAGGTAATATGGTAGGGGTTGGCCGAGATTGAAGGCTCAAAATTGTGTGAGGAAGAGAGTGATGAGGTGCCCTTTTATAAGGGAGGAGAGGGGCACCTTTGGAATAACTAAATATATTATTTTATTATAAATCCAAATTCGGTTTTAAATAGCTCCAAATTGATTTATTTCAAAGCTAAGGTGGGGAGGGGTAGATATCCTATCATCCAATAGAATTTAGACAAGTTTAGGTTCCTATTTTAACCTTATCATTTAGATTTGACATTAAGTTAAATAATTTTACTTTTACCGTGTCTTCTCGTGTTCTTATACTATAAGGTTAATAAACTTACAATAAGCTGCCAAACGAACCCCAAGTTGTTTATTATTAATATATATAACCGTATCTAAGTAATTTGGTCGAACATTGGATTTTTAGGAAAAAAATAACAATTACTAATATAATATTTGTTTTAAAAACTATTTTATGTCAATTTTGACACTATTTAGTAATTGATTTTTGTGAAAATCATAACAGAATGATTAGTTCTAAAAAAGTTAATTAAATCAATACTAACATTTCATATTAACCTATAAAATTATTTTAATTCATAAAAAGTCTCAAATTACATTAATTTTGGTGTTTATAACATCAATTATGTCAATATTTCATTAATAAGATAATTACTACATCATCTTTGTGTCATAAATAAATTAACTTATTTGAAGTCTAAAAATTAAAAATAAAATATAATTCTGGAGGAAATATTTCTAGCTTTCTAATGAATATTTATATCCGAATTTATCTTATGTATAACCCCATATTAAAAATTATTTACTTATTAAACTTTGATTTTAACTATTTTAACCCTTCTTTAAATAAATTAATAATAAATGTCCTAATCTAATCCAAGTGGGCCTAAATGGTCATATTTTATTACTAAGGTTTTTTTTGTTATAATTAAACTTGTCCAATAGAATTAGGACATGTGTTAGGGTAATAATAATATCATTTTTACCCTTAATTACCCTATTTACTTTTAACCGTGGTAAAAAAAAGTAAAAAGTTACTATTCACCATAAATTATTTTCATCTCATTGAACCACATTTTAGTCCTGGATATTAACCGTGTCTCTCTGATTTTCGAAATTCCACTCACAGAAGCGGTAAAATTAAGTTATATGAAAAATTCAGTTTTTTTAACTACCACTTAGTGGATTCACTATTCATCAAAAATTGAAAGTTTTCAGAAAAATACCTAAAATTAGGCCTAAGATATATTTGATATTATGAATTAAAAAATTATTTCTATTTTACCAAATTCAAAACATATCAGTTGCATTAATTAATTTAAAAATTAATTCCCGTCGTCAAAACAAATAGCGTGTTCTTAAGAGCTAATAACTATCAAAAGATTGACAGTTGTTTATGTGTAGTTTAAATGTGAAATTACATCCAATAACCAACATTGTATTAAATTGTAAAAATATATTATAAATATACTATAAAACCAATCAAATTAATAATTTATCACTATTAATTATTTCTATTAAAAAGGTTGTTTTTAATTAAAATTTAGTAATTTTCACTATTCATCAGAAAATGAAAGTTATCCGAAAAGTACCAAAATTTCACCCTAAGCTAATTTCGATATTCCGAATCCAGAAATTAAGTCCATTTTGAAAAATAAAAATTTCAAAATTTCAAAAAGTGTTTATTACTATTCATAACGGCTAGTTTTAATAATATTTTAATAGCATATCGTTGTTTAGTGAAACTCGGTATTGCGTACTACACACACTATCGAGGAAGGTCGTGATTGCGTGTAATGCAAGGCAAGTCAAGGATGCGTGTTGTGCAAGCTCCTTTTGGTGTAGCATACAACACAAGACATTAATGAAATTAAAAAGAATATTTTTCATAAAATCTTAGGGTGTTACATTCTACCCCCCTTAAAATGAATTTCGCCCTCGAAATTCGTCGGGGTTATAAATTGTTTACTATTGGAAAGTTTCTTTAATAGAAACCCACATCGTAAAAAGGAATACCAAAACCAATCTTTAAAAACAAAAGTATGAAATGTAACGGTTACCCAAATAGACTAATCACTGGGTTTCCACATAGGTGAAAATATAGATATGGAAGAGAAATCTAACCATCATGTTCTGATGGAGAGTGGTAGAGAAAATGGCTATGGAAAAGACAGCAATCACAAACCCATAAATTTGTGACGATCTAAGGTACCATCTGATTCATTAGATATAAGAGCACTAGGACAACATTTTGGGTTTTCAAGATCATTTCCCTAAAGTTGATGAAATGGTAATTAGAAGAAATACTTTCGTGATTTTGGTATAGTCTCACCGTTTGTCATTCTTTGGAAAATTTCCACTTCATCTCTTAAAGAAATGAAGTTGAATTTGTCATTCGTGATGTGTTAGCAGATCATTTGATAGAATGATGGGTCATTACATCTCTCTCAAACAAAAGGATAGAAAAGTTATCAAAAAATACATAAGTCCATCTATAGTGAGATTAATCATATATGGTTCCTAAAATGGACTTATACTTCATATATCATACTACTTAATATAATAAAACTAGTTTCTACTAAACAGGGACTTCCTGTACGCCAGTGGTGGGCGATAAAGTCCAGTCTCACTTCGGTTGTGGGTTCGATTCCCATAGCCTTGTCCGACGTGATGGGTTGCCTCCCATCCTGTAGGTTTTCCTTTTTCTAAAATTATATTACTATAACATCTAATCAATAATATCGAAAAATACTAACTTATCCCCAACATAATCCATTCCAATCTTTAGGCTTATCTAAAATACTTCGGTCCAAGCTCATAGTATAAAGAAAATTATTACTTGAAATGTCACATAACAATCACGTGAATGCCATCATTTATCCCCCATATATCATAAGGTATATCTTGTTGGTCAAATTACAAACATGTGAATACCTTAATCATGTATTCTCTTGAAAAATGAATACCCATTGAACCTTAGTGAAAACATGAATGCAGTCAAAAGTTAACTCTTTCCACATATCAAAATCCAAAAATTCTATATACTCAAACCATGATATAACCTTCTCCTTATATCAGTCATGAGCTCATGAATACTATCAAACATTTAATTTTCTCCTTATCCCTTCATTATGCGCATATCATCTACATTCCAAAAATATCTGAATAACCTTTCATGGATACTGGTACCATTAACCATACACTTTCAAAACTCAAGGAAAGACAACAGTGTAACAATCCTTAGATGTCTCTTTATTCCATAGTACCATGAGATTACTTATACAACACTACACATGATAAACATGTAATCATTCCACTACATTCTTAAACCATTGACTGAGATTCAACAATTCTTTCATCTCACATATCATTTGTAGTCTCTTCATCATCATCAACATAAATACTACCCATACGACCATACTAATTCTCTTCATGAGACTTTCCCTTAGGGCATTGGTTTGCATAATGCCCGTACATTCCACATTTAAAACATTTAACCATTGTTGATGTCGTAGAAATACCATTATCCTCATCCCTGGTGTTAACTGAACCTTTTCCTTTGCACTTACTGGCTTTGTGTCCTTCCTTTCCACACCCAAATCATCTTCCAGTTCTTTTGAAACATTCTCCTTGATGCCTCTTCCCACATGATTTACATAGGGAAAATTGAACTTTCTTTCCTCTATGATCATCATGAAACTCCATCTTTCTCTTATTAGTCGAGTTAGGAAACTTAACAAATTTTACTTTATTGATCATATTATGAGATTGCTGATTCGGCATAATAATGATGTTTGGACTTACAAATCCCATTTTATTTGGTTTCTCATGAAGAATATCATTCCATTGTCCATCATATCCTCCATTATCGTGAATCATCTTGTTTCCAACCATTTTCTAAAACCCAAAAAGAATAGTGTGAGAGGCAAAAATCATAATAAAGGGGGATTAACTTTAATATCTAACATCTTTGGTTTAATATAATATCGTTACCATAGTTCTAGGACTATATCCTCTACGTATACTTATCCTTAGGGACATCCCTAGACATACCTTAGAAATATCTCTAGGGATCTTACTAACGTTTTCGCATCCTAGTTTCCAAAGGTTGACTAAACTTTTCCTCTGATACCAACTATAGAGACCCGAATCTTAACGTGCATGGACATTACATTACTTTTGCGAAATACTTAGTACATAACAAAAACACACACACAAGGACCGTAATTGTTTAGTGTCTTTGGAAACTCGGAATATAATCTTCTAATCGTGGTGAAAGATCTTCAACATCTCCCCTAAAGATCTTCTTTTTTTTAAACCTAAATCCTTTCTTTATGTCTTGGGAAAAGAAAACTTAAAAGGGTGAGCTCAAATGCTCATTAAGGTTAAACAAAAGAAATATCAATCACGTCATATTCATAAGAACATATCTTTTGGGAATCTTAACCTGCAAAAGAGATCATAATTTCATAACATGGGATAAATCATAATAGTGAAATGTAATCCCAATAATCATAACATAAAACATGAAACTTTGTGGCATACACACATAATCATATAGAATCATTTCTTATTAGTCAAGACTTATTGCCAAGACTATCTTAGTGGACAAAGTCCCTTTCTGAACCGAGTTCACTCCTCGTTTCAGTCCTGTTTCACTGAACTGGCATAACCTACCGTTCCAGCCATGTCTATCTCATGAGATATAAAATCTTTACCCAATTCAATGGAGGGACATATAGGTCCCACCCATCTCATAATGAAACCATTCTTATGTGTGCCACAAAAATCATAAATCATACATCATTGCATAACCCATGTAATAAAAACGGAATTCTTAAACACCGTGACATCATAAAACAATTCATATAAGATAAAATAATTCATAAAAAAAATCCATCACAACATAATCAAATCCATGTAATAATAGGGATATAAACAGAACCCTTTATTATCTTATTTGGAAAATAATTTTGATAAAACACTTGAACTCCATTCTTGAGGAAAATATCCTTTCTACTTCAAAAATACTTTTCCTTTCTTAACATGTCATACCGTTTTAAACTAAAAGAAGTTGATTAAAAATAAACTTGAAAACTTGTAAAGGACGCTTCTTGGAAATAATGTTTTAAAAATCCATTCATGCCGTATAAGTTAGAAAACATTCTTCTCGTACTTTTGTCGGAAAAGTCAAAAAAGTACCTCGTACGAAAAACGACAAAATATTCCTTTCATATCATTTACTAAAAACTCACCGAAGGGTAAAATTGGATTTAAACAATTTTAGGTGGGTGGAAATAATATTACATATTGAGGAAACATGGATGTGGTTGATAAAATACACCCCAGTAAATTTCAAAGTATAAAAAATCTCGGATAAAAATGAGATTGTGATATTTCCCTTACCTTAGGTCTGATTTGCTTCGTATGTGTCCGAACCTCCTGTATAATGATTTAAATAATGTCATTGACTTATTCCATAATCATAATAATTGTTATTATATCATATATGGTTCACTTATGGCTTTATATTACCTGTTCAATTGTAAATTCCATGTTAAAGAGCGTTTTGGGTAAAATCGTTTCATTTGTCGTCCGTGTTTTGACTTGTAATTATTCATATGATTACTTAGATCATGATTACTTAATTAAATAATATAAAACATTATTTATATATAATATATATTCAGAATATACATATATATAATGGATCGATAAATGGAAAGAAATACACCGTTCATGGAGACGGTAGGCCGTACGTATGCATGAACGCTGTTTTCATTTCCTTATTGAGTTGAATGGAATTAAGTAGATGACAAACATATATATACACATAAATAAAGTATCATTATTATTTCATATATTTCATGATTACTTATTATAAATACTTTATAATCATTCATGAATGGTTAAAGTGGAGAATGAATCTTATCGCGTAGTGGAGACGGTAGTCCGTACATACGCACGAGCGATGATATCGTTCTCACGATCGTGGGACTGTATTGGAGTGTATTTATAATATTTAAGAATCAATATCACTTTAAAATAATCATATATAGTTATTATTTACACCATTATACCCATCCAAGTACGGTGGTGGTGGAAAATAGATTACACCACGGCGTGGAGACGGTATTCCGTACGTACGCACGCGTGGTGATTTCATCTTCCGTAGGATGGATAGATGGTGAAATAGGGTTGTTTCATACTTATAATAACATATCAGTATATGAGTGATACTGATGATATTACTTCATGATGAAACAACTAATGAAGAAGAAGTGGAAGAAGAAATAAAGATGAAAGAATCGGTAACGGGCATTACCTCTTCTTTGAAGCGCCTCTTTGAGACCTCCTTTTAGGGCACTAACATTGGTCTTCGAAGAAGTACATAACCTCTAGGATGTTTCTAGGGAAGTGTATAAGGGAATTTGGCAGGTTTTGGCCGAGCTTTAAGGCTCAAAGTGGTGTGAGGAAGAGAGGGAGGAGGTGCCCTTTTATAAGGGAGGAGAGGGGCACCTTTGGAATAACAAAAAATATTATTTTATTATAAATCCAAATTCGGTTTTAAATAGCTCCAAATTGAATTATTTCTAAGCTAAGGTGGGTATGGGTCTAAATACTATCATACAATATAATTTAGACAAGTTTAGGTTCCTATTTTAACCTTATCATTTAGATTTAACATTAAGTTAAATAATTTTACTTTTACCGTGTCTTCTTGTATTCTTATACTATAAGGTTAATAAACTTACTATAAGCAGCAAAACGAACCCCAAGTTTTTTATTATTAATATATATAACCTTATATAAGTCTTGTGGCAGAACCTTAGATTTTTAGTAATAAAATAACAATTACTAATATAATATTTGTTTTAAAAACTATTTTATGTCAATTTTGATACTATTTAGTAATTGATTTTTGTGAAACTAATAACAGAATAATTAGTTCGAAAAAAGTTAATTAAATCAATACTAAAATGTCATATTAACCTAGAAAATTATTTTAATTCATAAAAAGTCTCAAATTACATTTATTTTGGTGTTTATAACATCAATTATGTCAATATTTCATTAATAAGATAATTACTCCATCATCTTTGTGTCATAAATAAATTAAATTATTTAAAGTCTAAAAATTACAAATAAAATATACTTATGTAGGAAATCTTGTTATCTTTCTAATGAATATTTATAGCAGAATTTAGCTTATTTATAACACCATATTAAAAATGATTTACTTATTAAACTTTGATTTTAACTATTTTAACCCTTCTTTAAATAAATTAATAATAAATTTCCTAATCTAATCCAAGTGAGCCTAAATGGTCATATTTTATTCCTAAGGTTGTTTTTGTTCTAATTACACTTTTCCATTAGAATTAGGACATGTTTTAGGGTAATAATAATATCATTTTTACCCTTAATTACCCTATTTACTTTTAACCGTGGTAAAAAAAGTAAAAAGTTACTATTCACCAAAAATTATTTTCATCTCATTGAACCAAATTTTAGTCCTTGATATTAACCGTTTCTCTCAGAGTTTCGAAATTCCACTCACAAAAGCTGTAAAATTAAGTTTTATGAAAAATTCAGTTTTTTTAACTACCACTTAGTGGTTTCACTATTCATCAAAAATTGAAAGTTTTCAAAAAAATTCCAAAACTTAGGCCTAATCTATATTTGATATTATGAATTCAAAAATGATGTCTATTTTACCAAATTCAAAACATATCAGTTGCATTAATTAATTTAAAAATTAATTCCCGTCGTCCAAACAAATAGCGTGTTCTTAAGAGATAATAACTATCAAAAGATTGACAGTTGTTTATGTCTGGTTTAAATGTGAAATTACATCCAATAACCAACGTTGTATTAAATTGTAAAAATATATTCTAAATATACTTTAAAGCCAATCAAATTAATAATTTATCACTATTAATTATTTCTATTAAAAAGGTTTTTTTAATTAAAATTTAGTAATTTTCACTATTCATCAGAAAATGAAAGTTATCTGAAAAGTACCAAAATTTCACCCTAAGCTAATTTCGATATTCCAAATCCAGAAATGAAGTCCATTTTGAAAAATAAAAATTGCAAAATTTTAAAAAGTGGTTATTACTATTCATAACGGCTAGTTTTAATAATATTTTAATAGCATATCGTTGTTTAGTGAAACTCGGTATTGCGTACTACACATGCTATTGAGGAAGGTCGCGATTGCGTGTAATGAAAGTCAAGTCAAGGATGCGTGTTGTGCAAGCTCCTTTTGGTGTAGCGTACAACACAAGACATTAATGAAATTAAAAAGAATATTTTTCATAAAATCTCGGGGTGTTACACTAACTGTTGGTTGAGTGACACATGTACAGGTCCCTCCGAAATTCAAGGAAAAATATGACCGTCGGAGGAGGGAGCCGACCGTTGGAGCTTCACCTATAAATAGGATCTCATTTTAAAAGAAGCAAAAACTTTGACATGACTTTGACATATGTGCTTACATGCTGTTGAAGTGATTTCTAGAGAGAGAAGCTCTTATTAACTCTCAAGCTTCATGCATAATGTTTGAACGGCTTATTCAAACTTTTCCTTGTGCAGATTTTCTTTGTACAACTCCGATTGTTTCTATGTACAATCGAGGGATTCTGGGGATAGGAAGAAATAGGTTCCAACACCTTGAAGTTGAGGGATTCCATGCTGAGGAAGACAGAGGTGTCGACTACCTGAGAGTTGAGGGCTTGCAAGGATAGCAAGACAGACTCCGATCTTCGTATCAAGGGTTTACCCTGGTGTGGGTAAGACAGAATTTCTTGAAAGTATAAATCAAGGGACCTTTATCCAAGGTTTTTGGATACCCTTCTCTTTGGGTTAAAAGACATATTACTTGTTACTTGTTTTTTTTACATGTTTTTTCGCTACATTTTGTATTGTTGAGAAAAGTATACTTTCTTATACTTCCTCATCCTTTTACTCTAATATAGATAGATTATATACGCTTTAAGGTAGAATCTTGATCTTTATAACATTAGTTAAGTTCTATTTTCAGAATCACTTTTCTGGAATCTAGAAAGTCTTTAGTACTCATAGAGGTCTTGTGAATTGTCTTGTTTAACCTTGTTAAACATAACCATCCTAAAAATTTTCTAAGGGAATCTTTAAAAGGTACAATTCAGCCCCCCCCCCCTCTTGTATCTGAGAATCTCATTCTTATTTTGATCCTATGTTTTGTAACGCCCCGACCCCAGCTACCCAGAGTCGGTGCATTACTTCGTAATATTGGAATGATAAAAAAAGATCAAGTCTCGAAAGACCGATTAGTTTAGTAGCCTTGGAAACACTAGATACATTCATAAGTCTTACACTACATCATAAAGTGAAAAACTAATAACAAAGTCTTCATAGTCCACACTCAAATCCTCTTCTGTCTATCCCTGCAGGTCATTCATAAAATACTTCTTCACATCCTGGAAAATATTAAAACATTGAAAGGGGTAAGCTCAGATGCTCAGTAAGGATAACAATATTTAGGAAGCTTTCATAAATAAACATAAACATTTAAGGCAATGTATGACTAAAAAAAGCCTTTTAAACTTGAAAACCAACATAATATGGCAAAAGTAAAATGAGATAATTCCATTTACTTGTTCACATGGATATTCTAATGGTCGAATAATCACATGAAATATCAATAACCACTTTCATAATGATGGAATGCATAATGCCAGACTATCATAACCACGTAGTCAAGGCCTCGTGCCAAGACCACAAATAAGATTTTGTCAAGGCCTTGTGCCAAGACACTAGTTTGTCTCATGAGACCTGCCGATGCATCGAGGAGCTATAGCGGGCTCCACCCATCACTTATTAAGTCCAATTCATTCCTCATATGAATAGGTTTAAACATATCATAAACCATAACATAATCGTATCACATAAAACATGCATAAAGGAAACATAACATTTCCACATTTCAATCACAAGACATCAATACAACACATTGATATAATAAAAACGATTTCAAAACCATTTTCAATACCAAAATAAAATAAAGTTAAAACTTTGTATTTATTTTTCATTAAAAAAAAGTGATGGCTTGTAGAGGAAGCCGAAACTCAAATCATGGTCACGGTGGCGAAGAAGTCGTTGTCACCGCATAAGTACAGAAATAAAAACATTCCCTTTTTGTCATTTAGTAAAACGCTTCGTATAAAAAGATTCCTTTTGAATAAACATAAAAGTCAAAGGGGTTTATACACCGTATAAAGGAAAGTTATGTATAAAACCAAATATGCTTCAATAAAAGGAGATTGAGACAAAGTCCTTACAGAGATAATTTTTAAAATAAAATAGATCTATTATGTGTATTCACTATAAGTACACATAAATAAAGTACAAATACAAGATAGGACATAATAATTTCATGACATAATTTGAAAGTAGGAGATTAACCCAAAGAATGGTAATTGGGTTAAGAAGTTCCCTTACAAAGATCATTTTTTAAATAAAATAGATCTGTTTTGTGTATTTACTATAAGTACACATAAATAAAGTACAAATACAAGATAAGACATAATAATATCATGACATAATTTGAATGTAGGAGATTAACCCAAAGAATAGAAATTGGGTTAAGAAGTTCCCTTACCTTGCATCCTGTCCTGACTCGACCTTTCTTTAACCTCCTGAATAATAAACTAAAGTTAATTTCTATTTACTTAAGAACCTTTTTCATGTTCATTATTCCTTTTATATCCCTTATTACCATGTTATGAACATTATGTAATTATTTAAGTTTATAACGGTTATTTTGTCAATCTTAGGTACTTGAGTCAAAAATAAAATTCTTATAATCACAAGTTGTTCATGTGGTGATATATCCATTATATCCAGAATTATGTTCATGATGTAGATATCATATATATCATATATATCCAGTATATACATGCATTCATAATATTACATAACATTTAGAGGTAAGAAATGAAATTCACCGTTCATGGAGACGGTAAGCCGTACGTACGCATGAACACTAATTTCATTTCTATTTCGTATTTAATGGAATGAAATCATAATTATATAAAGTTATAATATAGTTCCAGTATAATATCATATATTATATCATATACTCCATCCTTTATACATCCCACATATGGCATTAACGATTCACATCACTTTGAGGGGGCGGTAGTCCGCACTTCCTAAAATGAAAATATCGCATTTACCCATAATGGAAACAATAAATGTATGCCATAAATGAAAAATAAAGAACCTTAAGTAAAACATAAACATATTATATATCATTTATAAATAGAGTTACATCTTAATGGCCACCTTTGAAGGTGTTTTATGAGTGTTGAACAATCATCTTTTCGTGAGGCAGAAATTCGCCATCCACAGAAACCGTATGTTCTTTAACCATTAGATGTAGGTGTGTGTAAGTTTAGCTCTAATACTTCTTATAAAAACATCCTAGTATTTTGAGGATACTGTTTTTGTTACAAAAGAAATAAATAAAAAGCTTTTAGGGGGTTGGAGAAGAAAAATAAAACAAAACAACATTAGAGAAGACATTACCTCAAAATCGGGTAACTCTTTTTTATTTGAGCCAAAGGCTTCCTTGGGAAGAGTTCTGCCCAAAGTGAGGCTTCTAGGAGTAAGTGAGGGAAGTTGGGAGAGTATTTTGGCAGAGGTTGGCCGAGCCAAATGGCTTGAAAGTGTGAATGAGGTGGTAGAGGTGGGGGCTTTTATAAGAGGAGAGGAGGGGCACTCTTGGAAAGTAAGGAAATTTTACATTATTATACAATGTTTTTCGGATTCTAACGGTCCCACACTTATATAATTCGTGGATAAGGTGATAAGGGTTCGAAATCTAACCATCCAATAGTCTTTGGACAAGTGTAAGCCTTGGATTGTACATTATCTTTTCATTTTATTAAAATCGTTAAATAATGAGGTCATCGCTGCATCATAATGATGTCATAAATAATTTAATTTATTTAATATATAAAAATTATAAAAAAATACTATGATGTAGGAAATCTTTTTAGCTTTAAAATTACTATTTATAGTAAAAAATATGACTTGTCTAACCCCATGTAAAAATTGTTATAGTAAAAAATTTCATGTTTGTGTCATTTTTTTACTTTAACATTAAATAAAAGGTATTAATGTCATTTTCTAACTAAAGTGGCTCCATAGGGTCCCCAAGTTGACCCATGGATTGTCTTGGTCGGAAATGGAACATCCAATGAGGGTAGGACATGTTTCAAGCTCATCTCATATTATTAAAACATTATTTTTCCTTAAACTACACTAATTACCTCTAATCGCGATTAAGAACTTAAAAGTTACTATTCACCAAAAATTATTTTAATCTCATTGAACCACATTTTACTTCTTAATGACAACCATGTATGTCAGATTTTTGAAAATCAAATCACAGAAGTGGTAATATTTCATTTAAACGAAAAATCAGTTATTTAACTACCACTTAGTGGTTTCACTATTCATCAAAAATTGAAGTTTTTCAGAACAATGCCAAAATTTCACCCTAAGCTATAATTGATATTCCGAATTCAAAAATGATGTCTATTTTAAAAAATTCCAAACATATAAGTTGCATTAATTAATTTTATAATTAATTCCCGCTGTCACAACAAATAGCGTGTTTTTAAGAAACAATTTATATCAAAAGATTGGCAATTGTTTATGTCCAATTTCAATGTTAAATTAATTCTAATGACCACCATTGGATAAAATGGTAAAAATATATTATAATTATACTTTAAAACCACTAAATAGTATAATTTATCACTAAAAATTATTTTGATTAAAAAAGTTGTTTTTAAGTATTTTTCACTATTCATAAAAAATTAGAAGTTCTCAGAAAAATACCAAAAATTCAACATAGGCTAATTTCGATATTCTGAATCCAAAAATGAAGTCCATTTTAAAATATAAAATTTCTATAATTTTAAAAAGTGGTTATTACTATTCATAACGGCTACTATGATTAGTCGCGGTGTTTTAGAACTCGAAGTTGCGTACAATGCAAGCTATTGCATTATTGAATGAGAAGCGTATTGTGGAAGCTCGGGGTGTTACATTCTCCCCTCCTTCAATAAATTGCATCCTCGCAATTTGAAATTTTTCTTGGAAAATAAAAGGTTGAAAATAGAAAATACCTTTGTGGAAAACCCACATCGGAAATAAGATTAATAAAATTTAGCCTTAATAAGAGGGAAAGGGAAGTGAAAAAGTCACCACCCAATTATGATCTCGATTAGAAGAACATTGGTGGAAATTAGAGACATATAATTGGAGGAAAAACGTAAATATTTGTAGGGAGTGATTGAGGTCATCAATCACAATCAACTGTCAAATTGAGGGCCTCAAAGCCTTCAATCTATGTTGATTTAAAATATCATCAGTTCAACAAGACATAAGGTATTAGGATAACACATTTTTTTGTTTTAATATCCCTTTAATAAAGTTTAAGAATTAATTTATTCATTGAATAATAGATAGGTATATATATATTTATGCTTGACAATTAGAGTTTCAACCTTCAACTCATCTTTCACTCAAAAAGATAATAGAACTCAAAAATATTATACTTATCCTAATTGTATAAGGTTCCAAATGTTAACACATACCATTTAGATTAGTAAAATTATTTTGTAATAACCAGGGACTTCCTGTAGGCTAGTGGTTGGAAATAAAGGCCTGTCGCACTATGGTTGTGGGTTCGATTCCTACAGCTTTGTCTGACGCGATGGTTATGCCCCACCGTGCAGGTTGTCCTTTTCCTAAAACTATAGTATTATAATATTCCAAAAATAATCTTCATAAATTTTTTAACCTTTAACAATACTATCCAAAGATCAACTTAATCCACTCCAACCTTTGTAGTTATCCAAAATACCTCCATCCAGACTTTTTCTAAAAGGTCTCTATATTCCAAAATCAATTGTAACATCAGATTCCCCAAACAAAGTAAAGCTTCTCTTATTGTCACATACTTAAAATATGATTACCTTCATCATATTAAAACTTTACTGAAACAACAAGTACTGTAGTACAATCCTTATATATATCACATTATTCTAATAACCAGAATATAATCCATGAGTCCAAAAGCACCAATACATTAATTATTCAACTTCAACTGTAGTAACAGCATAAGCTTGGCCTTGATCCCTTGGCCTTTTCTGAGGTATGTTTTCTTGATGCTTAGGACATTCATTTGCAGAATTCCCCATTTCCCTACAATTGAAACATTCAAAATTGATAGCCTTTTTCTTTCCCTTGCAATCACGAGCCTGGTGACCTTTTTCTTCACATTTGTAACAAACTCTCATTCCTTTTAGGCAAGTACCAGGGTGATTCTTCCCACAATTATCACACAATGGAAAATCCTTCTTTCCCATTTTCCCTTTATCTGTCTCTTGTTCCACCGTTCACTTCTTCTCTTTCTTTACTTTGTTGTCATAAGACTTAGAGAATTCCTTTTCTGTCTTGATAGCACATGAGACAATATCTTCGTATGTTGAGAAAGATTGTGATACTAAAGCTCTACGGAGAAATGGTTTTAACCCATCAAAGAAACGATCAATCTTACCTCTTGGGTTGCGTATATAATCTGCAGCATACCTCGCTAACCTTGTAAAGTTAGCCTCATACTTTGTGACATTCTCATCCTCCTTCTGCCTCAGACTCAGAAATTGCCTATCCATATCAGCTCGATGGTCATGTGGAAAGTATTTTTCTAAGAAAAGATCATTGAACTCTCTCCATTCCATACATGATACTTCTTCATCTTCCTTTGTATTTTGAATCAATGACCACCATTGATCGGCATCTCCAGTGAGGCGGTAAACTGCCATGATAACCTTCTCCCTTTCACTACTCCCCAAGGCATGGAATATTTTCTCTAAGGAGTTTATCCATTGCTCAGCTACTAATGGATTTGTACCCCCATTAAATGTTGGCGGTTGTTGCCTCATGAAGCGGTCTAACATTGATCCTCCACGTTCCGGATCAGGGTGCTCCATACGAGTAAGGTTATTATTCATAACCTGAGTGAGTTTTCCCAGTATGGTAATAAGTTGATCAGCACCAGTTGTATCTTCAGCTCCACAATAATTATCTTGAGTAGGAGGGCAATCCCTACACGGAGTGCGTGCATTGATACGGTTTCCATTCTTTTCACTAGGCGCCATTTCTAAACAATGGCATCAACTAGATTAGTTTATGAATTAAAATACATAATTCCATATTTGTAAAACACTTTACATAAATTGAACTATTTATGGATATAATCCATAATCATAAAAAGGAATGTTTTCTTTGAGGAAGTATATAATCATAACCCTTCATAGTTATTTGTAACGAAAATGAGAATTATCCTAAGCATATCCCCCGGGAGTGTCGTAACCAAGAGTGCAGCAAGGCCCATTGTCGTGCACCAGTTCCCGTTCGAGTCTAGCTCAAAGCGGTGTTTTCGGGTTTTACCCCTAGGTACATCTGTGCCAGAGCCGCCTCTACCTACTCGTATCCAGACAGGGATGTATTGCTCGGAAAACTCACAAAATCTCTATAATACCAAAATTCTAGGAAGTTCTTCTATACTAATCCTTAAAGTCTATCTTCAGGCTATGTGCTCTAATCAGAGTTTATCTAAATCTAGCTTCCAAGGTTAGTACTAAACTGCCTCTGATACCAACTGTAACGCCCCGACCCCAGCTACCCAGAGTCGGTGCATTACTTCGTAACATTGGCATGATCACAAAAGATCAAGTCTCGAAAGACCGATTAGTTTAGTAGCCTTGGAAACACTAGATACATTCATAAGTCTTACACTACATCATAAAGTGAAAAACTAATAACAAAGTCTTCATAGTCCACACTCATATCCTCTTCTTTCTATCCCTGCAGGTCATTCATAAAATACTTCTTCACATCCTGGAAAATATTTAAACATTGAAAGGGGTGATCTCAGATGCTCAGTAAGGATAAAAATATTTCGGAAGCTTTCATAAATAAACATAAACATTTAAGGCAATGTATGAATAAAACAAAAGTCTTTTAAACTTGAACATAAACATAATATGGCAAAAGTAAAATGAGATAATTCCATTTACTTCTTCACATGGATATTCTACTGGTCGAATAATCACATGCAATATCAATAACCACTTTCATAATGATGGAATGCATAATGCCAGACTATCATAACCACGTAGTCAAGGACTCGTGCCAAGACCACAAATAATATTTTGTCAAGGCCTCGTGCCAAGACACTAGTTTGTCTCATGAGACCTGCCGATGCATCGAGGAGCTATAGCGGGCTCCACCCGTCACTTATTAAGTCCAATGCATTCCTCATATGAATAGGTTTAAACATATCATAAACCATAACATAATCGTACCACATAAAACATGCATAAAGGAAACATAAAATTTCCACATTTCAATCACAAGATATCAATACAACACATTGATATAATAAAAACGATTTCAAAACCATTTTCAATACCAAAATAAAAGAAAGTTAAAACTTTGTATTTATTTTTCATTAAAAAATAGTGATGGCATATAGAGGAAGCCGAAACTCAAATAATGGTCACGGCGGCAGAGAAGTCATTGTCGCCGCATAAGTACGGAAAGAAAAACAGTCCCTTTTTATAGTTTAGTAAAACGCTTCGTATAAAAAGATTCCTTTTGAATAAACATAAAAGTCAAAGGGGTTTATACACCGTATAAAGGAAAGTTGTGTATAAAACCAAATATGCCTCAATGAAAGGAGATTGAGACGAAGTCCTTACAAAGATCATTTTTTAAATAAAATAGATCTATTATGTGTATTTACTATAAGTACACATAAATAAAGTACAAATACAAGATAGGACATAATAATATCATGACATAATTTGAAAGTAGGAGATTAACCCAAAGAATAGAAATTGGGTTAAGAAGTTCCCTTACCTTGCGTCCGATCCTGACTCGACCATTCTTTAACCTCCTGAATAATAAACTAGAGTTAATTTCTATTTACTTAAGAACCTTTTTCATGTTCATTATTCCTTTTATATCCCTTATTACCATGTTATGAACATTATGTAACTATTTAAGTTTATAACGGTCATTTTGTCGATCTTAGGTACTTGAGTCAAAAAGAAAATTCTTATAATTACAAGTTGTTCATGTGGTGATATATCCATTATATCCATAATTATGTTCATGATTTAGATATCATATATATCATATATATCCATTATATACATGCATTTATAATATTACATAACATTTAGAGGTAAGAAACGAAATTCACCGTTCATGGAGACGGTAAGCCGTACGTACGCATGAACGTTACTTTCATTTCTATTTCGTAGTTAATGGAATGAAATCATAATTATATAAAGGTATAATATAGTTCCAGTATAATATCATATATAATATCATTTACTCCATCCTTTACACATCCCACATATGGCATTAACGATTCACATCACTTTGAGGAGGCGGTATTCCGCACTTCCTAAAATGAAAATATCGCGTTTACCCATAATGGAAACAATAAAGGTATTCCATAAATGAAAAATAAAGAACCTTAAGTAAAACATAAACATATTATATATCATTTATAAATAGAGTGACATCTTAATGGCCACCTTTGATGGTGTTTTATGAGTGTTGAACAATCATCGTTTCGTGAGGCAGAAATTCGCCATCCACAGAAACCGTATGTTATTTAACCATTAGATGTAGGTGTGTGTAAGTGTAGCTCGAATACTTCTTATACCAACATCCTAGTATATTTAGGATACTGGTGTTGTTACAAAAGAAATGAATAAAAATAGTTTAGGGGGTTGGAGAAGAAAAATTAAACAAAACAACATTAGAGAAGACATTACCTCAAAATCGGGTAACTCTTGTTGATTTGAGCCAAAGGCTTCCTTGGGAATAGTTCCGCCCAAAGTGAGGCTTCTATGAGTAAGGGAGGTAAGTTGGGAGAGTATTTGGGCAGAGGTTGGCCGATCCAAATGGCTTGAAAGTGTGAATGAGGTGGTAGAGGTGGGAGCCTTTTATAAGAGGAGAGGAGGGGCACTCTTGGAAAGTAAGGAAATTTTAGATTATTATACAATGCTTTTCAGATTATAAAGGTCCCACACTTATATAATTCGTGTATAACGTGATAAGGGTTCGAAATATACCCATCAAATGGTCTTTGGACAAGTGTAAGCCTTGGATTGTACATTATCTTTTCATTTTATTAAAATCGTTAAATAATGAGGTCATCGCTGCATCATAATGATGTCATAAATAATTTAATTTATTTAATGTCTAAAAATTATAAAACAAATACTATGATGTAGGAAATATTTTTATCTTTCCAATGACTATTTATAGTCAAAAATATGACTTGTATAACCCCATGTAAAAATTGTTTTAGTAAAACATTTCATGTTTGTGTCATTTTTTTACTTTAACATTAAATAAAAGGTATTTATGTCATTTTCTAACTAAAGTGGCTCCATGGGGTCCCCAAGTTGACCCATGGATTGTCTCGGTCGGCCATGGAACATCCAATGAGGGTAGGACATGTGTCAAGCTCATCTCATATTATTAAAATATTATTTTTACCATAAACTACACTAATTACCTCTAATCGCGATTAAGAACTTAAAAGTTATTATTCACCAAAAATTATTTTAATCTCATTGAACCACATTTTACTTCTTAATGACAACCATGTATGTCGGATTTTTGAAAATAAAATCCCAGAAGTGGTAATATTTCATTTAAATGAAAAATCAGTTATTTAACTACCACTTAGTGGTTTCACTATTCATCAAAAATTGAAGTTTTTCAGAACAATGCCAAAATTTCACCCTAAGCTATAATTGATATTCCGAATTCAAAAATGATGTTTATTTTACAAAATTAAAAACATATAAGTTGCATTAATTAATTTTATAATTAATTCCCGCTGTCACAAGAAATAGCGTGTTTTTAAGAAATAATTTATATCAAAAGATTGGTAATTGTTTATGTCCAATTTCAATGTTAAATTAATTCTAATGACCACCATTGGATAAAATGGTAAAAATATATTCTAATTATAATTTAAAACCACCAAATAGTATAATTTATCACTATAAATTATTGTGATTAAAAAAGTTGTTTTTAAGTATTTTTCACTATTCATAAAAAATTAGAAGTTCTCAGAAAAATACCAAAAATTCAACATAGGCTAATTTCGATATTCTGAATCCAAAAATGAAGTCCATTTTGAAATATAAAATTTCTATAATTTTAAAAAGTGGTTATTACTATTCATAACGGCTACTATGATTAGTCGCGTTGTTTTAGAACTCGAATTTGCGTACAATGCAAGCTATTGCATTATTGAATGAGAAGCGTATTGTGGAAGCTCGGGGTGTTACATGCTTGGTATTATAGAGTATATCATACTCAATCACATACCATACTAACAATTGGTATCAGATCATTTGGTTCACTTTGAATTAATCCCATGATTATATTCAGAAGATAATTCTTGGAATTGCATTTTCAGATTCATAGTTCCGGATTCACATATTTCGGAATCTGTTTTTCAGACTCATATTTCGGATTCACTTTTTCATAGTGCTATTTTTATTCTATATTTTCTTTGTTTACAAACTCGTACTACTAACAAGTTTGTGTGAAAAAGATATTATTAAGGATGGAAGGTTTAAATGTTGGTTCTATAGACAACCTAAATCCTACTAGACCACCAATTTTTGATGGTAATGATTGCAAATATTGGAGAGATCTTATGAAGACTTTCATTATCAACAATTGGGTTGATAATTTTGTTATGCTTACTGGTGGATAAAAAATTCCTGATAAAGAAGAAAGTGCCTTACAAATCATGAAAAGCATTATTACCAACTGAACTATAAGGTATGAAATACATTACTTTGTTCAACTACAAGAAATATATATAGCCAAATTTCATCTTGTGATACAGCAAATTCTATATGGAATAAACTAGAAGTTACTCATTTTGGTACATCCAAATTAATTGAAACAAGAAGAGCCATTCTTAGAGCTTAATATCATGGTATTAGTTTTCCTTATGGTGAACCCATATGCAAGGTGCAACAGAGATTCATGACTATAGTTAATAGTTTAAAATCAATGGGTGAAAAAGGTTTTGATGATGAAGCTCTTGTTGACAAGATTATTGACATCATGCCTAATGAGTGGGAATCTAAAAGGACTACAATTGATGAGAATAGAAAGGTTAATCTGATTACCCTTCATGATATATTTGGAACTCTTCTTCAGCATGAGACTAGAATGAAGAGAGATGCTGATATTGTGAATAAGAAGAATGGAAATGGTAGTGTAGATTTTACTACTACTTCCAATCATATGAAAGCCAAGACTCCTGAGAGAGTGACCAGATCTAAATCTAATAAAGTTTTTATCCATTCTAAATCTAGTGGTTGTGAGTCCTCAAAAAATGAATTAGCAAATCTTGCTCGAAGGATGAACAAGATATCTACACATAGGAACTTTACATCTAAATACAAGAAGAAGGAAAGGAAATACAAGAAAGATTCTGAAGTTACATGCTATGAATGTAAGAGAGCTGGACACATAAGACATGATTGCCCTATACTCAATAGAAAAGAAAGAAAGGAAAGGCATTCTGAGAAAAATAGAAAAGGGTATTACAAGTCCAAAGCTAAGAAAGTGTTGAAAGCCAATGACACATGGAGTTCTAGTGGTGGTGACTCTTTAGATGAATCTTAGGATTATGAATCTCTTGGATAGAATAATCTTGGTCTTATACTCAGGCTACCTATTGATAATCATTTCTTGATGGCTAAGGTACACAATTCTGAATCAATGACCAATGTTTCTTTTAATTCTAATGATAGTAAATAGTATAACTCCTCTGATGAATAATCCTCTAATGATGACGAAAATACTTTACCTACCTATGAAGAATTTTCTAGGTTTCCAATCTACTTGAAAATGATAATTCAAAACTCATGAAAAAACTCAATAAGGAAAATTCTAGGAATATTATTCTTACTAAGGAAATATAAGATCTTTCTAATGATCGTGATAAGAAAAATGTTGATTTTGAAAGTATTTCAAAAAATATTGAGGAAGTAAATTATGAGAAGAATAAACATTCTAAAGATTTAGAAAACGTAATTTCTAATAAAAATGTATTCGAGCCTAGCTCTAGTTCAAATGTTTTTTAAGACAAGAACTTAGTTATAAAACTCAAATTTGAAATATTCTCCTTGAGGAAGTGTTTGTCAAACTTTACCCTAGGAAAGAAAATTTTGATAAAATGTACTCACAAATACAACCACAAAAGAATACATCTAGTTTTGGTTATACTAGTTCTAAACCAAATTTTAGTAACAATTATTTTGTTCCTCAAAGTGACCCATTCTACACAAAGTTTCAATGTGGTGGTCACTAGGCAAAGAATTGTTCCTTAAACAAAACCCAATCTATAGGATTTCATAAGGCTTATTTTTCTAAGAATATGTGGGTACCCAAAATTTTGCTTTTTGAAATTTCCGGATCCAAGAAAGTCTGGATTCCGAAAACCTAACATTTTCTTATTTTCAGGAAAATAGGGAAAGTACCAGCAAAAATAAATGGTACATGGATAGTGGATGTTCCTGGCACATTACTGGTAACAAATACTATTTTGAAAATATTATTAAGACGAAAGGATGAAAAATAACTTTTGGAGATAATGCTCAAGGAGAAATTATTGGTATAGGTAACATTGTTCTTCTTGGAAATGCATTGATTTCAAATGTTTTATTTGTTAAAGGTCTTAAGAACAACCTCATTAGTACAAGTCAATTATGCGATGAAGGATACCTTGTGAATTTTAGGAATGATAAATTCTTAGTGCACAATTCCAAGGAAGAATTTATTCTCTCTGCCAATAGGAAGGAGAATGTATACACTTTGAACTTAGAAGTCCTTAGGATCCAATTATTACCTTGCCTTAGTGCAGTGGAAGATCATTCTTGGTTATGGCATAGAAGGTTAGGACACTGTAACCTTAGGAACTTATGTAAACTTTCTAAGAAAGGCCTCGTGAAGGATCTACCGGAGCTTAGATTTGATTCTTCAAAAGTTTGTGACCCTTGTCAATATGGTAAGAAACATAAATCATGTTTTAAATTAGATATTGAAGTCTCAACTACTAATGCATTACAGCTAGTGTATATGGATCTTTATGGTCCAACACAAACTGGAAGCATTGGGGGGAAATATTATGTATTTGTTTTGGTTGATGATTACACTAGATTTATGTGGGTCTATTTTCTAGCAAAGAATTCTGAAGCTTTTTCTTATTTCAAAAGTTTTAGAGCCCAAGTCAAAAATGAGAAAAACCTTCCATTGAAAACTATTCATAGTGATCATGGAGGAGAATTTCAAAATTCCTATTTTGAAACTTTTTGTAGAAGAAAAGGTATTACTCACAACCTCTCAGCACCCAGAACACCTCAATAGAATTGTGTTATTGAAAGAATAAATAGAATTCTTCAAGAGATAACAAGAACCATGTTGTGTGAGTATTCTGTTGCCAAACATTTTTGGGATGAAGCTATAAGTACTACTTGTTATACTATAAATAAAGTTTTGATTAGACCGTTTCTTAATAAAACTCTTTATGAGTTATGGAATGGTAGAAAACCTAGACTTTCCTACTTTAAGGTTTTTGGATGCAAGGTATTCATTCTGAATACTAAAGATAATTTATACAAATTCGCACCAAAATCTGATGAAGGAATTTTCTTAGACTACTCCACAACTTCTAAGGATTATAGAGTTTTTAACAAAAAAACTTGTACTGTTGAAGAGATAGTACATGTCAAATTTGATGAAACTGGTCCTTTTGTCTTTAAACAACCTCAACCTACATCCTCGGATGTGTTTTCAAAAAACCGATTATCAACCTATTATAGAAAATTCTTTTGATAAGGAAAATGTACAAGAAGATATTTCTAAAACATTTACTCCAGAATATTTCCTACCCTATGTTGATGAACAAGTTTTTAAAAACCCAAATCAGTCGTTTCTAAAGAATCATCCCAGTGATAGAATTATTGGTGATGTCAATCAACCTGTAAGGACTAGAAGTTCCTTAAGTAATTAAATAGAACATCTAGAATTACTTTCCCAATTGGAACCAAAAATCACTGATGAAGCTTTACGTGATGATGATTGGATAAAAGCCATGCAAGATGAACTAAATGAATTCGAAAGGAATAAAGTCTGGTCTTTGGTTGAAATACCTAAGGAAACTTCTATTATTGGAGTAAAATGGGTCTTTAGAAATAAGTGTGATGAAAATGGAGTCATCGTTAGAAATAAATCTATATTAGATGCTAAAGGATATAATCAACAAGAAGGAATAGAATATGAAGAAACCTATGCTCTAGTAGCTAGACTTGAATCTATTCATATTTTACTTGCTTTGCAACATTCTTCAATTTCAAAATCTTTCAAATGGATGTGAAATGTGCTTTCCTTAATGGTTATGTTCAAGAGGAAGTTTTTGTTGAACAACCTCCGGGATTTGAAGATAATAAACATCCTGATCATGTTTCTAGACTTACCAAAGCTTTGTATGGCCTTAAACAAACCCCTAAATCTTGGTATGATAGAATTATAGGATTTTTGCTTCAAAATAACTATGTAAAGGGAAATGATGATCCAACCCTTTTTATAAAAAAGATAAGAAAAATGTTTCAATTGTTCAAATTTATGTTGATGACATTATATTTGGTTCAACTCAGCAATCTTTAACTGATTCCTTTGCAGATCTAATGAAATATGAGTTTGAAATGAGTATGATGGGTGAGTTAACATTTTTCCTTGGTTTTCAAATTTCTCAAAAACCAGAAGGAATCTACATATCCGAACATAAGTATATTAAATATCTTCTTAAAAATTATGGATATGAAAATACTAAGAGTATAAGTACTCATATTGGTACCTCAAACACACTTGATCTTGATGAAGCTGGGAAACCAGTAGATCAAACATCCTTTAGAGGTATGATAGGAAGCTTACTATACTAGACAGCTACTCATCCAGATTTGATGTTCTCAGTATTCTTATGTGCAATATATTAATCTAATCCTAAGGAATCTCATTTAAAGGCAGTGAAAATAATTTTTCACTACTTAAAGGGAACCATGGATTTAGGACTATTTTATACTTCTGGAAATGATTTTTTTAAAGAGTTTTTCAGATGCTGACTTTGGTGGATGTAGAATGGATAGAAAGAGTACATCCGTAACTTTTCATTTCTTAAGAGATTCATTAGTTTCTTGGTCTTGCAAAAAGAAACACTTAGTAGCACTCACCACTGCTGAAGATGAATATGTAGCAGCTGAAAGTTGTTGTGATCAAGTGTTGTGGATGCAACACACACTCACAAACCATGGCTTGAGTTTCACTAATACTCAAATTTTGTTTGACAACACAAGTGCCATTTCCCTTTTAAAAAACCCTTCACATCAATCTCATGCAAAGCACATAGATATTAGGCATCTCTTTCTTAGGGATCACACACAAAAAAGAGATATCATTCTTCAATTCATCGGCACGCAAGATCAACATGCTGACATTTTCAAAAAATCTTTACCCTCTGATAGATTTTAATACATTAAACAAAAGTTAGGAATGATAACCATAAGGTAATCATCCTTGATTAACTTTTTGTTAAACCATTCTCCTTACTGTAATAAACTCTTTTTCATAGTGGGAGTACATCTCCTTATAAATGTTTTCATATTTTTTGTAATGATGTTTTCATATTTTTCGTAATGATGTTTTCATATTTCTTCATAATGATGTTTTTTGACATTTTCGTAAATGAAAATTTCATAAGGGAAATTTTCGTAAGGGAAATTTTCATAAAGGAAATTTTCGTACTGAAAATATTCGTAATGAGAATTTTCGTAATGGGAAATTTCGTACTCAAAATTTTCATAATCGAGTTTTAGTACTCAAAATTTTATTGCAATAAAATCTCTTTTGATCTTAAGTTTTTCATACTGACATTTTCGTAGTCAAATTTTCTTCAAGAAGATTATCACCTATTACGAATAAACTTCCTAGCCAATCCAAAAGGTATGTCTTTATTACTTAAGTTTTTGTAATAGTTTTTTTTAGTTTCTAGTAGTTTATTTCTGTTTTAAAATATCTTAGATTCATTTCTTCTTAAATCCAAATGTTTTTCTGAAAACCTCAAAAGATCGGATTCAAGATTTCCTTGCGGGTATTTTTTTAACCGTCAGATCAGATCAGAGAGTTTGTTCAACCGTTAGATTTGTTTTGGAAGTTGAATGGTCACCACCATAACCTATATAAAAGGGACCCCTAATGGTTATCCCACATCGATTTCAAGCATCCGCGTGTTGAAATTCTGCCTCAGTTCATAAATGTCGTTCCAAATATATCAGAACTCCTTGAATTCGAATGTCTATAGAAGCCACTTCTCAAGAAATGTCTACCACAAATCCAATCTCAAAATTGAAAGTATTATGGGAAAGGTTGTTCTATCTAAAAATTTTCATGTATGATTCTATCAACTCTAAGAATATCAAGTTAAATAGTTGGGAATATGTATGCATATCTAAGACAGGTGATCAAGACATGGTGTATCCGAAATTTCTCATAGAGTTCTATGAATCAGTTTTCTTCTTCGAAGAAGAGGGTAGAGAAAAAAAATTTAAGAGTTATGGAAATACCTACAAACTTACTTACACCAAGTTTGCAAGCATGGTTGGGATGGTGTATGAAGGGGAAGCTGAGTTTTTCTCACACAAACTTCTGGATGTTCTATGTAGTTTTGTTAAGGTAAAGTCCCTACAATATCTTGGACTTGATGATGTCAAGATAGCCAAAATTTCTCACTTATCTTCTAACAACCGGATCCTTTAACTATGGATACAAGGTTTATTAGTACATATAAAAGGTGACAAATATACCCTCAAGAAAACTGATATATATTTCTTAGACTTCCTGGTAAATATAATTAAAATAAATTTGATGAGGCATGTACTTGTTACAATCAATAAAATCAAGGGTGTAAATATTAGAGCCCAAATTATCATGTTTCCTGCCTTACTTCGGAATATTATAGTTCATTTTCTTGAGTCATTCAAGATTACATCCAAATCCAAGTCTCGGAATTGAAACATTATGCTTGTTAGTGACGATACTCTGAAAAGAATAAATATGGATTATTCCAAGGAGACAAAAGAGTTTTATGATCTGTTAGTGGAAGAGGCAGAAGCCAATCCAGAAAATGTGGAAAAGGTTGAACCCTCTAAGAATGTTGGGAAGAAGAGCAAGCTCAAGGAAGTGGAGGAGACAGACAAAACTCTTAAAGATAAGGAAGCTAAATCCGTACCTCCCAAACCGAAGAAACAGAAAATGTATCTGGATGAAGTGGTTGCAAAATGGAGGGAAGATAAGGAAAAGAGGAAATAAGGGGAACCTCAGTTCGGATTGGACCCTGTTGAAGCCAAGTCTTTAAGGGAGAAGACTGCTGAATACCTTGAGAAGGTAGAAACAGAGAAGAAGATGCAGAAGAAATTGTCTAAAGCTGAAGTTGTACAATCTCCCTTGAATGCCACAGAAATAGCCTCCAAATATATTCTAGTACCGGAAACTTTCCTAGTCGATTCTTTACCTGAAACACCGGGGAATAATTTCTTCACTCTGAAAAATCTGAAGAGAAAGAAGTTGTTGAAGACGTTTTTGAAGAAATAGAAAAAGAAGAAGTAGAAGAAGAAGATTGTGGTGATTTACATTATCTGATTAAACATGTTGAAGATTATCAAGAAAAGGAAAATCCATCAAAAAAATTACCACTCCGAACATCTGAGGCTGATTCCTCAAATCTTGTCACTCTAGAAAAAGAAGAAGACAAAGATGGTAAGAAATATGAAGACAAGGAAGAAGAGGAAGTTAATGAATTTTCTAAGGAAGAAAGTTATGAAAAGCATTTTTTTAGGAAGGAGCAGAGAATGAAAAACCTGATGAAGACAAGATAGTTCAATTATCTGAAAGTGAGGAAGAATATCATGATGAGAAAGCCATTCCGAAAGTTGATAAGGGTAATCAAGTTCTTATGGACACTCCAACGAAAGATATCATAAGGAAAAATAAAGTTAGAGGCTCTTCTAAAAGAAAGCTTGTGGAAATTGAAGAAGAATATTCTCCTAGAAAGATGTCAGATTCTGAGTCATCTTCACTGGGAAACGATTTTGTTGTTGAGTCTCTGAAGAAATTGGTGGAAACAATTCCGATATTTCCTACAATAGACTCTAGATGCCAGATGCTTCAGCACATCTTAAATCAGAAGTCATAATCCTTATCCCTGGTTATGGATAAATGTGAAAATATTGAGGCGGAACATAAAAAGATTCTTATCAATTATGAGGTCCAAAGAAAAGCATAGAGAAAAATTTCTTTATGGTCAAAGAAAATAAATGAGGATTTGGAAAATCTTGATACCTTTTAGAATGATGTGAAAGAATCTTTTCATACCAAGGATTCCAAGATGAAGAATCTTTAGGAAAAACTGGCCCTTGAGCAAAATACTCAGAATCAACAGGTGAAGGATCTTAATGGGAAGCTAAACTCAGTTGCTCAATACTGGAAAGGGGAAAGAGATATCTGGATTGAGATCGAAGAGAAGCTTGTAAAGAAGGATGAAGTTCTTAAGGCTCAGTCTGAGGCTCTGAAGGCTCAAGATGACAGGATTAAAACCTTGGAGAAGTAAGCTGAGGAGGGACACAAATACTTAATGAAGCTGAAACCCCTTCTGAAAAAGGTAGTCCTCAAGGAAAAATAATACAAATAGAATATTACGATATGTTGTTGTATTTTTCCTTGTAATAATATTTCCAATCATAATTAAATTGTCGATTCTTGTCTTGGTTGTATGTATTTAATGTTTCAGGTACTTTATTGTTTTTCCATTCCCTCTAATTATTTTTGAAAATCACAAAGGGGGAGAAGGAAAAAGAACTACTCAAAGGATGAGAAGGAAAAATCTAAAAGGGAGAATAAAAATTTCTAAGTTAAGAAGAACTATCCTTAAGTAAGGGGGAGTTCTCATTATGAATTCTTCATTCAAATGAAATCTCTCATTCCGTAAATCTAGAATACGATCCTTAGTTTTTCAAAGCCTAAGGGAGAGTTAGTCATATTCACCATTGATCATAAACAAAGAGAGATAAGCTTTAATTACAATTCTAGAAATATTTTCTAAGTCATTACATTCTTTTTCGTAAGGATGTTTGTGCTTTAAAAATGGGGGAGATTGTTGAGTCAATAAGGTTTTTCTTATGACTTTTTCAATTCCTTCATTAATGGGGGAGAATGATAAGTCATTAAGGTTTCCTTATGACTTTACCATTCCTCTTGTTTTGAAAATCACAAACACCTTTTCTTAAGGAAAATTTCATTTTACCCCTGTTTCACTTCCATAAGGAAAATTTCCTTCCCAAAGGAAATTTACCCCTACCTTGTTTTCATTGTTCATGTCAATATTTTTCTTAAGTGTAAAAATCAGATTCATATCTAAAACCATGGAATCGTATAATACTAAGACATGAAGCATTCTATTTTAGGATCTTAATTCTGGATACGAACTCTAATGAAGTACAACTATGAATTTTGGATACGAACTCTAATGAAGTTCAACTCCGAATTCCGGATAAGAACTCTAATGAAGTTCAACTCCATATTCTGGATACGAACTCCCATGAAGTTCCACTCCAAATTCTTGATACAAACTCTCATAAACTTCCATTCCAAATTTTGGATACGAACTCTCATAAAGTTCCATTCCGAATTCTGGATATGAACTCTCATAAAGTTCCACCCCGAATTCTGATCACGAACTTCTCTAAGTTCAAACTCCAAGTTATATGAATTCGGACTCTAAACTCTGATGAGGTCTGACTCTGTATTCTCATGAACTTAGACTCCAAACTTTGTAAGTTCTGGATCCAAATTCTAGTGAAATCAGACTCCGAATTTAATTGAAATTCAGACTCCGGATTTCTACAGAATTCAGGTTCTGAATTCATATAAAACAAAATCCGAATATTCTTAATTTTATAGACTATGAATTTATTTTTACATCCATTCCGAACTTTAACCTTTTCCATTCCGAACATTCATTTTCCACTCCTTTCTGAATATCAGTTTAGTTATGCTTACACTTGTTTATTATAAAACGATGTCGTTCTTTCAGTTATTGACTAAGCGTTGGTTGAGTGACATGTGTACAGGTCCCTCTGAAATTCAAGGAGAAATATGACCATTGTAGGAGAGGTTTGACCGTTGGAGCTTCACCTATAAATAAGAGATCATTTGAAAAGAAGCAAAAATTTTGACACAACATTGACATCTGTGCTTACATGTTGTTGAAGTGATTTCTAGAGAGGGAGGCTCTTATCAACTCTCAAGCTTCGTGCAGAATGTTTGAACGGATTGTTCAAACTTTTCCTTGTACAGATTTGCTTCGTGTGACTCCGATTGTTTCTGTGTACAATCGAGGGCTTCCGAGAATAGGAAGACAGAGGTTCTGACACCTTGAAGTTGAGGGCTTCCTTGTAGAGGAAGACAGAGGTGCTGACTACCTGATAGTAGATGGATTTCAGGGATAGCAAGAAAGACTCTGATCTTCGTATCGAGGGATTACCCTGTTGTGGGTAAGACATAATTTCTTAAAAGTATAAATCAAGTGACCTTTATCCAAGGTTGTTGGATACTCTTCTCTTTGGTTTAAAAGACTTATTACTTGTTACTTGTTTTTGTTACAAGTTTTTCCACTGCATTTTGTATTGTTGAAAAAGTATACTTTCTTATACTTCCTCATCCTTGTACTCTGATATAGTTGGATTCTATACGCTTTAAGGTAGAATCTTAATCTTTGTAACTTTAGTTAAGTTCCATTTTCGGAATCACTTTTCCGGAATCTAGCAAGTCTTTAGTACTCATAGAGGTCTTGTGAATTATCTTGTTTAACCTTGTTAAACATAACCATCCTAAATATTTCCTAACGATATTTTTAAAAGGTACGATTCACCCCCCCCCCCCTCTTGTATCTGAGAATCTCATTCTTATTTCGATCCTACGTTTGGTATTATAGAGTATATAATACTCAATCACATACCATCCTAACACTGTTTCTATTCCAGGTTAGAAAGAGGGTGTGAGTGAAGTTGATGTAGCTAATGTTTCAAAGAAAGTGATAGAAGATATTCAACCCAACATAATCACAACTACTGAGACAATTGTTTCACATATTTCCAAGTTGAGAAAAGAAATGAATGGACTTGCCTATGAAATAAATAATTTTACCTTAGAGTATAAAGGTTGTGTGGAGACTTTTATTAGTGCTTTGATGACTCATAACCCAACTCCTACTGATATTCCTTCTACCTCTGGTCAAACTTCACAGAACATGGACATTAAGGCAGTGAGAAATGTTGTTAAGTAATATCTAAAAACTATGTTTGATGCTTTTAGTTGACCAACCTTGAAATGATTTAGGAAAATAGTGACCATATAAATGATAAGGTTAGACTCTATTCCAGTAGTACTGTGACTGCAAATGCTCAGATCACAGAAAACGTGGACTACTATTCACATAAGATCATTACCAAAAATTAGTTAACTAATATTTTTAAGTATTTTACAAAGAAAATGTCATTGCCTCCAATGACCAGAGCTTTCAAAGCCCAAGTACAGATTTCTAAGTACTTCACCCCTATTTTGGACTAATTCGGGGATAATAAAGATTAATTGTAGAAATCTATGATGTATGGTAGTGAAATCGTTAATGATTTCATCAAGATATTTAATCCATACCTTGATGTACAAAGTGAAGCAATTTAGGTTGTTTCCGAAACTTTCGTCAGGGCGCGCGCATCTGTCATGTAGATGACGCTTAGCTGTTACCCTGCATTGCTAGTTTCAAAACGCTGGCGGAATCCACTCCTTATTGAGGGGAATCTTCTCCTTGATCTAAACGGGATGATGGAATGTCGGTTCGTCCTTCTATGGATTCCTCCTCGGAGATCGTCACCTAGTCTGGGTCTCCCTCATAGACTTAAGACATTGTTCGTGAAACCCTTCCTGGTGCCATATCTTTATGGACACTAGTTAATTATACTGCTTATGTCAAGACATTCTAAGGGGTCCAGTCAGGGCAGCAACCACCGGTTAGGGGATTAGTCACGTTGAGCATCACTGGCATGTCTGGATGCTGGGGGATTGGCGTGTCTGTCTTCCATCCCTTATTATAGGGCTTCTCGAGGGCACATGAATCCCAAGGCATCCCACATCGAATGCGGGGAATCGTATGTCTTGGGCATGTATCTGAGCTTTTCATCAGCTTCCCATGTTTAACATAGGGTATGTTGCCTGTTTAACATCTGGCAGAGATGGATCGGACTAATCAGAACACTGATTAGAGTGGATCAGATAGAGGAACCCCCAAGAGGGAACACCAATAGTGGGGCCAACACGTGGGTGGATTCCCGAATGTTGTTTGATGGAATGGGGAGTGGGGTGGCATGAGCCCACTGGGATGTGGTGGCCTTGGTGAGGATTAGGATGGATGATGGAAGGTTGAATGGAGTGGTGGGGGAATGAGATGGGACCATCGTGAAGGTGATGGTAGTGTTGGTATTGAACCTCGAAGAGACTTCCTACATATCCCCATGGTAGGGAATCAAAGTTTGCGTAGTTCTATGGGACAACGGGACACCTGAGGAGGCGGCCCATGTGAATGGATGCATGGATGGGACCCAGAGGAAGTGGAACCTCCAGGTCGGCGAATGAGCTTCCCGAGACACATAGTCTTGAGGGAAAGATCACGATGAGACATGAGTGAAGGGATTGAACCTCATGGAGGCTTCCTATGTGCCATGCCTTAGCAAGGACCAAAGACCAGATAGTTCAAACGGAGAATATAGTTTAACATCATGCGGGACGGGGGAGAACTGACGTGAAGATGGTCGTAATGACTGGGTTGTGGTTTTGAACCTCGTGGAGGCTTCCTAAGTACCATGCCTTAACATGGATCAAAGTCCCTATAGTTCGGGATGGATTGGGGATTACACTCTAAGGTGGCCCAAGTTTTGGTGAACCGACGTGAAGGCGGTCGGAACGACCGAGCGGTGGGCTTGAACCTCGTGGAGGCTTCCTACGTACCATGCCTTGACATGGATCAAAGTCCCTGTAGTTCAGGATGGGTTGGGGCTTACACTATGAGGTGGCCCAAGGTGTTTGGGGCCTGAACCTCGTGGAGGCTTCCTACGTACCATGCCTTGACATGGATCAATGTCCTCGTAGTTCAGAATGGGTTGTGTCTTACACTCTGAGTTGGCCCAAGGTGTTTGGGGCTTGAACCTCATGGAGGCTTCCTACATACCATGCCTTGACATAGATCAGTACGGGATGGGTTGGGACTTACACTCTAAGGAGGCCCAAGGTGTTTGGGGCTTCAACCTCATGGAGGCTTCCTACATACCATGCCTTGACATGGATCAAAGTTCCCATAGTTCGGTGTGGATTGTAGCTTACACTATGAGGCGGCCCAAGGTGTTTGGGGCTTGAACCTCATTGAGGCTTCCTACGTACCATGACATGACATGGATCAAAGTGCCCGTAGTTCAGGATGGTTTAGGTCTTACACTCTGAGGCGGCCCAAGGTGTTGCTGAACCGACGTAAAGGCGTTCGGAATGATCAGGTGGTGAGCTTGAACCTCATGGAGGCTTCCTACATACCGTGCCTTGACATGGATCAAAGTCCCCATAGTTCGGGATGGGTTGGGGCTTACACCCCGAGGTGGCCCAAGGTGATTGGGGCTTGAACCTCATGGAGGCTTCCAGCGTACCATACCTTGACATGGATCAAAGTCCCCATAGTTCGGGATGGATTGGGGATTACACTCTGAGGTGGCCCAAGGTGTTTGGGGATTGAACCTCATGGAGGCTTCCTACGTACCATGCCTTGACATGGATCAATGTCCCTGTAGTTCGAATGGGTTGGGGCTAAAACTCTAAGACGGACCAAGGTGTTTGGGAATTGAACCTCTTGGAGGCTTCCTACGTACCATGCCTTGACATGGATCAAAGTTCCCGTAGTTTGGGATAGATTGGGGCTTACACGCTGAGGTGGCCCAAGGTTTTTGGGGCTTGAACCTCATGAAGGCTTCCTAAGTACCATGCCTTGACATGGATCAAAGCCCCCGTAGTTCGGGATGGATTGGGGCTCACACTCTGAGGTGGCCCAAGTGTCGTTTTGTTATAGTCGGTGCTCACTCTAAGCTCACGGGAGTCATGCTCGGGGTGAGAAACAAGAGAGAGAAGAGACCTGATGATCACATCATGAAATGTGCGTATGTGGGAAATGGTGTGGGGCTTACAAGCAAAGTGGCCCAAAGAGGACACAGGGGCTTACGCGTGGTCCTCAGCCCAAGAAGTCGGGCCTTACTCTAGAATGGAGGCCCAAGGTGACAAAGCGCAGCGGGATAGGGATTTGGTACCGAAGAAAGGAGCAACACCATTTCCCACCACGTCCTTCACTGGCCTTGGGGACCAAAGATGAAAGGAGGAGCAGGGATGCTGCCTCCGGCAAGAAAATCTAGGGGATTACACCAAGGTGGTTGCACATTCCCCGCGGACAAATGCCACTCCAATAAAGATGATATCATCCCCTATGAGGGGTGATCTCATCCTAGTGGAGACGAGTGGGCATAGAGAATGTCCAAGGCGGGGGGCCCTGCGTTCGAAGCATGGGGCGAGGTCACTGTTTAACATCATGTGCTGAGGATGTTGGTTCTTGGCCGTTTAACATCCTGTAGCTCGGACGAAGTGGGTTTGCTCCGCACCCCTAGGGCTTACATAACTGATACCCTATGCTCCTGGTGGAAGGGAAGGCCTCGGCAATGCCGTGGTGATGGGGTGTGATAGAGCGAACCATTGAGGGGTTCATGTTAGCATGGCTATGCGAAGAAGCAATAGACGTTAGCATGCCTATGCGAAAAAGCATAAGAAAAACCAACGCAACGGGACGAATTGTCCAAGGGACTTTGAAGTTGCTTCGTATGATCCTTGAAGGTCGTGTGGGAAAATGGTGTATGATGTGGATGCTCGAGGTGTGAGAGACACCCACAAATGGCATCGTACACTTGCGCAAAGGTACTCCCAAGGACCACGGGGAACACAAGTGAAGAGGTAGCTGAGGAGCACCGAGGTGAGGGGTCCCAGAGAGTTGCTCACAACCTTTGAGTCATGTATGTGAAATAGGTAGCCTTGTGAAAAAACATCGAGATAGCTTTAAATCAGTGAGGATCACGCGTAAATAGAGTTGAGGCTTTGCGTGTAAGGAGTACGAATTGCGCGCAATCGGGAGAGGCTATGCCCAATGACTGGGGTGCGTGCAATTGAAGGGGGTTGCACACAATGACTGGGGTGCACACAATTGAAAGGGATTGTGCGCACTAGGTCAACATGGGCACAAGGGGAAGGTATTGCGTGCAAGGGGCAGACCCTGAGGGGATTGGAATTCAGTCTTAAACTAAGGGGA
This sequence comes from Viscum album, assembly GCA_963277665.1. Taxonomy (NCBI): domain Eukaryota; kingdom Viridiplantae; phylum Streptophyta; class Magnoliopsida; order Santalales; family Viscaceae; genus Viscum; species Viscum album. The sequence goes on from OY728163.1 coordinate 15,080,524, forward strand.
TCTTGTGCGAATCTGGACCCCAAGGTGACTTGGTGCGAAAATAACTGCACCTGAAAGCCATATTTATGCGCATGAAAGGAGGATTTCACGCATGATAGCTGGTTCAGATTATTCATCCTTGAAGTGGAAGGGGGTCGCCTTCTATTTATAGGCGTTCAGGGGTGCAGAAACCGGGTCGGCATGAAATAATTGCGCACCAGAGGCAGCGGTGTGAAATGTTGACCGTGTGGGGCGGGGCACAAAATATTTTGTGCCCACATAGCTGAACTCTTGCAAATCCCGAAACATTCTGCATGAGGCATAATTTTTTCACGCACTTATGAATTTTTTCGCACGCCCCCTACGGGCCCCCAGGACTGGGTCTCCGGATCCGAATATGACTTCTCTTAATCATTTGAAAACCTTCTTCATCCATTGATCATTTTTCAGCATCTACAAATGCCCCCCCCCCTCGGAATTGGATCGGAGAAGGGTTGCAACAGTTGGATTCCATGGGAAAAACTGAAATGCCGAACTCTGTGGGGTCCATTCACACAAAACACCTGGAATAGTGCACATAACCCAAGGGGTCGTGGAATCTACTTTTCATGCACTCGCGTATACCAAGATTTTCCTATAAAAGCTATCGCGGGTCCCATGGTCTGTATGAATTTCTTCACGTAAGAATCTCTAAGCTCTCCTGCGTCAAAATTCCTCCGACCCTTTGTGAAAAAACCTCTTCGGTTGCACGCAATTCCACTGAGATCAGGAGTTGTTTTACGTGCAAACCCGGGAGTTTTTGCACTGTTGTCTGATATTTCACGATAACCGCTAAAATTTCACGACACCCTCTCATATTCCACGCCAGCTACCCAAGAACTTGCCGGAAGAAGATGGCCGCAAACCAGGCTGATGCGGGAGGATTCGTTGCTCGAAGGGATGAAATGGTCACCAACCCATAGGTTTATGGCACCAAAAGGATGGCCTCCAAAAACCATACCCTTTTCAATATGATAACCCTCGCCCAAAACGAGTACGCCTTGTCCAACAATTTTCCACTATGGGACTTCGGTATTCTAGTGGAGGTCCCTTTTCTAGGCTTTGAGGTGGATACACCACGGTCATGGGTGACCCTTGAGGATGATCTCCCTCGATACAACATCACCATCAATGGTCATCCTTCCAGAGAAACCAGGCACATGGACGTTTACGTCCTGAATCCCAAGACTAGGACCATTGCAGGGGGGTGACCCTATCACGGGGAGTTCCCCAGACCTCTACGCGAGCACCTTCCATCAGAGTGTCACTGACGAGGCTAAAGGATGGTTGCAGGACTAGGTCCTGCGGTCCGTAGGCAGCTTCACCAGTGAATGGTCCTGGGCATACTGGTTTCACCATACATGTGGCCAATTTGGGGCTGAGATATGGTATATCGACTTATTCGAGGCGGTGTGGACATCGCAATTTCACTTCTACCACCAGCATGAATTTATGCCAGAGTTGTTCACCCAGTGGTCTCCTGATACCAATACCTTCCATATTCATCATGGGGAAGTCAGTATTAGTCTTTAGGACATTCACTGTATCTAGGGTATCCCTTTGGAGGGCCATCAATATGATGAATTCCTTCTGCCAATGAGCACCTTGGTAGATGGATCAAAAACCCACATACATACGTGGCACCTACTGGAGTTGGATAAGGAAAGGCTGGGTGTCAGGGATTTCTTGAAGGAAATCACTTACAAGGATTGGTTTAGCCTATTCCTAGAGAGGGATCTGGCAGTGTAGATGTCAGGGAGAGGGAGATGGTGTCCAACCATGGCATAGAGGAGCAAGAGTGGATCACATTGGAGGATCCTGGAGGCAGGGGCACTACCAGTCATGGGGATACAACATAAATGAGAGTCCGAACCCAAATATTCAGTACACCGGATTTCTAGCCACATTTTTAAGTGGGTGGATCTTTTCGGTGAGGGACACAAGGATAGGAGTCCGTCCAGTGACCCTAGTGATGCCTGACATCATGGTTTCCAACAAAAGATTCAATCTGAGAGTCCCCATGCTAGCTCTTCTGCACACCATTTTGGGGTGATTCTTGATAGGGGGTCACCTAAGAGAATATGTGGCCCCTTACAGATCTTCTATGTGTGGGTTGTGGCTCATTGTGGTGGATATACCTTCCCGAGTGTCATCTGTCCTCTAGGTAATGGTCTGCAACCTTCCCTGCTGAATATTTCTGGGGTCATTCCGCTGACACTCAAAGAGGAGGGATTAAGGATCGGAATTGGTAACCATTCCAACTTCACCTTCAGCACATTCCCCACCCCAACTGGCCAGATAATAGACAATGGTCAAGGCTCATTGGAGTAGAAGGACTACTTCCAGAGCATCAGAGGCAGGGTGCTTGTAGCCCAGATCGATGGGAAGATCTTCTGCGAGCCTTATGTGCCGTCTAGGTTCACCAGGCAGATTGGGTGCCTTCAGAAAATGCCGAAAAACGTATACACAGATGTCCAGGAAGAAAGGAATCCATGTGTTCTTCGTCAACTATGGGTGATGTTCATGACTTATGGCTCCGGTGACATCATAACCTTTCCTCCCACCGGCATTGATGTTGGACTCTCAACTAAGTATGCTGAACATTGATCTTTAGCATACCCTGAGGGGATTTTTCATAAGCGAGTTCAGCAACTCAATGTTTCCAGTGTGGAACCCGGGTGGTGAGAGAGCAGGCAGGATTCCATTAGAGGGGGAATGTCGGAAGCACGTCGGACAACGGGGCCCACATAGGGTGGGACCTCAGTAGTGAGGATGTCACGTGGCGTGGCCACACCCTCATCGCCTAGAAGAGGAGGGTCCCACGGAGCGACTAGAGAACTTCCTGGGAAGCAAATAAGATATATACTTCAACCTTCTCATGACACAATCTTACCAGTGCTATGGTCGGCTTGGATAACCCTATGGAAGTCGGTGAGTACCAAATCCCTCTGGAAGAAGATAGTGTGAGATGGGATCCAACTACCAGAAGTCGAGCTTGTCCGGATTGTCGAAAGAGTGAACTTCTATCATTGTCATGCATACCTGACTGCCATGGACATGTATGCACGCCAACAAGTTCGGCGCGAGGAGCCACCTTTCTTGCTGAAAGTGATGCTCGGCCAGAAGAATGATCTTAAAATGATGTCCTTAGGGGATGATGACAGCCATGATGAGTCGGAGGGTGGCGAGACAGAAGAGTAGGGCAGAAATAGAAGGTGTAGGGGAAGGTGAAGGAGAAGAGGATCCCGAAGGGGAAGGGTCTCAGGGGGTGTCTGACCAAGAGAGTCTCTGGGAGAGTGGCGAGATCGTCGGCTCCGATATGGATGTGACTGAACTACTCGAGGTATGCTTTAACTATTATCTATCCTTCTCTTATATCTGCTCTCCTTTTCATTCCTTAATCTATACTCCTTATCTTACTCATGAGAATATTGGTGCTAATCAAGATTCTCCAGTCGAAGGAGGGGGAGAAGTGCCAATAGATCAGGGTGGGGCACCAACTCCCATTATTGAATTGATGAGAACCAAGGGATCTCATGCTATGATGGCTCCTGTAGCGGCCATAATACTAGAGGCTGATGCCTTAGGTTACTGTAAGTTCCTTGCTTCAATACTGGTACTTACCATCGGATGAATCAATTGATTAGGGTGATCCTTGTCTGTACAGTGATCACAGCATTGGAGGCACGTCAGGCTGCTGAGCCCAGACCGCCCGTGAGCGAGTCGATGGCAAATGTACTTCCCTATCCAAGACATGCCTCCCAAACTGAGTCGACCCCTGTACATGGTGAGAAGTGAGCGGTAGACATTAGTGGCACTACTGTCGGGGCAGGGCCAACAGTTGAAAAAGGTGCAACCAAGGTCGAGGTGAGAGAGGAAGGTCGCTCATACACTAAAGAGCCCAACCCCCTTAGAGGAATATCTGAGGAACAACCTACTACTAGCCTGTTGGTTTTGTTTCCTATCTATCGGCCCACTGATCCCAAGGAAATTGATGATTCGGACATAGAAGCGGCTGAGGAGAGCCGGATGACGTGATGCAAAGGGTGGATGTGCATCTGGAATTTTCTCTGTCAGCCTCATATGGAATAGCTAAGGAAGATGGGATCACTCCACACCTGGCTGCATTTACTGTGTGCTGGATAGGTAGATGCTCAACGCCTTCACTCAACGATCCGTGATTACATGGCTGAGAAGATGCGCGAGAGAAGCTGGTTCTCTGATGTCGCCCAGTGTCGGGAGGAGTCGGGGAGTACCCAAGCATTTCTGAAGGTGGAGCAGGAGGTCTGACACCTTGAAGAACAGGCGAAAGAAAAGGAGATATTCATCGCAAACAGTTCTGAGCTCTTCGAGCAGTTGAGGGCCCAGCTGGCAGACACCCAAGAACAACTAGTGGAAGCGAGCCACCAGATGACTGAACTCCAAACTGAATAGACGCGGGCATGGGATAGGGTCAGAAAACTACGCTCCGCAGCCACTGATTAAGAGAGGGTCCTCAAGGGGCAGGAAGCAGTCCTGGAGGCCACCAGCCAAAAGGTAGTGGCGTTGGAAAGATCCATCCATGAAGCCGACCCCTAAGGGCCCTGTTTTGGCCAAACCCATAAACTTATTTCGCCTTACTGCTTCTTATTTTGAACTGTATGTATGGAAAAATTTATTTACTTGTCCCTTTGGTTTAACATGATCAACCATAATCCTGAAATAAATATAAATCCATTCCCAAGATCACGCGGTCGATATTCGATCTGAGAAACAAGGAATGCTCGTACTATCACTTTGTTTGATCACGGGAGTTTCAACCCAGCTTCGGGCATTCAAGATTCAAATCCAGATTTTTGAGGAAAAGAGGGAGGCCTGATCAAAGGAAGAGGACCTCAGACTGATTGATGTATCGTCTTCTCAATGTTCTCTAGCGCATGAGTGGGGAGATTCCAGGGGCATTAGAATCAGTCCGAACAAAGGGTAATGAAAAATGTGAATTATGTTACCCCAAATTCAAAACACATTGGGAGGGGCATGGCAATAAAGGAAAACTATTGACTATGTTCGAAACACAGCATCCCTATTACGTTAGCCTGAAATTGGGAAAACAAATGAGGTTCAACCATTTACCGTGTTCGAAACATGGGACCTAACTCAAAATATCATCCATCAGTCTTCTGGAATGTTGGCCCAGGACAGAAGGTGGGCCATAAACCGATCATCCATACTCTTAGGTGGTACCTTCAGATGTGAAAGAGGATGAGGGTCCGAATAAAGGGGCACTCAAAGCATGGAAGGTGAAGTGGTGGTTTGTTCGAACAAAATCCAACACTCTTGAAATCATGCCACCATGGTGAGAGAACATTAGGCAGGGGAATTAATATGATCATGGATCATTCCTACTTTTAGACAGAACCTCTCTGGTGAGGGATTTTTCACTTCCCAATGTCATTATATGGCATCCCAAACTTGTGTAGGTCAAATTCTATAGTGACACAACTCCCCAAGGGGTCAGGCCAAGGGGCTGACGGTGAGAAATGATGGGATTTATGATTCTCGGGGCTGGACCTGAGATGAAATGTCTGGGCATTCCTACGTATCCCATAAGGATTGGAATCAATCCATATGTAGTTCTGGAAAGGGTCTTAGTCTATGGTCTTAGAACTTAGACCAAGGATCGATAGGAATGAAGGGGACACATGGTAAGGTAATTATGAAACCCGACATGAATGAGGACATAAGTTGATATTACCATGTGTTCCTTGGGAAAGTGTTTCGGTCAAGGGATTGAACACGAAAGTTAGGTTGGGCCCGTGGGGTAGTTCCTGGGCATTCCTACGTATCTCATGAGAATGAGAATCAATCCATACGTAGTTCTGAGAGGTAGCACAGTGAGGTACCAGTGCAAAGGATGAAAGGGGCATGCGGGTCTAACCCTCATACCAAAAGAAGCAGTATTTGATGTATCTTGTTCGTCCTTTAAGGTGAATGAGGTTTTTTTTGTGAAGCGACAGGCCTAGGGAAGAAATTCCCGGCATCGCCACAAGAATCAATCCATATACAGGTGTTGAAAAATGTTATAGTGGATGACCAATACCCAACGTGATGTCCCCTATGAAGAGGTCATCACAATGAAGTTTCGTTTTTCATCCTACTTTTGGGACGATATTATCACAGTTTAGGGTCATGCGATTGGACCAGATAGCATAGTTTAAAGAAATATGGCTTGGACATGATGGAATGTGCATGAAATGATAAGTCATACTTTACATGAATGAGGAAATAAGTCCATATCATCACTATGTGCAACTCCAAGAAAGGAACCTTGGGCCAAGAGGCCAGTAAGGGTCAGAGGATAAGGGGTAGGAGAAGCTAGCTTCCAGTTAAGTTGGACCCGAAAATGCGATGTCCGGGTGATCCCATGTATCCCATGAGGATGAGGATCAAGCCACACATAGTCCTTAGAGAAGATCTTAGTTTATGGCCTTAGAGCATGGACTGTGGGAGCCCCTAATGACACCGTATTGCAGCTTTTCTCCCCTGATACGCGGAGGTGCACTGAGGGATAGTGCCAAGAGTGTCGAGATTCTACCTAGGCATGATGGAGTGGAACATAATGTGAATCATGTAACCAACATTCAAGGCCTGAAGGGGATGGAATGGAGACGTAGGATTACTGCTGACCATGTTCACAACACAACTTCCTATCACGTTAGCCTGAAATAGGGATAAACAAATGAGCATCGACCGCTGACCATGTTCGCAACGTGAGACATGTATCAATTTTTTGTCTGAAACCCTCAGGGGCGTTGGCTCATAATGGTAGGAGATCCCTTAGGCCTAGAATCCATGCCATTTTGGGGGTCCCTTTGGGTGTGAAAGATAATGGGGGCCCAAATGAAGTGGAACACGAAGCCAGACAATTGAATGGAACTTGTCCCAGTTGAATCTGACACTCTAGGTCTAAGACCAAAGTACTCTTGGACACATCGGCGGACCACTAAAAAGTGTCAAGGGGCTCCACTTAAGAGTGGCCGAGAGGTGGTGAACTCCCAAGAGAAGGGAGGGCGCGACACGGTTTCTACAAACTCAACGTGAAGGAGGTCATAACCCTATACCACACGCATATATCCCTCTCATGGAGAGGAACAGGCCAAGGGGCCTAGGTGACCGGGGGATCTCTAAGAGATGGGGATGGACCCGAAATCTAAATGTTCAGGTGGTCCTACATATCCCATGAGGATAGGAATCAATCCAAACAAAGTCATTGTAGAAGATCTTAGTTAATGGTCTTAGATCTCGGACCGTGGGATCCCTGAAGGACGCCATCTAGGAGATTTGCTCCCCTAACGCGTGGAGGTGCACAGAGGGATAGTCCCAAGAGTGTTGAGATTCTACCTGGACATGATGGGGTGGAACATAATGTGAATAATGTAACCGATATTAAAGGCCTGAAGGGGCTGGCATGGCGACAGAGGATTACTGCTGACTATGTTCACAACACAGTGTCCTGTCGCGTTAGCCTGAAATGAGGACAAACAAATGAGCATCGACCGCTGACCATGCTCACAATGCGGGACTGGTATCAATTTGTTGTCTGAAACCCTCGGGGGCATTGGACCATAATGGTAGGAGAGCCCTTAGGCCTAGCATCCATGCCATTTTGGGGGGTCCCTTCTGGTGTGAAAGACAATGGGGGCCCAAATGAAGGGGAACACGAATCCTGAGAAGTGAATGGAACTTATCCAAGTTGAATCTGACACTCCAGGTCCTAGAACAGAGTACTCTTGAACACATCAGCAGACCACTACAAAGGTTCAAGGGGCTCAACTTAAGAGATGATGAGAGGTGGAAAATCCGAGGAGAAGGGGGGCATGGCATGGTTGCCACAAACTCAACGTGAAGGAGGGAATAACTCTGTACCACACCCATATATACCTCTCATGGAGAGGAACAGGCCAAGGGGCCTAGGTGACCATGAGATCTCTAAGAGATGGGGCTGGACCCGAAATCTAAATGTTCAGGTGGTACTATGTATCCCATGAGGATGGGAATCAATCCACATGTAGTTCTTGAAGGTATAGTTTAATGTCATGCAGGATGATGTGCAGATTAATGTCGTACGGGACGGTACAGTTTAAAGTCATGCTGGACTGGTGTGTAGTTTAGGGTCATGCGGGACCAAATGCAATTTAAGGTTGTGCAGGACCATTCTGGCTCAGGAAAAGTATTTCTTGAGGAACTTGGAATTGGTGGGAGGAGTTATATGCTCACCATCCATGGTCAACAGGGAGTATGCTCCATTGGGGTTAACCTTATGAACAATGAAAGGTTCTTCCCATTTGGGCTCCAACTTGGGTGGTTTCCTACCAGGTATCATTGGTGTTCTTAGAGCCAGCACCAAGTCACCCTGTAGAAAAGAGTGGAGGCGAACCTTCTTTTTGAAGGCTCAAGCCATCCTGATCTGATGCCTTTCTAGGTTATCCAGGGCATGAAGCCTATTCTTGTCAAGTGATTCCAATTCAGCTAGATGGATTTCAGCCATTCTATCTAGCGCTTGTTGGTCATAGACCACTGTGCGCAATGAGGGAAACTGAATCTTGATGGGCAGGATGACTTCAGTTCTGTATAGCAAGGAATATGGGGTCACCTGGGTGGAATTACAAGTCATCATCCGATAGTCCCAGAGGGCATTGGGGAGATTATCCAGCCAACTCTTCTTGTTTTGATCAACCATTTTCTACAGAATGTTAGAGAGGGTTTTATTGAATGCCTCGATCTACCCATTTTCCTGTGCATAATAGTGGGAGTTATGGTTAGAGCGGATGTTGGACTTGGGGTACAACGTTTTCAACTCGATTGCTCGGAATTTGGTGCCATTATCGGTGAGGACAGTGTGAGGAACTCCAAACTGATGGAAGATATTAGAACTCACAAAGTCAATGATAAAATGGTCCTTGATATCCTTGAACGGAATTTCCTCTACCCGCTTGGAAAAGAAATCTGTAGCGGTCAGAATGAACCGGCATTAGTGAGCCATCACTGATGGATATGGTCCTACGACATCTAATACCCATATTGCAAAGGGACAAAATTACTTGGTAGTGTGGAGAGGCTCTGGAGGTCGATGCACATAGTTAGCATAAACTTGGAACGCATGGCACCTCTTGGCGAACTCGATGCAGTCGTGGATCATAGAGGGCCAAAAATACCCTAATCTCCTGATCGGGTGAGACAGTTTTGGCCCAGCCTGATGAGCACCACAGGAACTAGCGTGGACCTCTTGTATGACCCATGGAATCTCAACCCCCTAAATGCAATGGAGGAGAACACCATCAAACTCGCTCTTATAGAGGATCTTCTCAAGACTAGGGCCACTCTGGGGGGTAAACAGTAGCGTGTGGCATCGGATTCTCTCGTGCTCAGCTCAGTCTGATGGGATATTACCATGTTGAAGTTATTAAAACAAGGGTGTCCTCCAATCGGCAATCATTTCAATCACTACATTCAGAAGACCTGGGGGTCCTATCGTAGAGGTGTCGATGGTAAGATATCTTACTTGCGGGCCATCACCGTCATTCGGGGTAACATGAGTTATGACACTATGATGTGCCATGTGGATACTTAGATCATACTATTCGGGCTCTGCAAGTGATGCAGTTAAGCTTAACAAGGCATCTTCTCAACCGTTCTGTGACTGAGGGACATGGGTAACTTCTAGCTGATAAGGGAACTGGGCCATTAGATGGAGGGTGCGCTCCAAAAATGGCATGAGATCTGGCTTCCTGACAACATAGCCATCGTTGACCTGCTTAATGACAAGCTCGGAGTCCACTTTCACATGAAAATGGGGCACGTCGATCTCGAGGGCCAGCTCGAGTCCATTAATGAGGGCCTGATACTCTACCTCGTTGTTGGTACAGCCTTCCGATAACATGAATGAATATGGTAGAATGGCTCACGTCGGGGTAACAAAAATGATACCCAGGCCTACCCTATTGAGTCGAGGATCATTGAGCCTCCTACCGATGTGGCTCCGGGAGCCGTCATCAAAGTGCATCTGCCAACATGGGATGACATGATCTACCGAGAGGATTGACTCGTCAGGAAAATCCAGGTCCAGGTACTGGTCCGTGGAGGTTGGATGGGCAGTAAGGAAATCGACCAACGCCTGTCCCTTGCTAGCCTTCTAAGGCATGAACCAGATGTCAACCTGCTGGAGAATTACCGCCCACCGCGCTAGTCAGCCAGTCAACATGGGATGGCCTAGTATGTACTTTAATGGGTCTACCTGAGAGACCAGTTGTACCTCATGGTGCTGCAGGTAATGTCGCAATTTTTGTACTGTGAATACCAGAACAAGGTAGCTCTTCTCTATGGGGGAGTATCTGGTTTCTGTATCAAAGAGCATGCAGCTGAGGTAGTAGAGACTATTTTATGTCCCCTCATTGTTCTTATGGGTGAGAAGGGAACTAATAGATCGTTCTAGGGTGGTGACATAGAGGACCAGTGGCTTCTCAGAGACAGGTGGAATCATGAACAGAGGCTAGAAAAAATATTTCTTGATTTCCTCAAAGGAAGTCTAGAACCCCTCATCCCACTCATAAGCGATGCCCTTCTTCATGAGCCGAGAGAAGGTATTACACTTTCCAACCAAATTTGCAATGAATCGTCATATGTAGGCTAAGTAGCCTTGGAGACCTCGAAGCTCCCAAATATTACTCAGGGGAAGAATCTGGATGATGGCCTTGTTCTTCTCTGGGTCGATCTCGAAGCCCCGGTACCTGACAACAAATCCAAATAACTTTCCATAAGTGACCCCAAAGGCACACTTCAGTGGGTTCATCTTCAGATTGTGGGAATGGAGGAAGCTGAACACTTTCTCAAGATCCTTGATATAGTCCTGGAGCTGGCGAGATTTGACCACCAGATCGTCCACATATAATTCCACCAATGTCCCGAGGATTGGATTGAATATGCGATGCATGGCCCGCTGATAGGTGGCACCCGCATTCTTCAAGACAAAGGGCATAACCTGGTAACAGAAAGTACCTTGGGGCGCCCTGAATGTTGTAGACTCTTCATCCTCAGGGGCCATATAGATTTTATTATATCCAGAGTAACCATCCATGAAGGAGAGGGCTTGGAACCCAGCCGTAGCGTCGATAAACAATTTTGTCACTAGAAGGGGAAAATCATCCTTCGGACAATGGAGGTTGAGATTGCGGAAGTCGATACAGACCTAGATTTTTCTTTTATTCTTCCTAACTAGAACGATGTTGGATAGTTACTTGGGGTACTGGAACTCCTTAACAAAGTTATCTCTGATGAGCTTGTCAAATTTGGCCTCAACCATGGCACCGTGAGAAGGGTGCATCTTTCTGGGAGTTTTTTTGAACCCGTGATGATTTTCCGGAAGACCGAGGCGGTGGATGGATACCTGAGAATCTAGTCCTGGCATCTCATCGTAACTCTAGGTGAATAGATCAAGGTGGTGTTTAAGGAAGCATGTGTACCATTGCTGCTTCTCGGGGGACATAGTGGCACTGATCAATGTGGGTCTCGGGTCTGCCTCACTTTAAAGGTTCACTTGTACCAACTCATCGACTATAGAGGAGACACCTTTCTCAAAGGCAGGGGGTGTCCTCTATACCCTATTCTTTAATTATGGAGGGATCCTCCATGGGGGAAGTTTTTTCTGAGTTACCAGACCCCTATGGGAGGCTGGTACCAACTTTAGCGGCAATATTTATTGCATTGGAGAACTCTGGAGCTGCCGAGACCATGGCTATGAAGGCTGTCGACCCGACCCCATATGGTCTCCGGCCCAAGGGGCCATGCTTGATAATATCAAAGAAGTTGTGGCACATCGGCCAGAGCCGGCTTATTCCAGCCTAATGAAACAGAAATGTATCACGTACTGCCATTGCCATGATTCGGATGCCTCGATACCTGAAGGGAGTGGGAGTCTCCAGGATCACTGAGGCCTGATTCATATAAGAATACGAAGTGATCTTCTGACGCCGACTAGATTTGGGAGCATGGTCCCCTCTTATCCTAGAAACAAAAAAACATTGCCCCATATCGGGGGGTCGTGGCCTCCAACCAATGGATCGGGAAGACGTAGGTGTCATTCAGGCATGCCCAAGGGTTAGTCATACTAGTGATGAGCTCAACTTCACTTTCATGGACTTGTTTATCCTTGCTCTTGTAATAGCCAACATCCAAAGAGCATGCTTCACAAGAGCCGAAAGGAGATGCATCTCCTTGGAGTAAACCTACTCGACCATTAAAGGATTACTTGAGGAATTGGTGATAAGATGAGGGGACCGCTGCGTGCAGGTGGATCCATGGCCTGCCCATCAAAGCATTATACGCAGTGTCCTGGGAGACAACCATAAACTCAGTTCTCGCAACTAGGCCTCCGAACTGGTTCTTCAAACGGATCTTGCCCATCGGGGTCTTCTTTGTCATGTCGTATCCCTGGATCCTTAAATATGAGGGATTCAAGTCATCTTCGGATAACCCTAGCTTCCGCATCATCCGTGTCGGGATAAGGTTAATCTCGGAGTTGGTGTCAATAAGACAGCGGAAAACCTCCACACAATTAAATTGACCAGTGTTATACAGCGGGAGGATGTGCCCTTGTATGGGGGAGCCATCATCTTCTCCTAAGAATGAAATGATGGCCTTGCATTCAGCATTCTCAAACAATTTAGCGTGCAAATCCTCTATAGCTGCTACCTCCGTCTCAAACTGGAGGGGGCTTCTTAAATCCTCGACGAGTGCTTCGTGCATATCTGGCAACAGGCGAAGCGGTTCAAGGATGGAAAGCCTTGCTGGGATTCCAGTGGGGTGCTTGAGAATATCATACTTCCGTTCCAGTTACGAAATTCTGCTTTCAGGGAGACGCTCTGTGACAGAAGGCATGACGGGCCGTACCGGCTGGACCGACGACTGACTGGTATTGGGTATATCCCGCTACTCACTAGTCGAAGCCCGAAGAGTAGCTGCCTAATGAGGAACAGGCGATTGATATTGGCTTGTAGCGGGTCGAAGCTAGTCGCGGCATGTCTGAAGTGGTTCTTCTTGATCCAGTAGCACAAACGGTGGTGGAGGCGGTCCTGACGACACTGGATGAAGAGGTTGCGCGTGCTGAGTTCTATGATGGACCTGCTATCTGGTCTCAGCAGCATGCACGGCCTCGCTAGAGATGCCAACTTATGTGCCTCGATAACCCATATAGTCACGGATTCACCGATGTTGGCGTCGGCTGGGGACGTTGGGGAGGTTTTCCTGGCGCTCCCCCTCTTCGGGAGTCATATAGGGGTTTACCAACTCAACGGTGTTAACTTAAGTGTACCCTTGACTATCACTTCACGAATAATCCACTACCGAACGTATTCTGGGGGGAATCCCCATCTCAGGGGGCATGAAGTTTCGGATAGTGTGGGACGATGATGGCATTGGCGGGGCGCATTTCTTTTTCTTGCACCGTCGATGCTTGCTCTTCTGGGAAGAGGTCAGCTGAGATGACGATACAAAAGTGTTGGTCGCATCTTTTTAAGGCTCCACCTGATTTAGGCATCCACGGATAATGCCATGGGCACGGGAGACCGCTTTTCGGGACATCCAGTCAATAAAATTTTGAGACCCGTGGTCAGAAACCTGCTTCCACTCGTCTTCACTGTCACCACTACTATCTGACCTTACAAAGACACCTGCCACTTCTGTCGGGGCCAGACCCAACCTGGCTATGTTGTTTTCAATATGGTCTTGGATCCAATCCTTGAACACATAGCATTGTATGAGGGTGTGCCCCAGGATCCGGTGATTAGGGTAGTAGTTGGGGTGATCAGTGAGATTCGCCTCTTCTGGCTTTCGACACTTAGTAAGTCACACAATTCCCTGATCCAAGGTGTTGTGGACGTAACCGGGGACCTGAGCCTCATTGCATTAGTAGGTCTGATTCCTTCTGTTCGGAAAGGGGGATCTAGGAGCCTAATCCTAATGAGGGGTCAGAGAAGCCTGTTGATTAGGTGAAACTTGATTATCTCACCTACGCAGTGGCGGCGCGTTACGTGGGGGCACCTGCCGATTTTGAGGTTGTCGCTACTAGGTTGGAAGCTGTTCCCACGGTGGTGGACCTCTATGGGGTTGCGGAGATGGATCCACTGGTAGAAATTATAGCTTATTTGGGTCCTCTATCTAGGCCACCGTGGTGGGCTCGGCTCTGGCATCCCTCCTTGCTGGGATTACAGGGGGTAACAGAAGTGCCTGGTTGGCCTGTTTCAGGGCTTCTTCGAGGCACTGGGCCTTATCTGATAAGTCTCGGAACCCTCCAGGATAGTTTTGAGTGATCATGGAGGGTATCAGCTCCGTCTTGACATTCCCCATGCACATCATCAGTAATTGTTCCTGAGTCAGCCGCATGTCAAGTGAGTATGTGAGCCCCTTCCACCGGGCGATAAAGTCTTTGAATCGCTCATCAGGCCTTTGTTAGCACTTGAAGAGGTATACGATACTCATCTTCTGGGCGGTAGAGCTGAACAGGTAAAGGAATTTTCTGTGTAGGTCCTCCTAGCTTGTCACGGACCCAACGGGGAGCTGGTTGTACTAAACAAATGCCGGCCCCTCCAGTGTCTGAACAAAACAGCAGAGCTTGATAGCCTCCTTCTGCATTGGGGTCCCTAACATAAGCCCACACCTTGAGTTGAAGTGGGTCAAGTGCTATGGAGGGTCCCCTATCCCATTAAATAGGGAAAGGTGGGATTCCCGAATCCATGGGGTTCTGGCATATCATCCACCCATGCTGGATATGGCTTTCCATCCGATGGGATGGCCACCTATCGCGTTTTCTATTCCTCTAGGAGGGAGATGAGTGCCGCCATTGGATCATCTGAATAGGGGTCCCTGTCTTGACGGGGGTCCCTAACCACGAGCGCATTATCAGGTTCTTCAATGTGGTAGATAGGCTCAGCGGCTTGTGGAGTAGCTGCTGGATCGATTTTCGGGGCGGCCAGGGGATCCCGAATGGTGTTCCTTGGATTTTTGTGCCGTTCGGGAGGGTTTGGAGAGACATACCACACCCTCTTTCCGTGAGCTTCAGCTTTCGCCCGTTCAGCGAGTGCGGCATGATCAGGGCGGCCTGGGCGCTGCTCGTTAAGGGGGAGTTGTTCCTACCCCTACTGTCCCAACCTAGGATTACCGTAGTCAGGTCGTCGCTCGGTAGTGCATTCTGTCAAGATTTTTTCGACTAAATTCTTCTTCTCATCAAGTTGATGGTGTAATGTGTCCTTATCAGGGTCCTCCTCCGTCTTCTGCACTGAAGCTGGTGGGTCGGAGTGCTTGACACCTCCAACAAGATCTTTGCCCTTACCAAGATTTTGACTGAGTACCAATGCCTCGGTGGGCGGAGGGAGACCTAGGAGGTTCCTCTGCTGATGAGTAATCCTCCTTGATGGGTCATGTAGTGATGGAACGTCCTCATGGAGGACATTCCCATCATGGAGTTCCAACTTGTTTTCCCCTCCTTACAGATCGGTCATGTTGTTCGCAACTCTTCCCGGGGGCATGTCCTCAACGTCGCCAAGAAAATCAGGTTATCGGCGAATAGCACGGAAGAGGATGGCAGTGTACAACCCCTAGACAAGGACTTGCGCATAGGGGGTAGCCCCCTTAATAACCTAGAAGAGTACTAGGAAACTCTGAATGCATTGCTGTTAGAGGGCCCTATGGTGACCAGGTGACTCCGGGTGCTGGACCACGGGGAGTCTGGCCAGGTCAACCAGATGGCATTGTTCGCCAATGTCTTCAAGGTGCACTCGTCTCCTGGGATAAGACACTTTTTGGTGGAAAAGATGGAAGTGAGTCACTCAGAGGGTCTGGAGGAAACATTCAAACTCTTCCGGGGTGAGAGATTCGGGCACACAAAAATTTAGTCCTGCGACTGGCCAAAACCTCTCAGGGAAGTGGTCTACTATTAGGATGGTTCAGAAGCTCCTTGGATCAGATTCAGGGTCTGGCCCATCATTTCCCCACTCATCAACTGGGGGTGGCTGAGGAACTAGCAGCGGTACTGAAGCATACCACTAGGACGGCAGGCTGGCCGGTAAAGAATACGCCGAGCGGGCTGACTAGCCGTTGAACCTTGGGCTATCCTCTGAGGACTGTAGTGACCTGGTCTCTATATCACGATAGGATGTACCGGTGACAAAATCTCTTGAGACAACATCATCATCTGCTGAGGGTGGTCAATGCCACGACTCTCCTGCCATTGGCCCCCAAAATAGCTCTCCGTAGTCTCTAGACGAGGCAGAGGGCGCTTCCGGAGATGACGGTGGTGACTACGTGGTCGGTCCCTAGGGACATGCCAAGTTCTCATCCTCCAAGAAATACTTTCGGAGGGAGACAAGGATCCTATGGACCTCACATTTCAGGTGTACGAGGCTGATATGCCTCATTCCTGCCCCAACCCTTGACTCGGAGGACTGAGGAGAGGGATCTGGTGCCCAGTCGTACTCTGCCTCAGATTCTGAGAAGTGGAATGGTCTGATCCCTATCCTTCCCTCCCCAAAATTCCTCTTGCGGTGGCGACCACCTACTATCTTGCCCCTAGGTGGCTCTTTGGGGCATGGCCCACTTCCGGCATGAGGAGGTCCTTTGGCCATACTACTTATGGGTTAGAGAGAGCTCCCACCAGGGTGGGCCGCGGTGCAAGGAGCACTGGGGAAAATGTCGAAAGGGACACAGGGAGGAATCCTGTACTGGCGAGTGACCATACATGCAATGTCTCCATACCTGTGGTATGTGGCAAACGGGGAGTGACCCCTTACCCAGTGTAGTGAGCGCAAGAGAGACCCCCATACGGAGTGTTGCTGTCATGGGAATACCCTCTCTTGGGTTAAAGGTGGAATAGGGAAAACCTCCAAGCCGAGGATGGAAGTAGGGAGGGCTCGCACCTTCAGTATTGGTGGTATGGAGTGATCCTCTTTGCTGGGTGGAATTGCTGCAGATTGGTCCGCAGCGGCCATCGCCTGTACCGGAGACCGAGAGAGTCGACCCAGCCAGCCCGGGGGCAGTTGGGGCCTCGATCTAGGTCAGGAATATAACTTCCCCTACTCAACGTATGCAGGGAGTTGGGGATATGAGTCAGTAGTGGCTCGGTCCATAGTAGTCGTTGTTTTTGATGCCCCACGGCAGGGGTCCTCTTCCATTTTCACCCAGTGGTGGTTCCAGATCAGATGAATTGGAGCCGGTGGTGTAGGCGCGTTTCTTACCAGCTCCTTGGCTCGGGGAACCGGGTGGCGATACTGACGTAGCCTGGTGGGATCCCTCACTGGGAGCCCTTAGAGCGGGACTCCGATGGGGCCAACCTAGACATCCCCCACCTCGTCGGCATAGGGAAGGGATTTGTCAAGGCGTTCCGGGGAAAAGCTCTTGAAATTATTGCATTTTGGGGTGGGGAGCAGCGGCTTTCTACGAGCCCCTCGGGGGCGGCGTTGATGGCGAGGCGTGGCCACCTTGAGATCTAGGCGGGCCATATCCCCAGTGGGGATGATCCCCTCCTCCTCGTACCTGTGTACAAGGTCATTAATTACCCTTCACTGGATAATTTCTGATGGGGAGAGGGGGTGTGGAAGCCCAACAGTCATAGCGGTAAAAGCCTTCATGGAAGAGGCAGAACCGTGTGGGGTAGTAGCGTCAATATTTCCCCTGTCCCTGCACCGGTGGGCAGGTGATCAAGCTCCAAATGAAACAACTTGGTTCCTGAAAGTAGAGATATGAACTCATTAATAGTGCAAGAAAAAGAAATCAACAACCAGTGCCCCAGTGTCGTTCCATATTTTGTGGCAAGTAAGAGGGATCCAGGCTGACAACGTCACAGAACGGAATGCTCAACATCCTGAATGTCCCAACTTCTAGAGAGTTTCACGTCAGGCTTCCTTGGTGGGACCTGGTGCCGAATGACGCGGTCTAATGACATGATAATCCATTGATTCCTCAAACACTACTATTCTCCCTATTGAAGAGAATATTTTCACGTCAGGTTCACCATTTCCGTTTCCAATGCTTTCACTAGGGCACGTGCATCCGTCACGTAGAGGGCGCATAGCTGTTACCCCGCATTCCCGCTTTCCAAAGGCGGGAGACATCCGCTCCTTATACAGGGATGTCTGCTCCTTGATCGAAACGGGATGATGGGATATCGATTCTTAATTCCGTGGATTCCTCCTCGGAACACGTCACCTAGTCCGGGTCTCCCTCATAGACTTAATACATTGTTCGTGAAACCCTTCCCATAGCCATATCTTCAGGGACACCATTTAATTACACTGCTTCTGTCAGGACATTCCAAGGGGTCTGGTCAGGGCAGCAACCTTCGGTTAGGTGAGAAGTCACGTTGAGAATCACTGGCATGTCCGGATGCTGGGGGATTGGCGTGTTTGTATTTTTTCCCTTATCATATGGCTTCTAGAGGGCAGGGAAGCACAATGCATCCCACATAGAACATGGGGAATCATATTCTATGGGCATGTATCTGAGGTTTTCTTCATCTTCCCATGTTTAACATAGGGTATGCCGCAAGTTTAACATCAGGTGGAGATAGATCAGACTGATCAGAACACTGATTAGAGTGGATCAGATGGAGGAACCCCCCTGGAGGGAACACCGATAGTGGGGCCAACACGTGGGTAGATTCCCAAATTCTATTTGATGGAATGGGGAGTGGGGTGGCATGAGCCCACCGGGATTTGGCAGCCCGGGTGAGTATCAGGATGGATGATGGAAGGTTGAATGGAGTGGTGGGGGAATGAGATTGGACCGTTGCGAAGGTGACAGTAGTGTTGGTATTAAGCCTCTAAGAGACTTCCTACATATCCCTGTGGTAGAGAATCAATGTCTGTGTAGTTCTATGGGATGACTGGACACCTAAGGAGTCAGCCCATGTGAATGGATGCATTGATGGGACCCAGAGGAAGTGGAACCTCCAGGTTGTGGCATGAGCTTCCCGAGACTCATAGGCTCGAGGGAGAAATCAGGATGAGAGATGACTGGTGGTCTTGAACCTCTTGGAGGCTTCCTACACACCATTCCTTAGAAAGGACCAAAGACCACGTAGTTCAGATGGTGAATACAGTTTAGCGTCATGCAGGACGGGGGCGAACCGATGTGAGGATGGTCGGAACAACTAGGTGATGGGCTTGAACCTCACGGAGGCTTCCTATGTACCATGTCTTGACATAGATCAAAGTCCCCATAGTTCAGCATGGATTGTGTATTACACTCTGAGGAGGCCTAAGTGTTGTTGAACCGACGCAAAGCCAGTCAGAATGACCGGGTGGTTGGCTTGAACCTCGTGGAGGCTTCCTACGTACCATGCCTTGACATGGATCAAAGTCCCCGTAGTTTAGGATGGGATGGGGCTTACACTTTGAGGCTGCCCAAGTTTTCTTGGGGCTGGAACCTCATGGAGGATTCATATGTACCATGACTTGACATGGATCAAAGTCCCCGTTGTTCAGGATGTTTTCGGGCTTACACTTTGAGGCGGCCCAAGGTGATTGGGGCATGAACCTCATGGAGTCTTCCTACGTACCATGCCTTGACATGGATCAAAGTCCACGTAGTTCAGGATGGGTTGGGGCTTACACTCTGAGGTGGCCCAAGGTTTCTGGGGCTTGAACCTCATGGAGGCTTCCTACCTACCATGCCTTGACATGGATCAAAGTCCCTGTAGTTTGGGATGGATTGGGGCTTACATTCTGAGGTGACCCGAGGTGTTTGGGGCTTGAACCTCATGGAGGCTTCCTAAGTACCATTCCTTGACATGGATCAAAGTCCCCATAGTTCGGGATGGGTTGGGGCTTACACTCTGAGGTGGCCCAAGGTGTTGGTGAACCGACGCGAAGGAGGTCAGAACGACCGGGTGGTGGGCCTGAATCCCGTGGAGGATTCCAACATACCATTTCTTGACATGGATCCAAGTCCCCATAGTTTGGGATGGGTTAGGGCATACACTCTGAGGTGGCCCAAGGTGTTTGGGGCATGAACCTCATGGAGGCTTCCTACATATCATGCCTTGACATGGATCAAAGTCCCCATAGTTTGGGATGGATTGGAGCTTACACTCTGAGGTGGCCCAAGGTGTTTGGGGCTTGAACCTCATGGAGGATTCCTACTTACCATGCCTTGACTTGGATCAAAGTCCCCGTAGTTTGGATGGGTTGGGGCTTACACTCTGAGGCGGCCCAAGGTGTTTGGGGCTTGAATCTCGTGGAGGCTTCCTACGTACCATGCCTTAACATGGATCAAAGTCCACGTAGTTCGGGATGGATTGGGGATTACACTCTGAGGCGGCCCAAGGGGTTTGGGGCTTGAACTTCGTGGAGGCTTCCTACGTACCATGCCTTGACATTGATCAAAGTCTTCATAGTTCAGGATGGATTGGTTCTTACACCTTGAGGCAGCCCAAGTGTTGTTTTTTCATGATCAGTGCTCACTCTAAGCTCACGTGAGTCATGCTCGGTGTGAGAAACAATAGATATTAGAGACCTGATGATCATGTTGAGAAACGTGCGTCTATGGAAAATGGAGTGGGGCTTACGCGTGGAGCGGCCCAAAGGGGAAACCGGGACTTATGCATAGTCTGTATCCCAAGAATTCAGGGCTTACTATAGGTCGGAGGCCTGAGGAGACAAAACGCAGTGGGAGAGATATTTGGTACCGAAGAAAGGAGTAGCACCGTTTCCTACCACACCCTTCACTGGCCCTAGGGACCGAATATGAAAGGAGGGGCAAGAATTCTTCCTCCAGCAAGAAAATCTAGGGGATTACACCAAGGTGGTTTCCCTTTCCCCATGGACAAACACCACTCCAATAAGGAGGATATCATCCCCTATGAGGGGTGATGCCATCCCCATGGAGATGAGTGGGCGTGGAGAATGTCCAAGGCAGGGGGCCCTACGTGCAAATCATGAGGTGAGGTCACATTTTATTGTCATGTGCTGAGAAAGATGGTGCTTGGTAATTTAAGGTCCTGCAGCTCAGACGAAGTGGGTTTGCTCCACACCCCTAGGGCTTACATTACCGGTACCCTCTACTCCTTATGGAAGGGAAGGCATCGGCAACGCCATGGCGAGGGGGTGTGATAGAGAGAACCATAAAGGGGTCCACGTTAGCATGGATATGTGAAGAAGCAAGAGCTGTTAGCATGCCTATGTGAAAAGGCATAAGGAAAAGCAATGCAACGGGACGAATCATCCAAGGGACTATGAAGTTGCTTTGTATGAGCCTAGAAGGTCATATGGGGAAACGATGTATGATGTGGATGTCTGGGGTGTGAGAGAAACCCACGAATGGCATCAGAAACTTGTGCAAAGGTATGCCCAAGGAGCATGGGGAATGCAAGTGAAGAGGTAGCCGAGAAGCACCGAGGTGAGGGGCCCTGGAGAGTTGTGTGTAACCTTTGAGACTTGCGTGCAAAATAGGTAGCCCTTCGTGAAAAACACCGAGCTAGCATGAAATCAGAGAGGATCGCACGTAAATGGAGTCGTGGCTTTGAACGCAACTAGAAAGGATTGTGTACAAGGAGTATGAATTGCGCACAATCAGTAGAGGTTGCGCGCAATGACTGGGGTGCGCGTAATTGAAGGGGACTGAGCACAGTTAAAAGGGATTGCACGCACTAGGACAGCCTGTGCACAAGGGGAAGGGATTGCATACAAGGGGCGGACCCCGAGGGGATTGGAATTCAATCTTAAACCAAGGGGATCTTGCATGATGTAACACCCCAATCTTCCACGGTACGCTTCTCTTTGAATAATGTCATAGCATGTGTTGTACGCAACACCAAGTTCTAACACACCATAACCAATCAAACTAGCCGTTATGAATAGTAATACCTAATTTTTGAAATTATATATATTTTATTTTTTAAAATGGAATTCATTTTTTGATTTTAAATATCTAATTTATCCTAAGATGAAATTTTGGTACTTTTCGGATAACTTTAATATTTTGATGAATAGTGAAAATTACTAAATTTTAATTAAAAACAACTTTTTAATCAAAATAATTAATAGTGATAAATTATGAATTTGAGTGGTTTTAAAGTATATTTAGAATATATTTTTACCATTTAATATAATTTTGGTCATTGGACATAATTTTACAATTAAACCGGACATAAACAAGTGTTAATATTTTGATAGTTATTATCTCTTAAAAACACGCTTTTTGTTTTAACAACGGGAATTAATTTTAAATTAATTTCTTCCACTTATGTGTTTTGAATATGGAAAAATGGATTCCATATTTGGAATCAGTATGTCCAAATTTTATAAATAGGTAACTTTTATTTTTATACATTTTGAATAATTATTTCGGTAAATATTTTATTTACCATGGTTAAGGGTAAATCCGGTAAATAAGGGTTAAAAAATAATATTATAATAATAATAAATTACCCTAAACGTGTCCTAGGATTATTTGTTGATACATGTTAGACCATAGTCATCTTGGGGTCGATTTTGGGACCCCATGGAGCCACTTGTAGGTGATAGGGACACTTTATTTTAATTAAGTTAAAATGAATACAAAACTGACACAAGCATATATCTTTTAGAAAAACAATTTTTACATAGGGTTATATATGTTAGATTTTCAACTATAAATATTAATTAGAAAGATAAAGAAAATACTACATAATGATAGTTTATTAATAATTTTTAGAGATTAAATAATTTAATTTATTTATGACACAATGATGATGCAGTAATTAACATAATAGTGAACATTTAAAATAATTGATATTATAAATACCCAAATAAATATAATTTGAGACTTTTAATGAATTAAACTAAATTTATAGGATACTATGACATATTAGGATTGATATAAGTAACTGTTTTCAAAGTAATCATTCTGTTATGAGTTTCACAAAAATCAACTATTGAATAGTGTCAAAATTGACATAAAGGGTTTTTAAAACAAATATTATATTATTAATTGATATTAAATTCCTAAAAATATAAGGTTCGGCCAAGAGACTTATATTATGATAGTGGTATCATTAATGGACCAATTGGGGGTATCTTGGATGTATATAGTAAGTATATTAACTATATAATATAAAAATACAAAGTGACAAGGTAAATGTCAAACTAATTAACTAAGAGTTAATACTTAAAGATAAGGTTAATATAGTAACCCAAACCTGTCTAAATTCTATTGGTTGAATTTTTTTAGACAGATCCCCACCTTAAAATTTAAATAATCAACTTTGGAGCCATTATAAACCGTATATGAATTTATTATAAATTAATATTTCTAGCTTTTCCAAAGGTTCCCCTCACCCCTCTTATAAAAGGGCACTCCTCCTTCTCATTTATTCACACCTTCAAAGCCTTTTGGTTCGGCCAAAATCTGACCATATACTCTCCCAACTTCCCTCACTACAACCTAGAGGCCTTATTTTGATTAGAAATCCAACCTAAGGAGCCCTTTTGATCAAATCAAAAGGAAGAACCCGAAGAAGAGGTAATGATTTCACCACCCTTTTCCAAGTTCCTTTCTTCTTCCACTTCTTCTTCCTTTGTTATTACCATTCTAAAATAATAAATCCAGTATCATATATATACTGTGATGTTATTATAAATATGGTACAACCATATTCATTATTCTATCCACCCTTTGAATAACATGTCACCATATGTGCGTACGTACGGCTTACCGTCTCCACGTCGTGGTGTAATTGTTATTCAATATATTATTATTTAGATGGGTATAATAATGATGTGTAACTCATTTAAATAATAAATATAACATGTTAATGATTATTTATATATGATATAACATCCATTTATATATTATTTTAATATCAAAAGAATGATATTGTCGCTCGTGTGTACGTACGGACTACCGTCTCCACGAACGCGATGAGATTCATTCTTCATCGTATCCATTCAAGTATAATTATCATTTGATGATTTAAAAATAATGTTTAAGGACTTGATATAATTATTTATATGAATAATATACAACCTATCCATGAAAAACATGGCTTATGTAACAAAACATATAAAAGAAAACGAGTAAGTTAACACCCGAAATGACGATAATACTAAGATATTATTAACAAAGCAATGTTAAAAGATCATATATGATATCATATGAATGTATATGATTATTGTATAATTTAATAACAATTATTTCACTATTACACATGAGGTTAACCTACCCCAACCAAGGAAAAGTACAAGGTAAGGGTTATTTCACAATCTCTTCATTATCCGAGATTGTTTATACGTAATAATCTACTGAGATCTCTTTATCATCCACATCCATGTTTCTTAAAAATGAATTTAAAAACATTTTTACTATTTACTAGAATATGGGTTAAAGTCATTTATACCCTTGTTTGACTTTTTATAAGAGGTTTATAAAGGAATCTTTCCTTCGTTTTCCAAACAAGGTGCTTTTTAACCTTTTCAACAAAATTAAGGTAAGAATGTTTTTTTTAACTTATACGGCGGGTGCGGCTATTTTCCGCCGTTATAAAATCGTCGAAGTTTCCCTTACAAGCTTATAAGAATATTTTCAAAGAAAATGTTTTATTTCATAAATATAAGACTCTTAAATGATTTCAAAATAGAAAGAGATATTTCTCTAAAAAGAGTTTTGATTTCATCTATGTCAACATCCTTTGATGGATTTTACGCTTATTTAAAGTTGATTTATTATGATACAAAACTTATATATTGTATTGAAGGTTTTGTTATATGTTTGACTATGTATGTGCTATTTTTATACCGTTCATAGTTTATGGTGAAAGTATTGACATCTCGTATGCTATTTTTAATACGAATGTTTATGTTATGTTTAAACCTTTTCATATGGGAATGCATTGGACTTAATATGTGACGGGTGGAGCCCGCTATATCTCCTCGATGCATCGGTAGGTCTCATGAGACAAACTAGTGTCTTGGAACAAGGCCTTGACAAAATATTATTTGTAGTCTTGGCACGAGGCCTTGGCTATGTGGTTATGATAGTCTGACATTATGAATTCCATCATTATGAAAGTGGTTATTGATATTCCATGTGATTATTAGATTAGTATAATATCTATGTGAATAAGTAAATGGCATTATTTCATTTTACTTTTTCCATACTATGTTGAAGTTCATGTTTAAAAAGCTTTTGTTTTAGTTATACATTGCCTAAAATGTTTATTCTTATTTATGAAAGTTTCCGCTATATTGTTATCCTTACTGGGCATTTGAGTTCACCCCTTTTCTATGTTTTATTTTTCCCAGGAAGTGAAGAAGTAAATTATGAATGACCTCCAGGGATATTATGTGGGGATATGAGTGTGTAATATGGAGACAATATGTTGTTGTAGTAGTTTTACTTTATGATGTAATGTAAGACTTATGAATATATCTAGTGTTTCCAAGGCTACTAAACCAATCGGTCTTTCGAGATTTGATCTTTCTTGTGATCATTCCAATGTTATGTAATAATGCACCGACTCTAGGTAACTAGGGCCGGGGCGTTACACATGAAGGCAGACCCTGAGGAGACTTGGCACGAAAAGAATCGTACCTGAAAGCCATCTTTGCACGCTTGAAAGGCAGATTTCGCGCACGAGATCTGGTTTGGATTCTTCATACTTGAAGTAGAAAGGGGTTTCCTTCTATTTATAAGCATTCGGGGGAGAAGAAACTGGGTTGGCGCAAAATAATTGTGTGCTGGAGGCAGCGGCGTGAAATGCCAACCGTGCAGGGCGGGACAAGAAATATTTCGCGCCCACACCGCCGAATTCTCGCAAATCCTAGAACATTCTGCGCGGGGTATAATTTTTTCGTGCACTTATGAATTTTTTTCACACGCCCCCTCTACGCCCCCCAAACTGGGTCTCCAGATCCGAATATGACTTCACTTTGTCATTTGGAAACCTTATTCATCCCTTGAGCATTTTTTGGCATCTACAGTGGTGCCTACTGTTGCACCTATTGGACTTGTTGGATCAGTGCCTCCACCATAGATGACAGTTTCTCAAGCTTTCAATCAGATTAGACTAGTGATTCAAGAGAATAATAAACCTCCTATTTTATCATAGCACAAACCTAGCCTTGAACCTAATGTCCAGAAGGAGTAATCCAACCTCCTCTGAAAATTTCTTCAATCCCTCCAACTTCTAAGACACCGCCTCTTAATCCTGAGTAGTAGTGTGGATAACTTCTTGGTAGGGTTGTTTGACTGTCTTTTGTTGTCTTTACCTGAATATTTGTAATACATTGTACTTCATTGAGTAATGATATTGTGTTCTCTTGTATTTCATCTATTTGTGTTCTCTCTCTTACTCTCTGATATATCTTATTCCTTTTCTTCCCTTTCATTAATTATTTTATTATTTGATACCTTTTCACTTTTTTATAATCCCAAAAGTGGGAGAACAGTTTGGAATTATTCTTATTTACTTTACCTTTGATATCTCTCTTATGTATTTTATTTTTCCTTTGATACCATTACTATTTATTTTACCTAAGCACCTTATCTATATATTGAGAAAATTCATCAGTAATGGGAGATGATAAGAAGAATGATTATATTCCACGTAAAATGATTGTACTGAATAATGCCATGATTTTTTATCATAAAAGGGGGATATTGTTGGTCCCTTGGAGACTGTTGGCCACCCTCTCTAGTATTAATGGTTTTAATAATCACAAATCATGTTAAATATTATTAATTATGTCTAATAATTTCACTCATGTTTATTAAAGTTTCAATATGTTTAATTATTCTTATCTATGATAAAAAATAAGTTTAACAAATTATGTTAATATTTATGTTGTAAGAGAGCCCATGAAGAAATATTTTCTAAGTATGACAGACTGACACCGAAAGAAGGAATGAAAAACAAATAGTGCAAAATGACTCACTGGTAGATAACTCACCGAAAGTGAAATTGACACACCGACAGACCAACTATCTCACTAATAGTTCAAATGAGTCACCTAAAGCTCAATTAACCTAACGAAATAAGGACCTACTGATGCAAGGACCGACCAACGCAAGGACCTATCGACGAAAGGACTTACCGATGCATATTCCTACCTATGAAAGGACTCACCATCAGTCAAAATGAGTTACCGACACAATGAGTCATCGATGCATGGAAAGACTGATAGAATGAAACACTGACGTAACGAGTCACTGATACATGGAAAGACCGATATAATGAGACATCGATGGAATGAACCACTGATAGAAGGAAATACTAATATATGACTCACCTATAGACTATTTAAAATTATTTTTATTTAAAATTATTTCTAACAGTCATATTTTGAGGGTTATAACGTGAATAATCAATTTAATGTTTTTTTGAAGACATCTAAAATAAGGATGTAAGAAATATGAGGTACAGTATCTACCTCAAACAAGCACACTGTCAGTCTGAAAGGATTTATATATACAAATAAGAGCACATGAAAGAGATACACACAAAAATAAAAAAGGGGACACACATACACAAGAAGATACAGTTAGACCTAAAAGCAAACCTATGCAATAAACATACAAAATGAAGAACACACAACGAACAATTCATTCCTGCGTGTTGGGAACCAAAATACTCTTTTCCATCATTGTTTCATCATCTCTACAGCTTTCAACTGAGCCTAAGGAGAAGAAAATCTCACCTTATTGGAAGATGGAACACAGTGCTCTGCGACTCCCTGTTTTCAGGGATTTCTTCCAAAAGAGGACTCCAGCTTCAACTCTGATACATCAAAGAGTCCATATCTGAGCTGTATAGCACGCAAAGAATTATAAACTCTATCTAATACTTATTGCTCTGTTGTGTACCTTTTTATTACATTTTAAATATGTTTGTGTATTTTCCTATAAAACACACAGTGACTCTTGCACTAGACTAGAAGATACTAGATATCCTCAAAAAACTATATTTTTACACTTTTTTATCCCACGAAGAAGTTTGTAAGTGGTCTTCTGTGACTTAGTTGTATTTTTGGTCCCACGTAGAACTGTGGTAGAGGTCTTGTGACTTGGACAGTCTATGTACTATTTTGTAAAACCTGATCTAGGGTGTGTATCAAAATCATTATCTATATAGATTTATTGGTGGTAGGTGATCACCAAGTTCAGAGGACTAATTCTCAACTTGAGACAGAGTCACTTTTTACATCTACTGTGTTTTCAAAAAAAATCTCTATTTTTTACCTTTATTTTAGAACACCGTATTTCACTTTGATAGTTAGTATTGGCTACTGTTGATAACTATTTTGTCCTATTACATTAGTTTTAAAAGTTGTATCAAAATCTCAGATTGTTACAATTGAGAAATAATCAAGATTCTGAGAAACTTGTTGAACAGTTAGACTATTATGAATTAACTACTTTGATTAGCTGGCATATTTTGTTTTAAATTGGGGTAATATTTTAAATAAACTTTTTAACTTAAATTTTTATAGGAACTCAATTCACCCCCCCTATTGAGTGTACTACTATGAAAAACACTCTTTAAGAACACTTCTCAACCATATATACCAATATAAAACTATTTTATAGGTTATACATATAAGATATCTCAATATTATTGTATTGAAGTATTCCATAATATAAAATAATGTTATATTTATTGGTGGGTATCATTTTTATATCTTTTCATTAAGTAGTCTTAATTAAATTACTCCCACTAAAAATGATTACCCCAAACATTATATGCATTTAGTGGTCCAAGATCAATTTTCACTAAGAATCAAACCCACTACAGAATAAAACTCTTCACTTTAGTTCTTTATGTGGGAAATAATTCCAAAAATAATAGTTCTTATTCATAGATAGTTAAGTAGGAAAATTGTTTTCTATATACATCATATAGATAATAATCAACTCTATTCCTATGATATCCCAACCCTAGGAATTTATCATCTATGTATCACCCAAATAACACAATGGAATTTGGTTTCCTAACCCTTATGATTAACCAAACCCATCGTGCCTTAAACAATATAATCTATGTGAACCCTACTATGGCATGAAACTATCTAGTTGGGAGATCAAGTAATTTAAAGGTGATACTTTGGAAGAAATATTACAGTTAGTATTTGAGGTATTTTTTTCTAAGTATTTAAAATATAAAACAAATTATACATACATATTAAATTCATAACTATTGAATCATATGTGATATTCATTTTCTCATGTTTTATTACATTATTTATGAACGATTCTAAAAATTTAGTTTTGGAATCCCTATTCCATCAACCAAATTTATTTTTTCACACCACATTGTTTTGTAACTATTTACACAACCCATAGTTTGTGTTACTCACCCAAATATAAAATCCAAATATATCCATAGATATCCAAATTTATCCTATGAATAATGTATATAAATTCTACATGTAAATTCGTAGAACTATATTAGATTGAAAAACTCTAAAAGAGTAATCCTAGATCCATAGAAAGACAACCCCCGCCTTTCTAGTATAAGGATAATCTTCCTAGTTAGTAGAAAGTACAACCTAAAGTACCTCTACCCAAGTATAATTTACTCAAGAGAGAATCTAATTCAGAATAATTCTAAAACATAGTATATAAAAAATTTTCTAACAACTAAATTCAAGATAATAACTTCAATTACAAATAGGCATCAAGGTAGATGAAAACAAAATCTTGTCAAGTTATACCTAGTATGTAACACAATACTAGACATTATACTAGAATCAATTTATCATATAAATGTATCATACACAATATCCATATTCTATAAACATTTTTATAAACATGAATATTTAAAAGAAATTAATAAATAAGTAAACTATTTGTTTATTTTCTAGAATATGAGAAAAAATATGAACCTTTTGGATTTTATTAAGAAATGAAAATCTCTTATTTCTGGTCCATAATACTTATCATTTATAAAAATTTTATAAACATTGAGAAAAAATACCCAAAAATTAATCTTTTTATATTTTTTGGATATGTCATATTTTAAGACTAATAATAAGGGATTGTCAGTTATAAAATATGACTGATACCAAAATCATCAATGAGTTTTAATTATATTATATGATATAAATTCAATCATACATTATGATCGATATCAGAACTTACAATTAGAAATATCATTACGCTTCGATCATATTTTACAATATCCTATATATAGAAATTACATTATGATATTGTGTTTTCATTAAAAAATTATTTTTATCATGGATTATGATATTGTCTATCATAACCTATGATACTAAAAAAATCCAAGGTTTTATGTTATATAATATTTTACAATATGGATGATCCATACATTATGACTATGAAAAACATAAATTTTATGGCTGATATTCATCTATACCATATCATATTTTACAATATGGCCTCAGACACATCACTAGATCAATGTCATTTGAAAAACCAATGGATAAAAAATTGGATCTATTGAATAAAAAGTCTTTGATACCACTAATATATTTTAGAGAATCATATAATGGTCTTAGTCTATAGAAGAAACCCCTAAATGACTTGATCTATCCTTAACTGAAGAAAAAAACCGTAGTGATATTTCTTCTGTGGGAATACATCGACCAGTAGATCCTTGTTCGTAATCTGAGGACCCCAATTCTTCAAAATGGGTATCAACGCCTTCTTTGTAGAATATTAATGAGTAACCAATGAAATGAAATTCGTGACTTATAGAATGCAATAATGGTGTGATGAATCGAACCCGGATGCCACTTAATGGGTTCCCCAAGCCTAGTGGGCCACGTGGCCTCAATCGCATCATTCTAAATTCCAGAGGATGCCGACTAGCTGCGAATGCCTAGGGTGTGTCCATGGGAAGACTATTCCCTCATTAGAAGAGAATATAATAGATGAAGGAATATAATGTAATAGTAAACAGGGGAAGAAATATAACCAAATAAAAGAAGAAAACTCATGAAATAGATAAATGAGAACTAAACTAATTGTATCAACTGAATAATGATAATGTCATGTCATGTCACAAGAAAACTAGAAATGCATGGATACAAGACAATAAGAATAACATGTTCCATAAAGTTAAGGGAAAAAAATACTACTCCAAGTATCCTGAGATCCAACTCGGTCAACTACTATCAAGCTCCATCCTATCAGTATGCAATCAAGTGTTGGAATTTGTATGCTTCCCATTGTCCACACCTGCAGTCATATAATCTACTTCGGGTACCAAACGGTGCCTAGACAGGGTGTGAGATAAATCTCAATGGGTCACCACCAATAGTGTCTATAACATCCATCCCATATAATGTAATATAGTAGTATGTAGGCATGCATATATAAAACAAAGTAAGCAGTACAAAATAACTAAATACCCAAGTACCTGCTTCATCCCTTGGCTGGTGTCTGAACATGTATGTAATTCATTTTTTTAAGTAATTACCATTTAATGTTAATAGTTCACATGAGGCATAGCCAACACTGACATCATTATGTGATATTATAAGTCATAAAGGCCCCAATAAGTAATAAGGAAACCTCAAAATTATATCCAATGAGGGAGTTCTAGGGTAAAAACCATGGTAAGGTAAACTCACGGAAAGGTAACTCAGTGGTATCTGAGTACGGATAAGGGTTAAGAGTGTAATCCAAGGAGCGTAATCCAAATTATTCCAATATAAGGCACCTAATGAGTCCAAGAAGTGCATCCAAGGAAAAATAGGTCTAAGCAATGACTGGGTCCAAGGATTGTATCTAAGGAACCTACTTGTCAATGCTGGATCTAAGGAGTTATCTAAGATATACTGGAATAATGAAATAGATCCAATGGTAGTATACCGAACATCCAAGGAATGAAATAAAACTGGAATCTAGGTGGGTATCAACCTAAGTAAATTGAATCCTTGTATCAAAATGGGGTTCTCGGGACCCATGGTATTCTCCTCTTAGAATCCAAGGTGAGCTCGAGTCAGTCCATTTCTATTTGATATTATAATTGTGTAATAATTCATTTGGTTCAAGTCATGCCTTCCATTGGTGTGGATAGGACAAGTAGAGTTGAAACCATTTATTTATTAGTCCAATCCTTGTCTTCTATTAGTGTGGATAGGACAAGTAGCATTGCAACCATTTTATTAAGTCTCAGTTAACCATTAAGGCATATTCAATTATTGAGGTTCACTCTACTAACTTCCATCAACATAGAAGGGGTGATATGGACATGTAACATTTATTAAATCTCTTTTAATTAGGCCAAGTTATATACATATTATACTTCCCATTCCACATTTCACATTTAATAATCATTCGAAGAAATTACCATAGGTTGGCCAAGTGGTGAGCATACATGGTACATTCCATTATGCAATACTCATTAAACAAAAAACCATTTATTATAGTAAGACTCTCCTTTAGGAAGGTCAAGAAAAGTCACACCCAAACGGTGGATCAAACGTGTCAAAAACACTAAAAACCCAATTAGGGAATAACCTTTGACATGAGGCGGATTGAGTTGTGGGTGTAACCACTAACAACTAATAACATATTTGGAAAACCCATAACCATAAAATTCTAACAAGTATAATCATGCCATGTATATTTAATAAATGGTGTCCAACAAAACTGGTGGGCCCCTCATGAACATTCCAAAAACAATGAACATTAGATATAAGTTATAGACCACCCACCTTAGGGTTGTATGATCCTTCTCCTCCGGTATCATCCCTTGATTTGACTTGGATCAGAGTAGATCTAAGAAAAGGTGAAAAATGATCACAACGAGATAACTGGTTGAAGAGAAAAAGGAAAAAATAATGGCTAAAGAGAACTCAAGTACTTAGCATTGTGCATCCAACGTGACTAATAGAAGCTCGATCAGAAGCTAGACGAAGAAGATCTTTTGATTCTAAGATTTGATCTTAAAAAAAACCCAAATTGAGAGAGTAATAGGCCAGTCCTGCATAAAATCATATTAGGGGGAAGGGGTTTGATTAATAGATCATTAAGGGTGTTTTAGACATTTTACATAGGTTTTCATCCTCTGCACAATTTGTCTACCTAGTTTGTCAAACCGTGCGCAAACCGTACGAGACGGTTCTGCCTGAAAAGTCTTCCTCCACACAATTTTATCAAACCGTGAGCTATCCATGCACGATTACCTAGGAAAAGGGGCGTTCATGCGGTTATGATGAATGGTCATCCACCAATCATGTGAGGTTCTACTGTTCAAAAAAACACCATCCACACAGTTTACTCTAAACTGCACACAGGGTTTGTTTCCTCTAAAAGGATGGGTTACGGGCTCTGAACAACCCAGATACACCCTAGAAACCTTTAATAACTCATTAGTCATCCATATTAGGTCCAAAGTATATATTTAGACTGAAAAATAAAGGATCTATACTTGAGTGAAAACGGGGTCCTTACAGTCTTCTCCCATTAAAAGAACTCACCCTGAGTTCTCCTTCCAAAGGTAAAGAAACGTTGTCTGAGAAAAACTCTAGTCACTGAGCACGTACATCAGCTTCCCTCTTCCAAGTCTCGCCATGTACTTGGTCGTGCTTCCATAGCACCTGTACAAGAGGGATAGTGTAACATCCCAGGTAAATGAAGAATAAGAAATATTTCATATTTATTAATATTTATGAATTAAATATTAATTTTACTTTAAAGGGTTTTCTATGTTCGATAGCGTACCTGATACGCAACAACAAGTTTCTTTGGAATCTTATGTTGCACACTAATAATATAATATCAACATTTTAAATGGTAGTTAACTCCTAGACATTGTATTGGTGGGAATGAACAAAACTAACTACAATATGATTATACATGGTTGTTAAATGTATTTAAATTATCCAATAAAAATTTAGAGGCTTAAAATGTGAATGAATCTAATTTTAAGCATAATTTACATTAAAAGGCCGAATTATCACCTTTTAATGGCGAACCCTTTTTAAATATAGTTTTGGTCACTTTAATACATTCTATATGACCAAATAAAATCCTTCTTTAGAATGGGGACATCAAAATTTACTTTTTGTAAATGTTTGGAATTTTTCCGATAAAGTTCATTTTTAATGAATAGTAAAAAATATTGTATTTTAATTCAAAAGTGCTTTATAATATAATTTATTTATATGGTTATATTATCTTTTTAATTGGTTTTAAATTTAAATTAAAATATATTTTTACCATTTAATCCAATTTTGTTCATCAGAATTAATTTCTCTTTGGAATTGGACATAAACAAGTATCAATCTTTTGATAGTTATTGTTTCTTAAAAACACGCTATTTTTTTGATAACGGGAATTAATTTTAAAATAAATAAATTCCACTTATATGTTTTGAATTTGGGAAAATGGACATCATTTTTTAATTCGGAATATCAAATATAGATTAGGCTGAATTTTTGGTATTTTTCTGAAAAACTTCAATTTTTGATGAATAGTGAAACCACTTAGAGGTAGTTAAAAAACTGACTTTTTCATTTAAATGGAAATTTACCACTTATGTGTATTGAATTAAAAAAATCCAACATACATGGTTGTTATCAAGAAGTAAAATTTGGTTCATTAAGATGAAAATAATTTTTTGGTGAATAGTAACTTTTGACTTTTATTTATCGCGGTTAAAGGTAAATAGGGTAATTCAAGGTAAAAAGAATATTATAATAATTCAAAATTACCTTAAAACTTGTCCAAACCTTATTTTTTGAGTCATTAACGACCATGGGAATCTTTGGGTCGATTTTGGGACCCGATTGAGCCACATGGGAGTGATAATGACAATTTAGATTAATTAACTTAAAGTAAAGGCAAAAATGACAAAATAAAATATTGTTTAGTAAATTAATTTTTATATGGGGTAATATAAATTATATTTTAGACTATAAATATTCATTGGAAAGATAAAAAAATTTCCTATATCATGGTATTTGTTTTATAATCTTTAGACATCAAATAATGTAAATTATATATGACACAATAATGATGCAGTGTTTACCTCATTAATAAATCATTTAAATAAATAAGATTATAATGATTAAAATATTGTCCAAAACATGTACAATTCCTATTAGATGATTTTATTTAGACCATGAGTAATCTTATATTTGACCTTAATGATTGTTGGACCTTTTGAAACCGAATATCATTATATAATAAAATAATATTTTCACACTTTCCTAAAGAGCCCCTCCCCCCCCTTATAAAAGAAGACCAATTCTAACCAATTCCTCACACCTCTCAAGCCATTTGGCTCGTCCGAACTCTGCCCAATTACACTACCTACATATATATCCTCCTCCTACAATCCTTACCTTAGTCAGAAGGCACTTCAAGAAGTCCTTTGGTTCAAACCAAAGGGAGTTACCCAAATTAAAGGTAATTGTTTCTCTTAAATTGTTTTCTTTTATTTTACTTCTCCAAACCCTAAACTCTTCTTATTTCCATTATTTTGTAACAAAACAGTATCCTAAATATACTAGGATGTTGTTATGAGAATTATTCTAACTAAACGTACACAAAACTCCATCTAATGGATGAAGAACATAATGTTTCTGTGGATGGAAAACTAATGCCTCACGAAACGATGATTGTCCAATTACATATTACCGCCTCTCATGGTGGCCATTATGATGGAACTGTATTTATATATGATATATATTATGTTTATGATTTCCTTATGCTTTTGTACTTCCCTTTTATATCAATCCGTTATGGTTTCCATAGTGGGTAAATACGATAATCTCATTTGAGGAAGTGCGGACTACCGCCCATTAAAGTGATGTGACTCATTAATGCCTTATGTGGGATGTATAAAGGATAGAGTTAATGATATTATATATGATATTATACTGGAATTATTATATACCTATGTATAATTATGTTTTAATTCCATTAAAATAAGAAATAGAAATGAAATTAGCGTTCATGTGTACGTACGGCTTACTGTCTCCATGAACGGTGCATTTCATTTCTTACCTCCAAATGTTATGTACTATTATAAATAAATGTATATGATAGATATATATGATATATATGATACCCAAATCATGAATATCATTCTGGATAAAATGAAATTTTGACCACATGAACAACATGTAATTATAAGAATTCCATTTTTGACTCAAGTACCAAATATCAACAAAATGAACGTTATTAACTTAAATGATTTCATACTATTTATAACATGGTAATAAGTGATATAAAAGGAATAAAAAACTTGAAAAAGGTTCTTAAGAAAGTAGAAATTAACTTTAGTTTATTATTCAGGATATTAATGAACGATCGAGTCAAGTCTGACACGAGCTAAGAGACTTCATCTCAATCTCCTTTCATTGAGGCATTTTTAGTTTTATACACGACTTTATTTTATACGGTGTATAAAACCCTTTGACTTTTCATTTTATTAAAAGGGAATATTTTTATACAGATTGTTTTAATAAATTAAAAAAAGGAATGTTTTGTTTTACGTAAGCGGTGACAACTACCTTTCCGCCGCCGCGAGTATTATTTGATCTTTGGCTTCCTTAATAAGCCGAAATGTTTCTGAAAGGAAAAAATAAATACCATATACTCGTTATACGTATTTTTGGTAATGAAAATGATTTTGAGAATGGATTTATTATTTCAATATCTTGAAATGATATTTTTCTATTGCAATGTGGGAATTTTATCTTATCTTTGTACTTATGTTATGTGTTATGATCATGTTATGGTTCTTGGGCATTATTTACATATACAGGTGGTTCTGTGATAAACCTAGGGCGGGTGAGCCCTAGATAGCTCTCCAATGCATTGGGTAACATGAAAGAGGTAAACATGAATGTTTCTCCTAAGATATTTTAGGGAATATACTGTGGTGGGTATTCCAAAGTAACTCTCTATGTAGAGGTGATAACTACAATGTAAGTATGATATGGATGCCACAAGTTTCCTTTATGATTTATGATTTATATGTGTCTTTCATAAATCTTATGATTTCACGAGGTAATTAAAAGATTTCAAGTTTTGTATGTATTTATGAACAAATGTTTTCATTCCTAGTTTTATAACCCTTACTGAGCTTTTTATGCTCATCCCAAGTTTTAAAATGTTTTCACAGAACTTAAAGATGAATAGGGCCAAGGATGCGATCATGGAAAAGTCATGCTATCAAAAACATTGAACTAGACTTGACTCTTTTTTTCAAGAGTTTTTATTTTATTAAAAAAAATGGAAACTGTGTAGAAGTATCTACCTTGTAATATTTTGAGATGTAATTGTTATGTCGTAATTCTCTAAAACTCTAAGCCTAAAAAGACCCTCAATGTGAATTATTCTTTTAATTCAATATTATGTAAATGATTAAGGCAGGGTCTTTATAGTTGGTATCAGAGGTTGGATTAGATAACTTTAGGAGTTAGGGTATTGTTAAATTAATATCCATAAAGTAATTTATGTTAATATTGAAATCATATAGCATTTACAGATTACCATGTTGCTTCTCCTAAGATATTCCTATGTTCAAAATGGTTTTCCACAGAAGAAACAGGGAAGCTATGTTGGGACAACATCAAGAGGAAGTAAACCATCCAAATCATCAACCTGAGAAGGTCAGAAGCGGAATTGAACAGTTTGTTGTAGTGATGGAACAATTGACCCAGGCTATAAATGGTGGTGGTATTCATGCACGTGATCAGCCAGATCAACCGCAGAGGAACATGTCAGTAGTGGAGCATTTCATGAGGCAACATCCCCCATCATTCAGAGAATCATCTAACCATGTTCTAGCTGAAGGGTGTATTAAATCACTAGAGAAGATTTTTGATGTCATGGGTTGTTCAGAACATCAAAACTTTAGTCTCATTGTTTACCGTTTTGAAGGTGAAGCTGATCAGTGGTAGTCGATGGTAAAAAGTATCAGGGATAGTGAGGAGATTGATGCTCTTGATTGGGATGAATTCAAAGGAATGTTTCTTAAGAAATATTTTCCTAAGGTAGTTCATCTTAGGATGGAAAAACAATTCCTGTAATTGAGGCAGGAGGATGACTTAGTGGCTGCTTATGAAGAAAAATTCACTCGACTGGCAAGGTATGCTCCAAATTTCATATGAGATCTTGATAGTAAAATAAACCATTTTTACTCATGATTAAATCCAATGTATCGCAGGGATTTAGCTTTTTGTGAGTTCAAAAGTTATGAAAAGCTTGTTCATTGTGCGGAGAAGGTGGGAATGGAGTTTTATGATGATCAGGTATTCTTTGACAAACAATAGAATAAGTGGTCGAGGTGGCAGGTGAAAGGGAAGAACTCTTCAAAAAAGTTTGATGGTAAGAAACTTAAGTTTACAGTTTGTGAAAATTGTGGTAAAAAGCATGTTGGGGAATGTCTTTTGAATTCTGGTAAGTGCTACCAATGTGGTAAAATGGGGCATAAGGCTCGTAATTTCACTGAAAAAGATCAGGGTAATGGTAAGAAAAAATCTGATTTATAGTCATTAAAATGTTTTAAGTGCAATGAAATGGGTTATTATGAAAATGAGTGTCCAACAAAGAACTCAACTGAAGGAAAGAAGCCAGACTACAAGCATAAAGGGGTGGTGAAATCCTTTGCAACTACTTCAGTAGATGTTGGGCCATCAAATGAAGTAGTATTAGGTACACTATTTGTTTTTTCTGATTATGCCAATGTGTTGTTTGATTCAGGGTCTACACACTCTTTCATTTCTGAGAAGTTTTCTATTAAATTGGGAATTCCATATCAGGATATGAATACAGAACTTGCGGTAAAAACACCTGGAGGAAATGTGGAGACAAAAAGAAAACATAAGAACATTCATATCCTCGTGTATGGAAATAATCTACCTGCAAACCTTATTGTTTTGACTCTAGTAGAGTTTGATGTTATTTTGTGCATGGATTGGATTTCTGTTTATCATGCCAAGATTGACTGCAGAGCTAAAGAGGTTTCTTTTCAGAAAGATATTCAGTTTTTATACAAAAATGAACCCTTTATTTTGATAACATATCAAGAAGCTGAGAAACTAGTAAAAAATGGAAATGAATGTTACCTTGTACATATTGTTGAAAACAAAGAAACTATTCAGATTAATGATGTGCCAGTGGTAAATGAGTACCATGATGTTTTTCCTAATGAGTTTCCTAGTATTATACCTAATCGAGAAGTTTAATTTACTGTTGACTTAGTTCTTGATGCTAATCCAATTTCAAAACCCCCTTATTGAATGGATCAAAATGAACTTTTAGAGTTAAAGAAGCAATTGCAGGAGTTATAAGATAAAGGATTCATTCGACCTAGCACATCACCATGGGGTGCCCCTGTCTTGTTTGTTAAAAAGAAAGATGATTCAATGAGACTTTGCATTGATTATAGATCATTGAATAACATCACTGTTAAGAATAAGTATCCTTTGCCTCATATCGATGATTTGTTTGATCAGCTCTAGGGAGCTCATTATTTTTCAAAGATTGATTTGAGGTCGGGGTACCATCAGTTGAAAGTAAAGGAAGAAGAGATTCTGAAAACCGTGTTTCGTACTAGATATGGGCATTATGAATTTCTAGTTATTCCTTTTGGGTTAACCAATGCACCTGCTGTATTCATGGATCTTATTAATAGAATTTTCCATGAGTTCATCGATAAGTTTGTGGTTTTGTTCATTGATGATATTTTGGTTTATTCCAAAAGTAAATAAGAACATGAAATTCATTTATGGGTTGTCCTGAAAACCTTAAAAGAAAATATATTGTTTGGGAAATTCAGCAAGTGTGAGTTTTTGTTACAAAAAATTTCTTTCCTTGGTCACATTGTTTCAAAAAATGGAAAAACTATTGGCCTGGAAAAACAAAAGTTGTTAAATAATGGCTAAGACCCACAAATATAACTGATATCCATAGTTTTCTTGGTTTGGAAGGTTATTACTGAAGTTTTGTTGAAAATTTTACACGGTTATCTAGTCCAATGACTAAGTTAACTAGAAAAGGTGTTAAGTTCAGCTGGACAAAAGAATGTGATGATTGTTTTCAGGAATTGAAAAGAAGTTTGGTGAATGCTCCAGTTTTGGTACTGCCTTACCGAAATGGTGAGTTTGTTATCTACAGTGATGGTTCGTTGAAAGGACTAGGTTGTGTCCTAATGAAGAATGATCTGGTAATTGTTTATGCTTTACATCAGTTTAAACCTCATGAGTTAAATTACCATACACATGATTTGGAATTAGCTGCTGTTGTTTTTGATTTAAATATTTGGAGGCATCATTTGTATGGAGTGAAGTGTGAAATATATACCGATCACAAAAGTTTGAAGTATATATTCACTGAGAAATAATTGAACATGATACAGAGGATATGATTGGAATTAATCAAGGATTATGATTGCACGATCCTTTATCATCTGGGGAAAGAAAATAAAGTGGCTGATGCATTGAGTCAAAAAAGTAAACATCATTAACCATGTTACGTTTGGAACGAGATCCTTTGGTTTTTGATTTGATGAACTTTGGCATAGAAGTTGTTGTTGCAGAAAATTCTTCTGTTTTGTTTCAGGTGTCAGTGAAATCATCTCTATCAGACAGAATTAAGCAAGCGTAGAAGGAATACAGTGAGTTGCAGAAAAAGTTTGTGTTGGTTCAGAAGGGTAAGCTACATGATTTCAATATTGATAATGATTTTGTTTTGAGATTTGGAAAGAGATTATGTGTGCCTTGTGATTAATAGTTGAAGAATGAGTTGTTATGTGAAGCTAATGGTTCTCCATTTTCAGTTCATCCTAGCAGTACTAAGATGTACAGAGATCTTTGGGAGTATTACTAGTGGGATGGAATGAAAATAGATATTGCTGATTTTACTGTGAAGTGTTTGACTTGTCCGCAGGTTAAAGCAGAGCGACAGTTACCGAAAGGGATGCTTCAGCCTCTACCGGTGCCAGAGTGGAAATGGGAAAATATATCCATGGACTTCGTTGTGGGATTACCAAAGACATCTCAAAGGTAATAATGCAATCTGGGTTATAGTTGATTGATTGACTAAATCTTCTCATTTCCTACCTATTAGAGATACTTTGTCTTTAGATCAACTTGCTCGGTTGTATGTTAAAGAGATAGACAGGTTGCATGGTGTTCCCCTCTCCATTATATCTGATTGTGATCACAGGTTCACTTCTATCTTTTGGAAAGGCCTTCATAAGTCGTTGGGTACTGAATTAAATTTTAGTACAACATTTCATTCTCAATCAGATGGGAAATCATAATGAACAATTCAGACCTTGGAGGAGATGTTACGTGCTTTCTTGATGGATTACCAGGGAAGTTGGGACCAACATATTTCTTTGGTTGAATTTTCTTATAATAACAACTTTCATTCCAGTATACATATGGCTCCATTTTAGGCATTATATGGAAAGCATTGTTGAACTCCATCTTTTTGGGATCAAGTAGGTGAAAGGAAGCTGATGGGACCATAATTGGTAGAAGAAATTGTAGAGAAAGTTCAGTTGATTCAGAAGCACATGAGAACAGCTCAGAGTATATAGAAAATTTATGCTGATAACCGGAGGAAGGATATTTCTTTTGATGTAGGTGATTATGTCTTTCTCAAAGTTTCTCCATGGAAAAGTGTGATGTGTTTTGGTAAGAAGGGAGAGTTGAGTCTGAGGTTCATTGGATCTTATGAAATTCTGGAGAAAGTTGGATCAGTTACATATAGAGTGGATTTACCTCCAAGTATATCCCAGGTACACAATGTTTTTCATGTTTCGATGTTGAGAAAATATAGGTCAGATCCATCTCATGTTTTGAGCCCAGAGGTAGTTCAGTTGGAAGAGAATCTCTCTTATGAAGAACAACCGGTCTAGATTCTTGACCGTAGAGAGCAAGTGTTGGGGAATAAGGTAATTTATCAGGTAAAGGTTTTGTGGAAAACCCATATGGTTTAAGAGGCAACATGGGAATCTGAAAATTCTATGAGGGATAAATACCCCCACTTATTTTGATAAGTGAATAAAAATTGTGAGGACGCAATTCCCAAAAGGGGGGAAGGATGTAACATCCCAGGTAAATGAAGATTAAGACATATTTCATATTTATTAATATTTGTGAATTAAATATTAATTTTACTTTAAAGGGGTTTCTATGTTCGATAGCATACCTGATACGCAACAACGAGTTTCTTTGGAATCTTACGTTGCACACTAATAAAATAATATTATTATTTTAAATGGTAGTTAACTCCTATCCATTGTATTGGTGGGAATGAAAAAAACTAACTACAATATGATTATACATGATTGTTAAATTAATTTAAATTATCCAATAAAAAGTTAGAGGCTTAAAATGTGAATGAATCTAATTTTAAGCATAATTTACATTAAAAGGCTGAATTATTACCTTTTAATGGAGAACCCTTTTTAAATCTAGTTTTGGTCACTTTAATACTTTCTATATGACCAAATAAAATCCTTCTTTATAATGGGGACATCATAATTTACTCTGTGTAAATGTTTCGAATTTTTCCGATAAAGTTCATTTTTTAATGAATAGTGAAAATATTGTATTTTAATTCAAAAGTGCTTTTTAAGATAATTTATTTATATGGTTAGATTATATTTTTAATTGGTT
The DNA here is from genome assembly GCA_963277665.1 of Viscum album. Classification (NCBI taxonomy): domain Eukaryota; kingdom Viridiplantae; phylum Streptophyta; class Magnoliopsida; order Santalales; family Viscaceae; genus Viscum; species Viscum album. The sequence continues at coordinate 15,123,156 of OY728163.1, forward strand.
TTAAAGTGAAATTAAAATATATTTTTACCATTTAATCCAATTTTGTTCATTGGAATTAATTTCACTTTGGAATTGTACATAAACAAGTATCAATCTTTTGATAGTTATTATTTCTTAAAAACACGCTATTTGTTTTGATAACATGAATTAATTTTAAAATTAATTAATTCCACTTATATGTTTTTAATTTGGGAAAATGGACATCATTTTTGAATTTGTAATATCAAATATGTCTTAGGCTGAATTTTTGGTATTTTTCTGAAAAAACATCAATTTTTGATGAATAGTGAAACCACTTAGTGGTAGTTAAAAAAACTAACTTTTTCATTTAAATGAAATTTTACCACTTATGTTTATTGAATTTAAAAAAACAAAAATACATGGTTGTTATCAAGAAGTAAAATTTTGTTCATTAAGATGAAAATAATTTTTGATGAATAGTAACTTTTGACTTTTATTTACCGTGGTTAAAGGAAAATAGGGTAATTCAAGGTAAAAAGAATATTATAATAATTTAAAATTACCTTAACACTTGTCCAAAACTTATTGGTTGAGTCATTAACGACCATGGGCATCTTTGGGTCGATTTTCAGACCCCATTGAGCCACTTGGGAGTGATAATGACAATTTAGATTAATTAACTTAAAGTAAAGGAAAAAATGACAAAAGAAAATATCTTTTAGTAAATTAATTTTTAGAAGGCGTTATATAAATTATCGTTTAGACTATAAATATTAATTGGAAAGATAAATAGATTTCCTATATCATGGTATTTTTTTCATAATTTTTAGACATCAAATAATTTAAATTATTTATGACACAATAATGATGCAGTGTTTACCTCATTAATAAATCATTTAATTAAATAAGATTATAATGATTAAAATATTATCCAAAACCTTTCAAATTACTATTGGATGATTTTATTTCTACAATGAGTCATTGTATCTTCGACCTTAATGATTTTGGACCTTTTGAAACCGAATATCATTATATAATAAAATAATATTTTCACACTTTCCTAAAGAGCCCCTCCTCCACCTTATAAAAGGATACCACTTCTAACCAATTTCCCACACATCTCAAGCCATTTGGCTCATCAAAACTCTACCCAATTACACTCTCTACATCTCTATCCTCCTCCTAGAATCCGTACTTTAGGTAGAAGGCACTTCAAGAAGTCCTTTGGTTCAAACCAAAGGGAGTTACCCAAATTAAAGGTAACAGTTTCTCTTAAATTGTTTTCTTTTATTTTACTTATCCAACCCCTAAACTCTTTTTATTTCCATTATTTAGTAACAACACCAGTATCCTCAATATACTAGGATGTTTTTATTAGAAATATTTGAACTAAAATTACACACAACTCCATATAATGGATGAAGAACATAATGAATCTGTGGATGGAAAACTAACGCCTCACAAAACGATGATTGTTCAATTACATATTACCGCCTCTCATGGTGGAAATTATGATGGAAATATATTTATATATGATATATATTATGTTTATTATTTCCTTATGCTTCTGTACTTCCCTTTTATATCAAGCCTTTATAGTTTCCATAGTTGGTAAATACGATAATCTCATTTGAGGAAATGTGGACTACCGCCCCCTTAAAGTGATGTGACTCATTAATGCCTTATGTGGGATGTATAAAGGATAGATTTAATGATATTATATATGATATTATACAGGAATTATAATATACCAATTTATCATTATGTTTTAATTTCATTAAAATAAGAAATAGAAATGAAAGTAGCGTTCATGCGTACGTACGGCTTACCGTCTCCATGAACGTTGCATTTCATTTCTTACCTCCAAACGTTATGTACTATTATAAATACATGTATATTCTGGATATATTTATGATATATATGATATCCAAATAATGAATATCGTTATGTATATAATGAACCTTTGATCACATGAACAACATGCAATTATAAGAAGTCCATTTTTTAATCAAGTACCAAATATCATCAAAATGAACGTTATTAACTTCAATGATTGCATACTGTTTATAACATGGTAATAAGTGATATAAAAGGAATAATAAACTTGAAAAATAATCTTAATAAAGTAGAAATTAACTTTAGTTTATTATTCAGGAGATTAAAGAATTATCGAGTCAAGTCGGACATGAGGTAAGGGACTTCATCTCAATCTCCTTTCATTGAGGAATTTTTAGTTTTATACATGACATTATTTTATACGGTGTATAAACCCCTTTGAATTTTAATTTTATTGAAAGGGAATATTTTTATATAATGTTTTTTACTAAACGACAAAAAGGAATTTTTTTTACGTAAGCAGTGACAACAACGTTTCTGCCGCCACGAGTATTATTTGATCTTTGGTTTCCTTAACAAGTCGGGATGTTTTTAAAAGGAAACAATAAATACCATATACTCTTTTTATGTATTTTGGTATTGAAAATGATTTTGAGAATGGATTTATTATTTCAATATCTTGAAATGATATTTTTCTATTTCAATGTGGTAATTTTATCTTTTCTTTATGCTTATGTTATGTGTTATGATCATGTTATGGTTCTTGGGAATTATTTACTTATATGGGTGGTTCCGTGATAAACCTACGGTGGGTGAGCCCGAGATAGCTCTCCAATGCATTGGGTAATGTGACGGAGGTTAACATGAATGTTTCTCCTAATAGATTTTAGGGAATATATTGTGATGGGTATTCCAAAGTAACTCCCTATGTAGCTGTGATAGCTATAATGTAATTATGATATGGATGCCACAAGTTACCTTTATGATTTATGATTTCTATGTGTCTTTCATAAATCTTATGATTTCATGAGGTAAGTAAAATATTTCATGTTTTGTATGTATTTATGAAAAAATGTTTTCATTCCTTGTTTTATAACCCTTACTAAGCTTGCTCATCCCAAGTTTTGAAATGTTTTCACAGGACATAAAGATGAATAGGGTCAAGGATGGGATCAAGGAAAAGTCATGTTGTCAAAAACATGGAACTAGACATGACTCTTTTTTTCAAGAGTTTTTATTTTATGAAAAAAATGGAAATTGTGTAGGAGTTTCTACCTTGTAATATTTTGAGATGTAATAGTTATGTCCTATTTCTCTAAAACTCTAAACCTGAAAAGATCCTCAATGTGAATTATTTATTTAATTCAATATTATGTAAACGTTTAAGTTCGGGTCTTTATAGATATACTTTCCTTGAAGAACCTTCATTATTTGGTCAATGATGGGTACTGGATACTCCTCATAGGTAGCATCAACAACTAAATCAACTTCCTTGGAATTAAAAGTATGAGATGGGTCGGCATGTTATTGGAGAAGCTATGAGACATGAAAGTCATCGTTCAGGTCATGGTACCTCTGAGGTAGTAACAATCGATATGATACCGGCCTAAATCTCTCTAGAATCTCGAATGACCCAATGTAACGAGGTGAAAACTTTCCCTAATTTATAAACTGTCAATGCCATAACCTAGGAGATACCCGAAGAAAAACATGATCCATAACCTCGAGCTCAAGATTTCATTGACAACAATCAGCATAAGATTCCTATCTAGACTAATTAGTAGTCATATGCTTCCTAACCTACTGGACCTATTCTGAAGTCTCCTAAACAAGATGAGTACCTAGTAGGGTGACCTCACCCGCCTCTAGATATTACAAGGGTGAACGAAATGACCTTCCATATAAGGCCTCAAAAGGATCCATTTGAACCATCACCTAAAAACTATTATTATAAGAATACTCGAAAAGGGGGATATGCTTCTCTTAACAATTGGTGAAATCAAGGACACATGCTCACAAAATATCCTCAAAAACCTATATTGTACATTTTTATTATCCATCAGCCTGAGGGTAAAAAGATGTTCTTAGAAGTACCTGAGTTCCCATTGCTTTCAACAACCCCTTCCAAAACTGTGAAGTGAAATGAGCATCCCTATCTGAAATAATAGTTCATAGAACCCCGTGTATTCATATAATCTCACACATATAGTCTTCCCAGTTCATCAACTGAGAAAGTCCCCCATGTAGGAATTAAGTGGGACAATTTTTTTAGTCATTCAATGAAAACCCAGATAGAATTGCCACCCCTCAGCAACCTAGGTAAACCGACTATAAAATACATAGCAGCATCTTCCCATTTCCATTCTAGGACTGGAAGCAGCTATAACAGTCTTGCAGGTATCTGGTGATCTACCTTCACCTACTGAGAAGTGAAACACCTAGTTATGAAGCCTTCAATATGATGTTTCATCATAGTCCACCAATACTGGCATTGAATATATTGATACATCTTTGAGATACCTGGTTGAATTTTGCACTGAGAATCATGGGACTCTTTCATTGACTCCTCTCTCATATCTGAAGGAACCCAGATATGTCCATGTAAATGCAGAATGTCATCTCTATCCATAGAACAATCCATAGGTGGGTTATCTTCTGATATACTCTCATAGAGAACTAAACCTTCAGGATCTGAAAACTACAAACACTTCACCTTCTCAAGAGGGAAGAGGTAACTGTTAAGGTTAATAGGTAAGACTACTGATAACTATCATGAAATTCTAGATGAAGTTCAGAAAAGAGGGATATTAACTTACATTCATCACTGGCTTTCTGTATGACCTGTGTTTGAGTTTTCTGACTCAGTGCCCTAGCTACCACATTGCCCTTTCCAAGAATATAGAAAATATCAAAATCAAAGGATTGTAGATATCGAACCATCTTCGTTTCCTGAGGTTCAAGTCACACGGGGAAAATATATACTTGAGACTCTTCTGGTCCATATACACCACAAATATCTCACCCAACAGATAATATCTCCAGTAACATAAGGCATGGACAACTACTGCTAGCTGGAGGTCATGTGTCAGGTAATTCCACTCGTGAGGCCTCAACTGGTGAGATCTGTATGCAAAAAATTTGTCTTCCTGCATCAACAATGATCCTAATCCAATGCATAATGCATCGCAGAAGATGATATAATCTTTTCCATGTTTTGGAAGAATCAGAATCAGTGACGAGACATGCCTCCCTTTCAGTTCTTGAAAGGATTTATCTCATGCTTCTAACCAGAGGAACATAAAAACCTTCTTTGTAAGTATAGTAAGAGGTGAATGAAGACATGAGAAGTCATTTATGAAATTCTTCTAATATTCATCCAGCCCCAAGAAACTCTTAATATCAAAAACATTATTGGGATGCTCCCAGGAACATGCAGCACTAAACTTTTTAGGGTCAATAGATACTACTGATTCTGAAATAATATGACCTAAGAAGTGGACATCGTTGATCTGGAATTCACATTTAGCAAGCTTGGCATAAATCTGATTCTCTCTCAATGTACTCAGAATGATCTCAAGATGTTTGTCATGTTTATTACGAGTGTGATAATACACAAAGATTGCATCCACAAATACCACAACAAAAGAATCCAAATATGGGTGGAAACCATATTCATCAAATCCATGAAAATGGCAGGAGCGCTCGTCAGACCGAATGGAATAATAAGGTACTCATACATACCATACCTGCTGCGGAAAGTTGTACGAGGTATGTTTGAGGGTCTTACTCACACCTGACGATAACCTGATCTCCGATAAATCTTAGAGAACACCTTTTCTCCTCAGAGTTTGTCAAAGAGATCATCTATTCGAGGAAGTGAATACCGGTTCTTGACTATCAGCTGGTTCAACCTTCTATAATCCTTTCATAGACATAAGGTTCCATCTGCCTTCTAGGAAAAAATCATGAGTGAACCCCAAGAATATGTACTAGATCGTATAAATCCTTTGGCCTCTAAGTCCTATATCTACCGCTTGAGCTCTTGAAGCTCAGTAGGTGTCATCCTATATAGAAGAATGTACACTAGAGTTGCTCCCAGAACAATATCAATTGTAATCTCTACATCTGTCTTATGAGGTAATACAGAAAATTCATCCGGAAAGACTTCCCTGAAATGATCAACCACTAGAGGGAAATCAGTTTCTAGAAAAAATTTATCCTCCATGAAAAGATTTGAAATCTGAGCGGTCACTTCACCTATCCCATGATTCTTTGGTCCAGATCTCCCATCCTAGAAATCCCACTCACCTTTTAAAAGATACCTATTTCCTTCGGATGATGTAAAATAAACCCTACAACAATAGAAGTCTACAAAGACATGATAGTGGACTAACCAATCCATTCCAAGAATGAAATAAAATCTCATCATCTCAAGAACAAATAGATTCCATAAGAAATGGTTACTTCCTACCTCAAGGGGATATTCCCTACACTGGAGTATGCCCTCCTTCCATATTCCCAATGGTGTATCGTGGTTCAATACATCATAGTGATACTGTATATCTAGTCCAAGACTTTAAATTATAGATATATAAATTAAAGAGTTTGAAGAAATTGTATCAAACAAAGAAGATACAATAGTAGAGGCTACAAGAATAGTACCTCGTACTATAGATGGTCCTGCATCCTGATCCTTGGGTATCAACTATAAGTCATGCAACTAACCTGATCCAAATCCTTGTGAAATAGATGTATTTCCGCCATCATGACTACTCTTCTTACGCTACTGGTGATTAGGGATTGGACTACCATAGCCATGACCTCATCCTCGGCCTGACCTACTAGTTTTATTCCAACTCCCCACCAGACCCGGGGTAAAACAACTCACTCTTGAAGGTGAATCTAGGTCAAACCCTTTTCCACTCGAATCTGGTGGAAAGGTCATGTCAAAATACTGAAGATGGGCCATACGAACTCAAGCTCGACACACTATAGGGTCTCCATCACATTGTGGATTCTTATGTTCGGGTTTTCCACACTAATGACACACCACAAAGATATCAAACTAGATAATTTGGTTTCCACTACCCTGACGAAAATCCTTGAGGGAACATTTCCTACCATCAGAAGAACTACTTCCTGACGCGACACTAATCCTTTAAATAAGGTACTTGTGCCATCCCTCTGGTTATGCTCCGTGATAAGGGCCTGATCAACTATTTCTAAAAATTTAGGAAGGAAAAATTCATTCACCAGAGTTTGGAAGGTGTAATGGAGCCCATCCTCAAAACGTCTCGCACGTGAAATCTCAAAAATGGCTAGAAGTGGAGCAAAGAACTATAAATTAGTGAAACGTGATGAATATTCCATAACTGACATAGAAACCTACTTGAGATGCATGAAATCTCTGGCTCTTTCATCCCTCAGTGCTTGAAGAAAGAACTAATCATAGAAGTCAGTCTGGAAATCAACCCATAACATGCAGTCCTGAAAATTGGCCTAGGTAACCACATCCCACCAACGTTTGGCTGAATCCCAAAGAATGTATGTAGAAATCATGACTATATGCTGGCGAAGCATTTAAAAATGCTCAAATATAGATATCATGGCCTCTATCTAAGTCTTAGCAGCCCAAGAACCTCCATCCCCTAAAAAAGTAGGATGATGCTACCGCTAGAACCCGCAGGCCAGATTAGCCATCGTAGGTGCAACCCATGGAGAACCTTGCATGGACTACATCAGATGTAGGAAACTATCATGGACATGGGAATCGGTGCCCGGATTAGGTACAGTAGGAAATTCCTCAAGTGGAACTTTTGGAATTAAGACTGGCAGCTCAGGGCCCACCATATCTAGAGCATGGTCGTCACCACCCTCCTAGTGAATGACACGAGGACAACATGGCGTCATTGGTCTACAAATTCAAAGAACCCATCTTAGAAAACACTTAGGAGAAAGAATAAAATATCACTAATTGATTATGAACATAAGAAAACTCACTACCTATGGAATACTACCCAAAATACCCACTTAGATGGCAGTTATCGGTAAGTGCTCAAGTATAAGTTTTATATAATTTTGCAGTTAACTTCTAGGTTCACTCCTTTACCTTTAATAAACTGGAAAATGCAGGATAAGGATGTCCAACCAATTCATTTTAGATTTCAAGGTTTACATTATAATGGATATCCAATTCTGATGACTCAGTACCCATACACTTATAACCAGAAAAGACACCCATTTCTTTATAGTATAATGGATTGACTTGGCAAATTACTCATTCCAACCCATGAGGGCCCATAAATCTCATAAATTGAGACATGTAATCACTCAATCACATCCAAAATAATACAAGTACAATCAAACTATCACAACATCAGTCAACAATCACAGTCATATCAAGAAATGCAAGGAAGTGAAATGCTTCTATATGGCCTAGAAATATGAATAAAATGTGGATTCTAGGTTCTCATAATGATGCATGTAATAATTATCCTCACCCTCATATCATCAGGCCAAGGGTGAAATAAATTATCAAATAGAGTAGTAATCAACAACACCACACAACATGTGTATCACCCATCAATGAAATAATATCAACTGTAATAGGAAAAACAGAACAATAATTTCATTTTGGGTAACTAGGATTTTACCCAAAACATGGGTTCGGGACACCCAAGTATGACTTATGAACAAGTCCCAAGAATTCCAATTCTCCAATCTAGTGCCTCCAAATAGTAGACCAAGAAAATAAACCTACTTTGATACCACGTTTTGATGACCCAGACCAAAAATCCACTTAACGGGTGCCCCGAGCCCGGTTGGCCACATGGCCTCAAGCGCATCTTCCCAAATGCCAGAGGCTGCCAACTAGTTGTGAGGGCCTAGGGTGTCTGTGGGAATATTATTACCTCATTAGTAGAGAATATCATAGAGAAAGGAATATAATGTAATAGTAAATAGTAGAAGAAATATAATGAAATAGTGGAAGAAAAATGATGCAATTGGTAAATGAGAACAACCATAACTATATCAATTGAACAATGATAATGTCATGTCATGTCACTAGAAAACTAGAAAATCATGGATATAGGACAATAGGAATAACATGTTCCACAAAGTAAAGGAAAAAAGACTACTCCAAGAATCCTAAGATCCAACTCAGTCATCTGCATGATCCATCCTATCAACAAAAAATCAAGTGTTGGAAGTTGTATGCTTCCCTTCGTCCACACTTGTAGTCATATAATCTACTCTGGATACCAAATGACAACTGGAGAGGGTGTGAGATAAATCTCAGTGGCCATCACCAATGATGTCTATAACATCTGGCATGTGTAATGTAATATAACAGTATGTAGGCATGAATATATAAAATAAATCAAGAAGTGTGAAATAACTAAATACCCAACTTCCTGATTCAACCCTTCGCTAGTTTTTGAACATGTAACCAGTTCATTTTATTAAATAGTTACCATTTAATGTTAATAGGTTACATGATGCATATAAAACAATGACATCACCTAATGATAGTATAAGTAGTGAAGGTCCCAATACATAATAAGGAAACCTGAAAATAATATCCATTGATGGAGTTCCATGGTTAAAAAAATGGTAACATAAACTCACAAAAATATAACTCAGTAGTATTTGATTCTAGTTAAGGTTTAAGAGTGTGATCCCAGTAGAGTAATCCAATTAATTCCACAATAAGGTGCCTATTGAGTCCAAGGAGTAAATCCATGGTAAAACAAGGCTAAGAAAGGATTGGGGAGTGTATCCAAGGAACCTAATTGCCAATGCTGGATCCAAGGAGTGTATATGAGGTATCCTAGAATAATGAAAGGGATCCAATGGTATTATACCAAGCATCCAAGGAATAGACAAGAACAGGAATCTAGGTGGGTATTAACTTAACCAAACAGAATCCTAGAATCAGAATGGGGTTCCTAATACCCAAGGTATTCTTGTCTCAGAATCCAAGGTGAGTTCGAGTCAGTCCAATACTATTTGATATTGTAATCATGTAATAATTCATTTGGTTCAATTATTTCCTCCCATTAGTGTGGATAGGTCAAGTAGAGTTGAAACCATTTATTTATTGGTCCATGCCTTGTCTTCCATTAGTGAGGATAGGCCAAGTAGCATTGAAACCATTTTATTAAATATTAGTTTACCATTAAAGAATATTAAATTATTGAGATTCACTCCACTACCTTCCATCAACATGGAGGGGGTTCTATAGACATGTAACATTTATTCAATATCTTTTAATAAGGCCAAGTTATATACCTATTATACTTTCTATTCCACATTTCACATTTAATAATCATTTGAAGCACTTACCTTATGCGGGTCAAATGGTGATAATACATGGTGCATTCTATTATGAAATCCTCATTAAACAACAAACCATTTATTATAGGAAGACTCGCGTTTAAGAAGGTCAAGCAAAGGCACACTTGAACGGTGGACCAAATGTGTCAAAAACAATAAAAAAACCAATTATGGCATAACTTTGAACATGAGGTGGATTGAGTTGTGGGTGTAACTAGTAAAAACTAATCACATATTTGGAAATAGAATAACCATATGATTCTAATAAGTATAATCATGGAATGTAAATTTAATAAACAATATCCAAAAAACTATTGGACCCACACAAACATTCCAAAAAACAAAAAAAAAAATTGCATACGATTTATAGACCACCCACCATAGGGTTGTATGAGCCTTTTCCTCTATTATCATCCCTTGATTTTCCATGGATCGGAGTAGATCTAAGAAAAGGTGAAAATGATCATAAGGAGATAACTAGGTCGAGAGAAAAAGAGAATAAGAACGACTAAAGAGGAATTCAGTAATTATCTTTGTGCATCCAACGTGATGAACGAAATCTCGATTGAGAGTTGGATGAAAATGATCTCTTGATTCCAAGATTTGAACATAAAAAAGCCCCATATTGAGTGAGAAATAGGTCAATCCTGTATAAAATCATATTAGGGAGTAAGTGGTTGGCTTAATAGATAATTAATGGTGTTTTGGACATTTTACACAAGCTTTTAGCCTGCGCATGGTTTTTTTTTTGCACAGTTTTTCAAACTGTGGGAAAACCGTGCGAGACGGTTCTACTCGAAAAGTCTTCCTCTGCACATTTTGATCTAACTGTGTTCCATCCATGCACATTTACCTGAAAAAATGGGGCATTCACATGTTTAGGCTGCACGGCTGTATTCCATTCGTACAATGTGCCACTTTCCAAAAAAATTATTGGGATAGTTTGGAAAACCGTGCGGAAATCCCACACATTTTAATCGAAACCTTGCACAGGGTCTGTTTCATAAAAAGAGATAGGTTCTGGGCTCTAAAAAATCACCAGACACCCTCAAATCCTTTATTAACTCATTAGTAATCCATATTAGGTCAAAATTATAGATTTATACTGAAAAATAATGGATCCATACCTTAGTGAAAAACCAGGTTCTTACAAAGGTAAACCTGAAAGAAGTGATCTAATCCCTTTTATAATCTCTCCATGACGCTCTTCATTTAATGAAGAGTGATGGCCATATTGGGTTTCATCTCATGGAACTCATATGATACAGCCTCTTGGAGTTCATTATTCAATGAAAACTTCTATGAATATATGAACCCTAAATAACCCAATCACATTCATTTATAATTGATGGAAACCATGTGAGAGTATATGGAAGTGATTCATGCACATCCCATGCAATCATAATGCCTATCATATGATACGATATAGTCAACAGAAGCATCCTTACACTTTATTATGATTCATGTATATTTTAGCTTATGGTATGTATCATATTAATATTATAGAATATGACATGGGTCTATCAAATGACACTATATACTTATTTTAGTGTATATCGAATATTTTCTTATATTTATAAACTCACAATCATATTCCTTATACCAAAAATTATGGTAATTGAAATAATATTCCCAAATGGATATATTATTTGAGGTGTTTCATATACTCTTGTTCTCCTTTATTAACTTATGGGTGCCTCATCTTTCAAAGAAATCCTTTATTCATCACATTAGTTCATTATGTGATCTAAGTAGCAACAAATTTGGTATTAAATTTGGTGAAAAAATTTATCACCTTCTCTCCACGTGTTTAATTCCTCTAAAGGGATTTTTGTTTTTTGAAAAAACCTAATTGATTGAGGGTTATCTAAAACATTGTTATTTACTTTATCCATTGTGACTTTTTTTGTTCACATATTATTCTATTTCAAATACAATTTTAATTTCACCCATGTTATGGGGTCTTTGATAATGCAAAACCTTCTCCATTCTCATTGTGTCTTTTTTAGCTCTCTCTTGTGCTCCCTCATTTGAGAATTTTCTAAACTAAATCTTTTTATTAGAATCCATATGTTTCAACTTAACCTCAAGATTATTTTTCAGGGTAACCCCTTCCTCCTCAAGAGATTAAATTCTCTTCCTCTACTTTTCAAGGAAGGCATTAAATTCATTAATTAATTTATCTTGCACCTCAATTTTTAGCTTATACTCAGTAGTTTCTCTAGGAGTTTCTCAAGTAGAAATATTATCTTCTATAAACTTCTCTAACCAAATGATTTCAATTTCAAGTTGGTCAACATACTCCTTTAATAAACTACAAATTTTCCTTTTTTTTTACTTTATTTGGATATCCAGTTCATCTATAGAACCTTCATGATCCACTTTGAGAGACACCGCTCCTTCCAGTAGATTTTTTTAATGTTTCCATATTTTAATTTTTCAATAATTTCAATCGTAGAATCCTCTAAACCCAATTTGAAATATATTTATCCTTCTTCAAGATAAAAAAAAATTTTATATCTTCCTTATAAAAAAATCTATTTCATTAAATGTTTTTATATTTTTATTTTTAAATTTGATTATTCAACTATGAGAATTTTTCTTTACTAATTTTGTGAATAATTATCTCCAAAATAATCACATTAAAGCCTCTCTGGATACTTTATAACTATGTTCTAAACCTTTGAATATTTTAAATAAACCAATGGAATCCTATTTTCAAAAAAATGACGTATTTAAATTTTTTAAAAATGAGTGAGAGAAACCCATCACCCATATCTTATTATCTATATTTACATTTATTTGAATGGCATCTCATTATATGAGTGAATTTTCATCCCTTTTGGTTTTATATTCATATTATACATTAGAAACTTAATTTTTATATCATCTATTGAATGCTCCACCAAATTTATTTCTTCAAGAATCGATACATTCAGATTATATATATGTGTAAATATATTCAATATTTTATTTATCATCTAAAAATTCGTTATCTAATATCTAAGTCCAATAATGGATTTAATAAAATTAAGGATCTGGTTGAATAAACTATGAATGTGTTTTTTACATCTTCAAATCATCAAAATTATTATGCACCAGTTATTATTTTACATCCTTCACCTACTTTTCTCTTTCACAAATATTAGAAAATTTGTCTCATATGGATTTTTTGGACGTGTAACTCATTTCCTTCATGTAAATTTTATTTTATGGGGATATAAGGGATAAATTTTGTGTATTTTCATTAGTGTTAAAAAGTTTCTTTTTTTATTTCATTCAAGGACATCTTTTGGAATAACTAACTTTTATTTCATGTAAAGAAGATTAAAATATGTCTATCCCAAGAGAAAAAAGATGAGATATTATGATGTTCTCTAAAATATAATAATTGAATCCATTTAATAGAGATACTCTTTTCACATTAATAGTGTTCTCTATGTCAAAAATAAACTTGAGATATATTCACCATGAAATCAAATTTGTGACTCCAATACAAATTGTTACAACCATATGGACTAAAACATTTGATAGGGGTGAATTAGGGTCTCAAATTTATTTCTTAGTGAATTTATTTTCCTAATAAATGAAAATAACTTGAACCTACAATATCAGTCAAGTATCTATGAAATTTAAATATTAAAATTAAATATGATGATATATGAATTTTACTTGGTTCTCCCAAAAGGGTTATGTCTAAGGATAATACACTGATAATGTTCCAATGTATCAATAAAATCACGACACAATGTTGTAATTACAATATCTAGGTTAGGATCACTACTAAAATCAAGAGTCACTTTCTATTTTTACCTATCCACTCACTATTATAATATAGATTAGCAATTAAATTTTATTAATTGATCACTCAAAAAAATATTAAAGGAATATTCAAAACACTATTTTTAATGAGGGTGTTTCTTTTTATGTCTAGATCCTTATAAACAAATAAAAATTTCCAGGAATGTTCCTTACCTAAAATTACACTTAAATCCCTAATGTGAAATGTTTTTTTATCCCGATCAATGTGTTTTATTATATTCATATATCCTAAAACATGTAATTTTATCCTTAAACTAATTCAATTTCTTTCAAAAAGATTCCTTTTTCAAATAACACATTTCAGGAATTAATTAAACATTAAATATTTATCTCATGCTCAAATTAAATTGTTCATCATCAAATTTAACCTTTCACATATTTGAAAAATAATTTTACTTAGGAATTATCCTATTATCTATAAAATCATTATGTAATAAGGAACATTATTTCATAATGATATTCTCTTATAAAATTCTTATAAAAATCATGACATAATGTCACTTTTTAATTTAAAAAATCATAGGTTAAATACCTCATTTATTTTATATCCAAATTAATTATGTTATAAAAATAAGTATAACAACATAATATTTAACTATCCATTATATTACTTCCTTCCATTATGTCATGACTTATGAGTTATGAGACACACATATGAACACTTATTCTGGAAAACATTACATTCACAAATCATAGGGTCATGTTGTAATGTGTGTATCAAGGTATAATGACCAGGATTTCACATCGTTATCAATATGATTTTTCCCTTTATCATCAAATTTTCTCCAAAACTGATTTAAATTTAACTAAACTTCATATGATACTATACAATTATATCTAATAGGGAATGCTATTAAAAAAACCCAACCATGTTTTTATCAAGCATGAATGAACTTTTATTTTGATCCATCATTCTCCACTTGAATAACCTATGTTATAAGAAAGTTTCTTAGTGAAACCTAAACTATAATAATTTGAATTGAACTATAGTATTTATAAGTGACTAAATCCTATTTTGTCATAATTTATAGAAAATAATTTTGTACACTTTTAAAATCAAGCATGATATCTCTGCATATAATCTTTTAAATATGTTCAACACAATAATCTATTCCCTTGGGAATATAAATTTGAAATTGAAAGATGATGATTTCGAAATAATATTTTTTCATCTCTTTATTGGTCCAATTTTATTCTCAAAGATACCATGATTTTTGTAAATCAAATGGTGAATTTATAATAACTTCATACATCTTTTAGTTATAGGGACATTAATATATAGAAGAAAAAAAACTAGAGGGTGAGGGATAGCAACTAGGGGTAGAAATGAAAATAAACTACATAAAAAGAAATAAAATAGAAATAGCATGCTTAAATTAAAATCTATACCATTTAAAATTAAACTCTGAAATAAGGAGTGTAATTAAAAAATAAATTTCACCAATCAAAAATTATAGTCTCAAAAACAGTTGGGGATGATAATGCATAATTGGTTATTAAAAAATTTACTGGTGTTAAGGTATTAAATTTAGTAAATTATATCATGAGTGGTGAATCATTTATTGATTATGGTTACTAATTTCACATATTTCATTTAAAATAATTGATTATAAATATAATAGAATTTATAGAAGATAATAAAATATTGATAAATAATAAAACCTAGAGGATCATGGGTATATTAGATAGAAAACATCAAATCCATGATGGGTGTATAAAAAACATAGAGAATGTGGTATTCTTATCTATGATAAATATAAATTTAATTTCTATTTAAATGCTTCAAAAGGATTGTTACTTCTTTTTATTTGAGGTAGGTTATATTAGAATTTTAAAGGGGCCTCTCACCATGATGAAATTAATAATGGTTTACACATCCTTAATGGATGTAAATACATGAGAGAGAAACTAATAATCAATGTTGTCTGAGAAAATTAAACTCTCATATGTCATATATATTGTGTCATTTGAGAGAAGGGGGTTTGATTAAGATAAAAAATAAGGGATGTGGAAAAATACTGAGAAAATACAGACACACTTTTATAAAGACTCATTTTTTAAAATAAAAATGATGGATTTCAAAAGAACAAATCAGTATTAAAAACATTTCATGGACTAATTCCACCCATATTTATGGAGTCCAAATAGAGTGTAATTTTTGGGAGGTAGAGAATTATTTCCCTTATATTATTTATTATTATTATTATGTGTGGGTTTACATTTTAAAATAGAAATATAAAGATTTTTATTGTTTAATAATAAAAAAGAACACATAGAAAGAAAAACTCTAAGGAGGTGAAATTTCTTAGAACATAAAATATGAAAAAGTATTTTTCTAATGAATTTATAAAATTGTGTAAATCAGAGTGTTAGATAGACCCCCAACATAATGGATTAGTAAAAGTAATGAATATATTCTTCCTTGAAATGATGAAAATAATGTATTCATATTTTGGTTTTCCTTAATCTTTTGGGGGAAATTTTTATACACATATTAAAAAATATAAGTTTAAAAATTGGTATATTAAATATATTTTTATTATTTATCTAATCAAGGAAAACTTATGTAAATTATGGGTTTATTAGTCAAAGTTCTCTTAATTTATAATAAGATACATCTATTATAAATGTATTTTACAGAGAGAGTAGGATTCTACTCAAACAGATTAAACTATAGGGTGATGAAGTTTTCAAAATTAAGCTTCCAAGTTTATTTAAACCTGAGATAGTTTAAACCCATAAAGAAAAAAAATATCTATAAAACTTATTTTAAATTAAGGTGGATCCTCTAATTTTAAACTGGCTTAGAGTAGATAGATGAGGCTAGTTGGACCCCATTTATGTAATGGTCAATCTATGTTGAGAAAATTTTAATTTCCATTAGCTATAAAAATCCATGAACCTAAGACTAGAACCTATTCATAATATCTAGAATACAAGTTTTATCATAAATGAGTAAAATTCATGGATGGAGAGATAAAATACTTGAACATTAACCATACACGGGGTTTGGTAAAAAAAAATTAATTATCAAATAATGAGATTCAGATGAGTATATAAAATCAAATAAGGGTATTTAAATAAAGGGGGGGTAAAGTATAAATCCAAATTAGTTTTAAAAGGTTTTACTTTATAAAGAGGGAATTATTTTCACTAAAATATTATCAAGGTATTAAGCATAACTCTATTAGATTTCTCTTGGATTATACAACATATCTTGAAATTAATTTGGAAAAAATTGATATCAAGAAAAACAATTAATGGTGACATAGATGAATAAATATATTTATGGTCAAAAACAAACATTTAGATAGTCATATAAAAAATTAACTCTTATGTTCTAAAAAATAATTTCAAAAGAAACTCTTTTAATTGGTGTGTTTACTTGAAATGACATGAAAGGTACAATATTTATTTGTTAAAACATGTTAATAATATGTTGATTTCATATAAAAATATTTTCTTCATTAATCGTATAAAATTATTGAATTAGGAAACATTTGAAATTAATGTATTAGACTCTATGGATAACATAACAGGTATCACTCCTAGAAAATATCCTTTTAACATCAGTTAAAAAGACATTAATATGATCAATGTCATAAATAAGTTTTTAACATCTATTATTTAAACCAATGTTATAAGTGGTTTTCAATATCATTTATAATGAAAATTTAAATTTAAATCCCACTCTAGAAAAATATAATAATGTATTTCTATGTTAGTTATTATTATAATTGATATAAAAAAACTCTTATAACTTTTGTTATTAAGATAATTGACATGGAAAAGTTAAAAAATGATAAAATTTATTACATAACATAACCCAGTAATATAAAAAACAAAAGGGACTATTAGAGGAATTGACACCAAATTTAAGACATAAAAATATTATAAACTATACTACAACAAAATTAAAAATGAAAAAAAATACAAGAAATATTTAACTATTCGTCTAAAAATTAAAAAATCTCATAAAATGGTCTATAAATAATCCTAAAAGATATTTCAGTTCATTTAGTATTATCAAAATAAAAAAAATAAAGAAAAAATATTTCTCCATTAATAATACAATATATAGGTTTAAAATATCAGATTCGTAATAAAAGTAACCATGTGAAAACAATTCATCATTCATGTCATGATTATCACATAAATATATCAGAAAACAAAATAAATAAATTCAAAACATAATTTTTTATAATGAAACTATAGTTTTGAGGATATAATTTCAAAATAATAAATATTATAAATATTTAAAATACAATGATTTATTAACAATATAAAAGTTATAACTGTATAGAAATATAATTAATTTTATTTAACAATTTTCAAGATAAGTGAACCCTATGAAACACTTTCCAAGTTCTGTTGGATTTTCATATTACAAAAACAAAATAAATATTGAAAATTTATGATTAAATAAAAAATACAGTAGAATAAAACATACAATTCCAAAAAAAATCTTAAAAGTTTTCACAAACTACATCTAGTAAGGAGCATAACCAATATGTTTTTCATTCATGTGGGTTGAATACTCCTAACATCTAATTCCCACTAAAATAGAAAAGTTTTATATGAATGAAAATTTAATAAAAATATATTTTATAATTATTTATGTATTTTTACTTGTCAACACATGGAATTGACACCCACTGGATATATCAATTAGTGAATATTTGAGATATATATTTAATTATAGTTTACATATTCAGGTATTTATATCTACTAAAATATATTTTGATTATATAAATCCATAAATTTTGGTGGATGTATTTTTTATGAAAATATTGTGAGATAACTTACCATTCAAGTAATAAATTAAATCATTTTTAGTTATACTCAAAAAATAAAATGATATTTTAGAATTATATTTTTTTACCTGGAAAAAAACTACGACGTGTTTATCATGAACTCATCACCAATAATAATATCCAATATATCTTTATTAAATATATTTAACATATATTCTCTGCCACATATGTCAGCAGTATTAAAACATTTATAATATTCCTCCATTATAAAATAATCCATTGATAATTTTATTTAGCCTTGGTAAAACAAATAAGTGTCTGAAGTTTTTGACTCTTGAAACTTTTATTTCTTTTTATATCAGTCTAAAGATTGTATATACTCCATTATTAGATAAATATAAGAAAACATTTCAAGTAATTTTAAGGAAAAGTTTGATAAAAATTATAAAACAAACACTTACCTCAAATTTAAACTATAAAAAAATATTTTGGGTAATCTTAAAAATGTCCAGGACTCTGTCTAACTACGGGCTCCTCCTAAGTAGGAAAATAAACCAGTTTTGATTGATGAATACCACCATTTATCATCACTCTTAGTCGATATAACTACATAAAATGATAATATACATAATCCCCCAAAGAATGGTAATTTTTTTGTTACAATATGACAATGGGGATCCTCAACATAGAACTAAAAATTCATAGTTGGCACTAAATGAGGCAGTGGATAAGAAAGATAGGTATATTTTTCTAGTTGTGTTTGACTCGATATATCTGAAAACATAGATTGTACATGGTTATCGGATTCACTCCTCTATCGACAAGTAAATATCTTAATGTAGATCCATTAAATTATTGATTTATCATTGGTATCCATCCTCCTTCAATAAATTTCTAGGATGCTCATAAACTTTTCTAATGCTGGCATATTCCTCATACCCTCTAATCTAGATTAAGTGTTATTGATTTCCTAAATCAGCTACAAGAATTTCCTTCAAACCCTAATGAATGATTGTTTTTGGTGTCACCTACTCCTAAATGAAATCCTAAAATAAAATATGTGAACATTATATTAATGTAATAAATTTAAAAAAAATGGATAAAAAATAAAAAATTCATTAAAATCTTATCAGCAACATCTTTTTATTGATCAATAAAGTAATTCCCTTTTATATTCATTCTAACCCATTTCCATTTTTATTAGTGAGTGGGGGAGAGGGAAGACATAATTTAACCTCTTTTAATATACTTGATTTTTTTATAAATTCATCAAATTTTTCAATAAAACTTTTATCCTATAGTAAAGTATACCCTCCACGTGAAAATGTAAGAGGGTATATGTTTTATGCCTAAATTTCCTAGTGAGATATCCTAGATTTTTGTTAAATAAAAATAAATGAATAAGAAATTATGTAATTAAAAAGTATTGAAATAAATCAATTTTATAATAAAAAATTAATATACTATAATGGATTCCTATTTTCTATTGGAAAAAAAACTTCTCTCATGTATTTGTATATAAAAACTCATTTTTAGGGAATAAATTTTCATTACTTTTCATCGCAAAAATATAATCGAAATTAAAATTTGATTTAAAATCCATCCAGTTAAATACCATAAAAGAAAACCATTTATTCTTAATCACTTTTTTATCAGGAATTTTAAATGTAAATTATAATTTAATTGATAAAACATTAGTTATATTAGATATTTAATATTTGAAACATTAGGGGAAAAACACCAATTGAAATATTATACCATTACACACTCCAATAATTGATCTCAATTCATGTAGTTGACTTTTCTCCAACTAAGATATAATTTGATAACCTTTCCTCAACTCAGAAATTCTAGGAAACTCCTAAAATACTTCACATTTAGTATTAAAAAGATAACCTTATCATCAAATTAAACTAGTAACATCTACTACTACCCATGAGAAATTGTAAGTTTTAGTGAATGTGTACTTTGGGTATATTCTCCTCCTCTGAACAATAAGATTCAAATGTAGTAAACTCATTCGAATTTGTATTTCCAATTTCATAAATAATTTCAATTAACATAATTTAAATTTCAAGAATTAATTTATTTATCAAATTTATATTAATTTGATGAAACATTAACATACCTCCGTAGTTGTTGTTTTTATTCCTTGTACATTAATTAAATAAAGAAATGGTAATATAATGAAATTATATATACCCATATTTAAATAAAATTAACTAATTTTTATAAGTAAATATTTGAATTTTCATAATAAAAATAAAAGAAAAGTATTATATTATCTAAAATATCTAAAAGAAAAAAAATGTTTTCTAAGAAATTATGACTATAAATAATTATCCCTGAAAAAATGTTTGGTTTGGGTTTATTCAATCAAAAATGTGTGCTTAAAAATGATTGGTATTGTAATTAATATATTCAAGGAAAATTAATGAATATCTATAGACATGAATATTAAACATAAAAAAATATTTTTTTATATGTGTACGTTTAACTAAAGAACATAAAAAAAGATATTTACTAAAATTATAAGAATTTTAACGAATAATTTTTTCACATACCTCCTACATGATAATTTCATAGGTCATGTATCATGTCTACATCATTGTCTTCATTTTCATAGGGTAATTATTTAATAGATGGGGGAATCTCACATAAGTCCACAATATCATCAATATTATCAAAACCCAATTGTATTATTTCCCCTATAAAAGGATATGCCACTTATAATTTTATATATCCACAACATAAAATATTTTTTCACATGTATCTTTATTATAAATGGTTCTTATTTGTAACTAAATGTTTTCAAATTAAAAAAAAATTAAATAAAAGTCATCTTGTTTTAAACCACTAATAATATCAAACCAATTGAACTAAAACACTAGTACTCAAAATTTTATATAATAAATTTATAATATATCCCCAAAAAATCCAAAAAAATGTTATTTATGCAAAAAAAAATAGGTTTTTATCTTTTTTAATCCAAAAAATCATTGATTCAGTGGTGAACAATACTTCTCTATTTTAAATGGTACTCTTATTGTCCTAATTTTGTGTTCAAAATGTATAATCATTAATATCAAAACAATACCTTGTGTTCACATTGACCTATCATCCCCCAGATAACCATTTAAAAGTTTTTGATATAGTGAATCCATACTGAAATTTTCTTTAAATAATGAAAAAATGTCATTTTGTGCTCATTTGTCAACCATAGATCATTTATTTTTAGATTTTTTATTCCCAATCCATAAATATGTGATGATATATATGGTTTAACCTCAATTGTTTTATTCAAAATGTACAAATGTGCATGTGTTATTTCAAGATGAGTCATTGAATTCAATTTTGAGCTATAGATACCCTTACCATCACTATTGATTGCCACATAGAATGATGTAGGGAGACTGATGTGGTCCACTTCATACAAGTAGTCAATAAAAAACACCACCTCATCATATATTTTTTTTAAATAATAGATATATATAGAATATGTATATTCTTTATGTATCCCTTAAAAATTTTCATAAATCATTCAAAATAATATATCTAACAAAAATATACAAGCCCATATAACCTTATCTCTCACATAAAATAATTCATTACATATACCATTATATCAAAAAAAACTAATTGTGAAAAATACATCTCTAGTTTATAGAGTAAAATAATATCTCCATTCTATAACATATTTAATAAAATTACTGAAAATGGAATCATTTCCAATTGGATTGCCTAGAAATTGAGATAGTTCATTTTTACTAAAATAATTTTATTAACTCCCAAGGAATTATAATTATCAAATATTTTAAATAGTAATATGGATTGATGATAGCCTTTATGATCGGTGTTGACATTATACAACACAGTGTTACTAGTAATAGTTACTACATAAATACATGAAAATCATGAGATTTTAAACCTATTAATTTCATATCCTTTAATATAACAAAATTTTCCACATTTATAGAATACCCTTTAATTACTTTAATACCATATAAACATTAAAAAAATAATTTTTTCTCTTTTATAGGGTATGAAAAGCTATATATAAATATATTCTATTTCTTTTTACAATAAGAGCTAACTCTATATGTATTCACATGGATATTAATTACAATATTCTTTTCAGTCAATCATTAGTATTTCATTTTATATCTGACAATATTTCAATCAAATGGTTATTTATGTTTTTCTCAACAAGTATAATATTAATGTTATATTTTACTAAAATCATCAATAATGTAGGTCGAATAAGATAGACTATTTCTTCCTTGTATTGTTTTCATTACTTGGTATTTGTATCTTCTCAATTGTATTATTGATGATTTTCATATTATCATAATATTTATCAATTTTCAATGGTTATGAGGGTAATCATACTCATTTAAACTATTAAATCGTTTTTAATATTTAATAAGGTTGATCCATTCAAAAAAATAACTTTAATTGATCATATACACTGTCTTTATCCCATAATGTAGTTTATTATATAAAGTTCGTTATTCAAAAATTAGAGAATATTTATTTCCCTTAACACTGTATTTAAATAAATTTCCTAATTCAGGAAATTAATTTATAGTACTATCACAGTATTCATAATTAAATATTGTTTTTTGTATACGTAAACTAATTTAACACCTTCCTCCCATAAAATTTTTAAATTATCAATAAATAATGAAAATTAATCATAAATATAATTCTCAATCTAAATTGATCAAAAAATAATCATGCTTATCATAACATATTTCTGATTCATATAGATCTATTCCAACATGTGTTAAACTACCAATATAATAGGTCAGAAACTACGTTGACTACTGACACTCCAATACAAATTTATTTTATTTATTCCCATTACTAATCTAATATTTCTAACTTTATTTCCAAAATTAAAAAATCATTGATAAAATAAATTCCATTGTGATTAATCTAATGGGTGATGTGGATATTTATCATATATTCATTCTTTTTCATTACAACTAAAATCATTTGAATTTTTAAATAAACACTTAAAATGAGAAATTATTGGAAGATACAAAATTACCATAGTAGGAGGTCTGGTTCCTAGCCCTAAAGATGAATCACAATTTTATCTTCTATCTATTTTACATCGTTAATTGTAAAAAAATGAATTCACCTTAGTTTTTTTAGGTTTTTAACATCAATTATTGAGGAAACATCATTGAAAGTGATGTTTTAAACATATTTTTAACCTCAATTTTTATAACTTATTTTAAAAAAAATTACAATGGTGTTCAATTTAAAAAAACCAACATTTCACATTAGATTCTCAAATAACCAAAGTAAAATGTATATGTTGTTTTAAAAAATATGAGATGGAACCAATAACCCTTCGTGATTTTTTACAGAGAATCATTCAAAAAATTTAAACTCAATAACAAATATCAGTTTTAATATTGTATTTTAGTTTCAAATGATACAAATAATTAGTTTGAAATCATAGAACTAAAAAAAATAATGATCACTGAAGAAAATATGATAATAATAAAACATATTATAAATAATAAAGGGAAACAATTATATGATAATAAAAGATAATTTTCTAAGGATATTACCTCTATGAAAGTATTTTTGAGGGAAACCATTTATTTTATCATTGACACCACTCTCTATCTCTAATAGTATTCAATATAGGTAAATATCCATGATGAACATTTAGTCATGATTTTGAATATATCAATGAATAATATAATTCAAAATAAAATTTAGGATAAATTGAATAAGAAAGATAGATTCACATATGGGGTATAAAATTAATATTTTTTATGGAAATGAAAATAATTGGGAAATAAGTGATTAATTTTTAGGTGAGAATGAAATAACATGTGGGTATAATCCAAAGAAATAAAATTTTTATGTGTGGAATGATACATTTTTAGGTGGAAAAGTAAAATAATTTGGGCGTGATGTGAAAAAAATATACGTTCCATGTTATAGTTATATTGTTAACATTAGTTATTGAAATAATAAACCTTAAAATTATAAAATTTGGGGGTTTTAATTTTGGTTACTCTAATAACCAATATCAAAACCCTCTATGTATGGGGTTTTAATATGGGATCTTCTGAAACCTATGATCACTAGAATAAAAACCTATGGATGATTAAAGTGTGGAATAAAGATTTATAATTTCTTATAACCAAAAAAATGTGTATAAAATGTTTCTAGAGTTGATAAGATCATAAGCAGAGCTATGCACTACAATACATGGGTCAATAGAGCTAGAAAATAATTTCTCAAATACAATGGAAGAAAGAAGTAGTTAAAATAATAAAACATGTTTTTTAATTGGTTTGGACTAAATTTTACACCAAAATGGGGGATGTTTAAAATTTTTATTAAATAGGAAGAGATGATTATAATGTTAAAAATTCAATTAGTCACCAAGCCATGAAAAAAATAACTCCATTGTGAAATTTAACGTTTCATCCAGTAGGTCCAATCAGTTTTTATATCTTATGATCCTCATATAGAGAATTCTATTTTTATATAATCTTCATGGAAATCCCTCTTCTTGGTCAAAGGCAATCACCAACTTGACTCATCCTTTTTGTGAATAGTGTATTCATCTAATAACTCTAAGATCTCTCCTTACATAGACTTCAAAACAAACCTTATGTAAACATCATGAATTCTCAGAAACTATTACATAAATTAATAATTATTCATTAAAATTCTATTGTGTCTTCATACTTCCACCTTACAAACTGATCTTTTGATTACTATAATTCTAATTTCTCTACTTTCAGACTTTCTAACATGGGTTGTACCACTCCACCCTCAATATCTGGTTTTGAAAATGATACTACTAGGTCTAATACTTTAAAAACTTCTAAATACTTAGTTGTAAAAGTTTTTTTAACATGGTGAGCCTAACAATCTTCCACTTAAGAATCATTTTCATGCTTCACCACCAAGTCCTCCATCGACATCCACAAAATAATTTTTCTCTCAATAGTCATTTGTAGATTCATTGTTACCACCAATATGTTTCTAATTATCTCATATTAACTTAGGAATTGAACTTCCCCAATATATCTCTAATATAACCTTGGTTATCATATCTACCAAATTCTGATATTTATCCACCTTCCGTAAATCTAGCATTATTTCCTCTAACAACTTCAGGATGAAATGATACTTAAAATGAATATTCTTTTTCCCAGATTGAAATATCATATTATTATCTAAATGTATCACACTTTTTGAATCATATAACAAAATCCCTACCTCCTTTATACTTTTAATATCCTCCAACAATGGCTTAATCCAAATCAAATACTTCCCAACATTCATTAATGTAATGTATTATTCCTCCATTATTGAGACTAGAATTATATGTTGAAGATTTGACATAAAACTCATGATTTTTCCTCTTTAAATGAACACATATACTGGGGTTCTCCTCTAAGTGTATGCATCTCCCCCAAATTTTGAATCTAAAAAACCCTATAGGGGTTCATCTATGCCAAAATGAAGAGAAAAACATTCAATACTTTTGAGATACTAGATGATCCAATTAACTTATTCTCATTATTATTTTATGAGATTAACCATGAAACATAAAATAACACCTATTAATTTTGTAATGTTTAGATGTATACAAACTATAGTTTACATCAACCATTTAGCTATCAATGAAAATAGAACATTTACCATGTAAATGGCCTCCAATTCTATTTTTTGGTTTCTTAGCCTTTATTATCTTCAAGTGTCTAGATAATATATTGGTAGATGGTTTTTTTTCACATCTAAAATGTTCATACACCTTTCATATTTATTCATACTGAGTTAATAATAGAGTTATGAATTTAAAGTCGCTTATAATCTACATCAATAAAATTATTTTTTTTACTGAGTTTTTTCATCTAAAAAGTTATGAAAAATATAACCTTTAACTCATAAATATTTTCCTTTTCTAGTCGATTAACAATTATATCATGAACATAGAGAAGAAGTATTAGGAAACACTCATAATCATACACCTCTATTAGTATTAATGATCTTCATTACTCTAGATGAACTGTCGTTCTTCTAAAAAGGTATAAAACTTCTAGTTACACTACATTGGTTCTTATTTCAATCCATAAAGGCTCTATTTTAGCTTGAAAACATGATCCTTATTCCATTTATCCATAAAAACCTTTGAATTATCCATGTAAATTTTCTTATCTAAGCCTCTATAAAGAAATGTGCTTTAAACATCTAATTACTCTACATGTAACCCTTCCATTGCAACCATTTTGAGTGACATACGAATAGTCGTATTCTTATCAACCGAATAAAATATATTTGAAAAATATATACCTTCAATTTTTAGAACCCCTTCATTACAGGGCTCTCCATATATCACTTTTTACCATATTCTTCCTCCTTCTGTTGATAACCCCACTTTTTCCAAAGTATTCCCCATCCATCAAGTGATTTTGTTAGTTACCATGTCCAGAAAAATATAATAAATCCATTTAATCCCTCATGGATAACTATTACTAACTCAAGTAACTCAGATATATAGCCTCTTCTAGACTTTTAGTTTCTCCATCATTTATGAGAATCAAGTTTTATATGTGACTTATGTATCTCTTCGCTTGGAACTAAACCCTAATAGACCTATGAAATTGACTCTATGACTTGGATCTTCCCAAAACCACTACTTATGGAACTTCACCTTCCATTTATCTCTTATAATATTTTAAAAACCTAAATATTTATAGTATTTATATCCTTGGAGACACCATTGGAACTCAAATTTTATCGAAAATTACATTCAAATAGTCAGGTGATTCCAGAACTATCAGACTCTCTAAACATTCTAAAACATCTAGAACTTATGGTCATCCATTCAGATGAACTCAACTTATGATGATTATTTTTTCTCATTTACAACACCCACCAGGTTTTCATCTTTCTAAAAGATATCTTCATTGAAGATCATTTTCTAAATTCTAAAAACCATTCATGAGTTGTTAACACATATCTGAAATCCAAAGACTTCATTCCCATACCTTATAAAGAAACATACTTAATACTTAGACTCTAAGATGTACCTTTATTTTGAATCAGTAGGTATGTAGGAAAGTGATCCAAATACTTTGAGATAAGAAATTTAAATCTTATTTTTGGACTAACCTACTTCTAGAATTTCCTACCCCAATAGAGATGATGGATACCTATTCATAAAGTTGGAAGGAAAAATCATAGCCTCCACTCAAAACTCCTTGTGGAAACTAATATTTATCCTCATCATAATTTACATATCTAATAAATTATAATGAATCCTCTCGAATTTTATATTTTTTTTATATTTCCTATTATGTTCTACTTGAACCATATTTATATCCATCAATATAACCACTGGAAGTACCTTCTTCCATAATCCCCACCATTTTTAAACCTCAAAAAAAAATTTATACTTCTTATCCCTTTTTCCACCATCGAACTCCATCAAATGAAGGATATGAAAACTTCATACCTGTGATTAATAAATAACCCTCAAACCTTTTATGTTACATTTTAGATAAAAGTTATATAATATATCAAACCTTCATGATAATGAACTAGAGATTGAAATTATATTTCTATAGGAACCCACTCTATATTCTAGTCTTTAAGTGTCAAACCTCTCTTACTTCCCAATGATGAAATATTTACATGTTCTATAATTCATTCTTTCGATACTCATCATTCCATTGGTATCTAGGACTTTATTCCATTTTCACTTAATTGTATAATAGATTCATACCATAACTTTGTAGAGGTAGTTTTTCAAGCTTGCACTGCGCCTTGTGAATAAAGTGTTAGGTAAAATGTTCTATATTTCACTCTTTTGGACATCACTATATAATTACATGTAAAAATCCATAATCCACCTATAGAAAAAGTATAGAAACTGAAATTATCCATTTTTATTACCGAAACAAAAATCTTCTATAACTTTAGTATGTAATGCACTCTTGGAAATTCTTGTAATATTATGTTCTGTGTTCGGACAAGAACATCACCCTTTCCCATAATCTTGAGAGTTTTATCATCCAACGGATATAAAATTCTAAATATTCTAAAGATATAAGTTATCATACTTCTTCTCTTAGAAATAAATTTAAAAGAAACCCTAGAGTCTATAATCCAATACACAAGAAAACCGATGGCACTCAGTAAAAGACCACTCATATCTTTCATATCTTTCAAAACAGGATTTGTGGTCACACTTCTAAAAGTATATATTTTGAAATTAAATCTTCACTAACTACAATATTTTTATATATATCATTTCCTCTCACATTTAAAACACCTAGACTATATTCATTAGAGATACCCATGCTTTTACTTTTTCTTCATTTCCCTTTTTTATAACTCTTTCATGTAAAATAACATCACCTACTTTTCACACAATTGGCATTTCTAATAGATTCTTAGATTATTGGATTTGTTTCTCTATAACGAACTAATTTGAAAAAATTATAACTAGAATATTCATAATCCTAAATATTAATTAATATATTATGACACGATTATTTTTCTTTTGTGTGACATCAATGTATTAAGGGTGCTTGTTTCACCAAAAGGTCATGGAAGTTCCCCATTATGATGAGATCTTTAAAGTGTATTGATAGTATTCATAAATACATGTTTTATGGGAATATGATATCATTTAACAGGACACAAATCATACATGTTGTCAATGGTAGGGGGATTATAATACATTTAGACTTCTTTTCATGAAGTTCCATCTTAGTAATCTCCAAGGGAAGGAGGTTATGAGAACATGTCCCACCAATAGTAATTCCATATGTTTTATGTGTCATTGGATATTCTTATATGTAGACATGTGTAATGGTCCTTATACATGAGATTATTATTAATGCATATCATGAGATACATACTTTGATGTATTGAAGAAAACCATAAATATGTATGCTCTTGTTGAGTTAGGATACGTTGGGTGCATCCTGAGTGATGTGAAATTAATAAATAAGTTAAGAAATAATTTTTTTCCTTCCATATAATGGGCGTATATAGATCTATCCCTTTGATTTAAATGTAACATTCTAATAAATCCATAGATATGGAATGATATTAAGGTATTCATTTCTTGAAATGAAAATAAATAGAATTTGAGTATATAGGTTGATGACATGTGTGATGAAATATTCTTGAATGATATGTATATATAGAGGGATTATATGACATAGTATTTATTTTTATTAGGTTTTATGTAGTTTTTTAATTAACCCCTTTCTCTTTGGATGTATTATATTGTTTCTATACTCAAACCATGGAATTTAGGTATAACAACTAGTTTCACCAACAATCGGGCCTAGAGGGTCACACACTATGTGAATCTAGAACCTTAGTTCAATTCAATATAAATTTAATATTATAATGGAATGATATTTTCTAATTGAAATAATAATATTTATTAAATTATTTATGGATTGAATATATTCAACCACTAGTTATTCTAGATAATATTATGTGAGTTGAATATTAAATAAATACTTATGATCCAATTATTTATTTATTTAATTACAGGAATATATAAAAATTTATTTATCTCTAGTTCATTCACATGGTAAAAAATATTTACCTATTTGGTCATGTGAATATTTAAAAAATATTTATTTTGAAGTTTAGTGAATACAAAATTTATTTATTTATCAGAAAATAATATAAGTGATATTTATTTATTTAAATAAATAAACATTATTCATAGTCTGATAAGTATTTATGAGTATTGGAAGAAAAATTTAATGTTATAGTGAGAAATGACATAATAAATATTTTTAGAATAAATATTAATTTATTTATTCAAGGAAATAATATTTATTGATCCATGAGTTTAGCACATTTCCAGTAAATAATATTATTCTTATTATTCCAAAAAAAGGTTCTATGGGGATTAAGAGAATAATAAAGGCCCCTATGCAATTATTTATTCCCTAACCCTAGGTCTAGAAATACCTGGTTATGTTATTCTCTAACCTATCCAATCCTAACCACTATTTTGTACAAAAAAATTCTAGAGTGAATCCTCTCAATCCCTAGAGATCTCTTTCTCTTGAATGATCTTAATAACAGAGAGTGATTATCCTCCCCCAATAAAGTAATTCCTTTTCACCCCAAATGAATCTATTTTATTCAATAGTGATTTAATAAAGCATTAAAACCATCCATGATAGTACCTAGAGAATTATTCAGTGATGATTGGAGGATCGTGCAACACATTTGGATCACCGCTAGAGGGAATCTACCCTTGAATCCTCTAATTCAATGATGATATTACAAGTGGAATGAATTTAATCTTTGATAAATAAATACTTCCAATAAGAGTTAATTCTATAAATATGTGATGATCCTCTCTCGTAGGTTTCATGGGTTTTGTTCATCTAGTTTTAAAGATAAATCTAAATAAGCTGATGAATTCCCAATATTGAAAATGAGGTTGACCACTTTTATTACACCCCCAAACCTTTATGGATATACTTCTGATTAATCAATTCATTCAAAATTAGATCCTAAATACCTAAAAACTCTAACTCCATCTTAACACTTAAATTACTCACATTTTTAACCATCACATCCCTTGATTCTATGAGTGATTAAAGTGATATAAATACCAACTCTGGATCTACAAACTTAAACATTATCGATTCTAACTGAATATAGGTCAACTTGAAATCATTAAAACTATCAATCATAGGATTTTTATCTCATATACTCATATATAATTGCATCTGAAATAGAATTTTTTTTCATTGTATTTAACTTCTTGTGTATATCCAAAAGTAGTCATAAGTTCTGAATCTATCTACACTTCACGAATATTATAGGACTTGTTTTGTCTTGGTGAAATCAAAATCAACCTTAGTGATTTCTTATCCCACCATTATAATTATTCCTTCTTCATCTATTTTAGTCTGGTTTTTATTAACAAAACATCAAGATCCTTCTATAGTAAGCAATCCTCCATCTTTATCTTCCATAATTCAAAATATTTCCCAACAATCTTCTCCACCCAGACCTTTCCCTCTTCTAAAATCATTTTTATAGAATCCATTAATTCTAACTAAATATAAAATACATGGTATATATCAAGAACAAATTATAAGAATTTTCCTATAAGGTTGATGGAATAATGATTATACAAAAATAATTACTAAAACGCCTTGTTAAGGATCCAGTCAAACTCTCCAACTGAGCTCTGATGCCACTTTTTGGGTCAGCCAAAATCTCTGATCATTAGGTAAAAACCTTCAGAATATTTAATCGTGTAAGAAATTATTACAACTTCTGATAACTAGAATAAACCCACATATATGTAGTTTTCGAAACTAATAATACAAGAACCCTCATACCTGCATTGTAACACACACTTCGGTAAAGCAAGAAAAGACATCTAAAAAATAAAGCAAAGAATAACAAAAGTATTTTACATGTATTGGAATAAGTCCTGCTCCATGGGGGAATGGTTAAAAATCTTATTAAGGAAGAGAAATATGATTACAATTTTGAGCAGTCAAGCGGCCATCAAGTGATGCTTTCCACGCTTTTTGGGAACCTGTGGTGGCCGAGGCTACTACCATCCTTGCAGGTATGATGCTCACCAAGGATCGTAGATGGGATAAAATCAACCTCGAATCATACTGTCTCACCATTATCAATGCTATCAATTTCAACAGCGGCAGCCTCCAGTCATTTGGATCCTACATCAGGCGAATCCTTTCTCTCCGTCAAGGCTTCTCATTCTGCACATTCTCCTTTACTAAAAGGGAAGGAAACAATGCTTCCCATCAGCTGGCAGCCTTAGGCCCCTATGATGTTAACCAGCTCTGACTGGATCATTTCCCTTCATGGCTTGGTGTTTGTATGTCCGTTGATCTTCGACAGTAATGATTCTGTCTTTTCAAAAAAAAAAGGTAGGTCAAACTACTTCCACCACCTTTTGATCATCTCAGAGGTAATTACATTTAGATCTACTCATCATAGTTATCCCTTAACATGGTCAAATACAACCATTAACTTAAATCCTTCTTCTTGTTAATGGTTTGAATATCTGAAAATTCTACAATTATATAGACCTCTAAAGAACCCTTATGTAACCATCATGGATTTCAAGAAACTATAAAATAACTTCATAGTAATTTTAAAACACTTCCTCGTTCCAAAATCATCTTACAACTTCCCTATTTATGATTACTCTGCTTATGAACTTCTAGAATTTGGCTACACCACTCAACCATCACCATCCGGTTTTGAAAAT